>OZ026616.1:44082093-44582093 GCA_964020975.1 Hermodice carunculata
AGTATGAAGCTTGGTTGGCGGTTAGTCCTCCATATGCATGAAATATTGTAAATAGATGGTATATTTATGAGACAATCCTTATAATGAGAATCTCTTTTGTATGATACAATATTATATTTCTTTTGCAGTATGTGATAGCAACATACCTAGTTGTGGCATTTGGTGGAATATACTGGCTTAGACACAAGAAAAATCCCTACAAGAAAGACCAAAAATCAAGTTGATACACACAAACAAAAATTCTATTATCATGTTGGTAAATATGTCTATTTATGATCGCTGCAAATTGGAACATATGTCACTGATTTTGTGCCTGCACAGTCTGTATTAACTATTCCTATAATCAAATATTGTGACATTGTAAGCAGGAGTATCAGTGGTTTCTCCTTTAGGTTTAATCATTGTACATAAAAACGACAATATCACTTTTCTGCAGTGTAAATAGTACCTAAATGTAAAAGTTACAAACAAAGCATCATCTCTACATAACATAAGTAAATGTGACTGGAAGATGGCGTTCTTAATGAGGAGATTTTGACCAGAGAACAACTGAACACAGTGCTCAACTGCTCTTGAACACGAAACTACGTTTTGCATTCAATTCCTGTTAATTGTATCTTCAGAAATAAATTCTATGCTTTTTACAATACTTTTTTATGTTTGCATGTACATGTGTAAAATATAATGTGGCTTAAATTTTTGACAAGCAGCCATATGTCCATGCAAGTTTCAATTTGCAAAACTTATGGCTATTAATCAGTCTCATGTTACATTTTCAGGAAAAGCCATCAATATTTTCACTTTTTAAACTCTCCTGAAAAAGGTCACAGAGCTCATGTTTTCACTCATGTCAGTCCATCCATCCATATGTAAACTTTTTTTCTTGTAAACACGGTACAGTCCGCCATTTTCAAGATAGGCCCCCATAACTTTCAGGACTTATTACCACTTATATAAGAAATCTGCTGGTACTTTCAGGCCTGTATCCGCTATTGGGGCAGCCTTCTCCCCATAGCTCCATCCATTGGGGGGGGGGGGGAGGAGCACGACATCAGTGTCTGATACAAAAGCCCTATTCTGGGGCCCACCGCTAACAACTGGCAATTTCAAGCCGTTGTATTTACATTTTCAGGTAATGTTCACACTGAAAAAGTCCCATTATATATTTTACATTACATTCATTCATCAAATTAACATTCCATTAAGACTAATCATAACATATAATTTGGATGCTACCTCTTCAAAATATCAAATCGGGACGAACTCACAATTTCTGCCATTTTGAAAATTGTGGATTTTGCAGCCAGTGGCTTGTAAATGAGGATAATAGTATTCAGACACGGGGGGGGGGGGGGGGATTTATAATATATGAAACCAAAAGTATTTTGCAAATATGCTCAGGCCGCGATTCACATTGATATCCAAATGAACTGTATTTTTATATAACTGTCCAACATTTGCGCAATGTTTAAAATGATGCAAGGTTTTGCCAGCTTGAGATGTCGTGTCACATTTTGATTTGTAACTGACAATGGTAGCCGCTCCAGCCGCAGCTGAACAGGCAGATGAAAGTTAAGATAGTGAGTCATGTTTTAAAAGTACTTCAATGACCGTTTTCCCTGGTTACTCGGAAGAGGGACACCTGGAATAAGGCGAAATATTATGAACGATCACCGAACAACTGGGACTACTGCTGTTTCACTGAACAACCTTGGCTATGCAGCTATGCTCTTTCCCCACCCCAAGTTAACACTTCACTCCAAACAAGTTAAAATAAAATGCTGTGTTTAAGTTGACTTTATTGCAAAATGATGGCACACAATGGCTTCTTTCTTGATGATATCTTTCAGCCAGGGTTGGGCAATTTTTATTAGGGATGGGCAGCTTGAAACAGCTTCAGACACAACTGAGCGGGCAAGTTAAAGTTAACATAGTAAGTCTGAGAATATTGTAAATAAAACTGTACTGGGTGACCTACTTCTTGGGTCACCTTTACTCAAAGAATGTATGACCTTGATCTATTTTTCAATGTCATTAAACACAAAAGAAAAAGACATTTAATACAATATCTTGATTAAAAAAAAGCGAATAGTGCTAAATGTTCCATAATTGTGTATCATGTAGAAGTTTGATATTGTATAATATGGATGCTTTGATTAATTTTAATTTTTCAAGGTAGTGGAGGAAAAACATTACAGGAACTTATTTTTTGTGATGGTAGTCAACAGAGCATTAAGCTCAAGGGGCTCATTTTTTTTCTTTTTTTGAGGGGTTGTCTTTTTTTTTATTTAACTTCTGCTGTTTTTGGGGGGTTGTCTTTTTTTTTATTTAACTTCTAAGTATGTCTTTCATTCAGTGTTCCAGCAGCATTCTCGCAGCAACAGCAAGCATATTTTTTTCAAAAGCTTTGAATATATATGATGTTAATGCCTCCATAATTTTCTGAGGTTAACAAATAGTCTGTACTATTAATATATAGTTCCCAATGCCAACAAGGGTTCCAGCTCTGCAGTAACCTCTCTTGTCAGCTGGAGGTGGAAGAGTAATAAATGTGACTGGCTTTGTCAGACTGTAAAGAAATGTATTGGCATACCGGTACTTTACATATCTGATCATTTCTGCAGTCTATGACCTCAGAGTACACACATAGAATAGTCCTGCATTTAACTGCTTATCTAGCTTCATTCTATATTTCGATTTTTGATTGCTGTGCGTCCTATTTTATTTCATAAAAATGTTTATACATGCATGTACATGTTCAGTAAAAATTTCAGGTGGCAACAACAAAATTAAGATTCTTTATGTTTGATTATGAAAGCATGTTCATAGTAATTTATGAAGTGTGTCTACTTTGCTACTTACATACTCATGTCAAAGTTTTAGTGAGAAGAGCTGAATTGTTAAGCTTAATTTTGGCCAATACTTCTCAAAGTTTCTTCAGTTCTCATTCCTTTGTCGTAAGGTCAACAAGCCCTCCCCCCCCCCCCCCCCCCCGCACCAGAATTTTCTCTATCATGAGAGAGAGAAGAGAGAAATAATATTATAAGGACAATGCTAGGAAACATAATGGCCCTTAAAGTGAAGATATGCTGCCTGTCTAGGTAGTTGAACAGTAGGGGGGGGGGGGGGGGGGGTCAGAACCAGCCATTAGTTCATGTCAGTCATTGGATTTGACATCTTTAGGTCCATTGCTTCTGGTGTTAAGTGACCTTGTATTATTATATAAATCAATTCACTAGTATGTCAGTAAAAAGGCTATTATATAATCACATAATGAAGCTCTCATTATTTGAGTGTACAATGGGACTAGAAAATATTTTGGACGCAAATCGGCATAAATTAAGATGCTACGTTCGGTCATTCTTCATAAGATGTGCCATTTGTGCATATACACTGAAGATGGAATAGCATCAGTTTCTATAATGGCACACACATGAAATTGAAATGGCGTATCTTTCTTTTATAAATTTGAAATTATTCAAGAGTTAAATTGTTCAAATGTCCCTAATTAGCATCAATTAAAGACACAATCTATCATGGCTGAGAGTGAGTTACTATTTTTCTCTGACGAGAGATCGAAGGAAAATCACGAGTGACCTGCCATGTAAAATTTTGTTTTTTCTATGTTCAATTGCGTGTTCATCACAAAAAATATACCTAGGCCCTAGGCCTACTTTCAATGCCGACCTGGTGTGCCGTGTTTGTTTAGGTTTATCGTTTGTCGCAGTTATTCAACGCCACGCGTGACATGTAATCAAATATTGCTCGCTCACATTAAACAATTATTGCCTCCTGAGAAGGCAATAATCGTTTTATTATACCGAAAATCGTAATATTTAACACAAAAACATAGCTTAATAGTATTCACCAGCATGACCAAATCTTTTCGTTGCGGCCATTCTTCCTGCCCCACTCACACCCTAGCCTTCTTTGTTTGCTGGCTTCTCGCGCGAGCCTGGGTCACGCATTGCCTGATTCCCGTGCACACCAACAGGCATGACGACATTAAAGCGCCCTCTGTCAGAATGGATGGGTGACAATAGTGATGTCTCCCTGCACCAAACATGGGACATTTCTATTGTCACCCTCCACTGAAGATTCACGCGGTTCTTGGGGGACAGTCATAGTTGTTTGAGACTGAGGAGCCAATCAGAATCCTTCATTTCTATTTGAGGTATAACAATTGATGTCTAAATGTCAATGCATCATGTCACTGATGCAGGTGCATCCCAATTAACTTCTAGCAATGTTTAGTTCATGTGATCTACAGTGAGGTACTACTTTTGAATTTCACTCTAGAAAATGATAATTCACCATCAAATATAGAATAAAAAAAACACTATAACACTTGTTTGTGGTTGAATGTGCCTACAGCACAAACTTATGAACTTAAATTGGAGGGGCATCTCTACCTGTCTTAAAGTTGAAGATAATAACATTAAAGTTTCCATTGCCATTATACCTATACTTTATCAATATTGATAAGCAGGTAGAAAAGGTATGTTTGTAGTTGTAGTTTAGCCGTTAAACATATGATCAAAAATGTGGAATTTGAAGGCTTGTTGCTAAACATAATAACAGAAATACATGTCAGACATAGACCTGGTGGCACCCTGAGGAACTAACCACTTCTCACAACCAGGGTCATAAGTGGCTGTAGATATGGTGCATGATTTGCAGTGCCATGAAGATATTTGACAAATCACTATTCAAAGTATTCTTGCTGTCATAATGTGCACACATTCAACAGAGGCACAGTTTTGCAAATCATTAGTGTTTGCAAGCTAAACCGTTTCATATTTGACATAAAATTGGAGATAGATACACAATTATGTCCAATGATTGTGTATAGTTGCTAACACTTTGACCTGAATGCCAACTGCACATAATTTGGAAGGAGACTATTATTACCATGAAAGTATGCAATTCTTTTAGCATGGCAGAGTTGCTTTTAAAAATATCTTTGTGCAGAAGCATCACCATGTTCAACACTATAGTTGTAGGAGAAATAATTTAGGTATTTAGCAAACAGTGCAAGTAACTAAAGTGTCCCCCGACCGTGAATTAATATGACATCGATGCCATCTTTGTGCATTGTCAGCTTGGCCCTTCTGAAAGATCATCAATATTTGAGATATTAGGCTTTAATCCCTCACTCAGTTCTGAAATATCAGTCTTCACCCACACAGGTCTGGGGTCATTATTTTAAAATGAAGAGAGACAGACTCCTCTGTTATTAAGATGATATGCCACCTTGGGAATTCAAGGTCATTATTAACAACACCAAAAGAAACCCCATTGGTACTTTAAGGTGACCATGGGCCTAGGATGCACCTTCACCGAGACCTTAGCAATTTTTATTCCTATAGTAGCAATGCAAACATGCATATGCACTTAAAAACCGATAATTTGTCATTTTAAAATGTTCCTTAAGTCAGGACATGTCAGTAGCAGTAAAACAATAATAATAATAATAATAATAATAATAATAATAATAATAATAATAATAATAATAATAATAATAATAATAATAATAATAATAAACGCAATTGTCCAAACAGTTTCGGAGATGAGAGAGAGAACATAAACATTTGAACAAAATTAGTTCAGTTCCTTCTAACGTTCATCTGCACAACATTTTAGATAAGTGTAGCTCACATTTTTGGAGAAGTAGAAAATGTAAATTGCCACTGCAGTTCCTTAACACTTACATGGTAATCAATGCAAATGTAAACATAAACGGATAAGTATTCACCTTGTAAAATTCAACCAAAATTCATGGATCCACAGCAACATCCTAGTGAACACTTTCGTTTAACCTTTCTATAAGGTACATGTCTAAAAAGTTTCAACATAACCTGAGTGGTGGTTATGGAGGAGTCAAAAAGGCAAAAACTCGCAAAAATTCATTTCAAACATTGCAGTGTTTCTCTGAAATACTAGAGGAACTGACGAAGTGGATTTTTTAGGAGTACATTTATTAATCAAAGCAGAATAAAATCCAAAAACGCTGGAACATTACCATTTCAATAAACTCAGTACTGACCCACCCAAGGTTCATCCTACCATGTTTGAAGACCATCTGGATTATGATTTTTGGATGAGTAATAATAAATATGAATTACCATCGCAATTCACATTGACTTGCATAATAATCAATTGAAAGTTAAGCATTGACGAAAAGTACCCGAATGGTAAAAAAATCGTTACAAGTGAAAGATCCACAATAACGCCACCTAGTGATCATGAACAACTTTGACGCCTAACAGGGAATATTTCCACAAAGCTTCAGCATACTCTCATGGAAGTTTTCGAAAAGAAGTTGACAATAGCAAAAACAAAACAAAAAAATCCCTTAAGGAAAGGGGAAAAATCGCAGCATCAGCTGTTAAATCATGCCACAGAAAGTTGACTGTGAATTTGCGCTATTGCTCAATCGCCTCGGAGAAGGAAATTATGCCGACACAGACATCTGTACTCTTCACTCTGCAAGCTCTTGAGTTTGACCGCCAGACATTGGAGCACATCTCCTCTCCAGCAACGCAGTGATAAATTATTACAACAAATTGTTTGGACAGTCAACAGCACATAAACTATACATGCTTGCTATCTAGTTTCAAGCAACAACAATGCTGATGTCAAAGCCCAGATCAAGCAAAAACTATCAAAGAACTCTAGCACTGCCAACCTCACTGCAGACTTGGAAGTTGCAGTTGATCTTCGAATGAATGCGCCACCAAAATAAACCTTAAACATGGCCTGACAGATGGACAAAGGGCATCGTAAAAAAAAAAAAAAAAAAAAACACAGATTCGTCAGTATCCAGCTTTGTGTGGCTTCATTTGACCATCCAAATGTTGGCCAAAGCAACAGACGACCATTGCATATCAGATATCCCAACATCAATGACCCCTTTCTTTGCCATTTATCATGCATTTCATTCTGGTTATAGACACAAAGAGGTACGCGTTCACAAGTTTCATTGCGTTCTATCACAGCAAAAACCCAATCACAAAGCTTATACTCATGCCAACACACTATTAAGCACATGAATACAGGAAACTTTTAAATCAGGATGCAACCTCATTTCTGTGTTGCCATAGTGACAGCAGAACATTAAGCCCATGGGCTTGTCATTGGAGCAGGACAATTTGAACAAAAATGACAGAAAACCGCCCAAGGTACATTCACACCAAGTTTGAAGTATAAATCATGCACTATTTGTGGCGATGATTTTTGATTAATTTGCCTGGGCCTTATTACAGTTTGGTATTTTGTGCAATCAACATGCAATGCATACAAGCTATACATAAATTGACCAGTTAATGATTTGTTCCGATTTAAAGGACATTTATTTTGAACATTCCACTCGGGGCTTTTCGTAGTTTCATTAGTGGTAGTGGTGATGGCAGTAGCAGTAATATTACTTTAATTGCTGTTTTATATTTTTTAGAATGAAAATTCAAATCTTTTCTGAAATACGAATTTTTTATTCGACTCTGTTCTTGAATAAACTAAGATAAAGTTGTTTATACAAGTTTTTAAAGTTGAATATTCAACTGTGTCTCGTGTCAAAAACATCTCTGGCTTACAAAAAATTCTGACCACGAAAGAGCCAAGGTGACCGACGAAAACGTCGATAATAATATAATATTGCTGTGGCTCTCCGCTTCTGTGCCGCGGTCCTGTGTGACACAGGTAGCCTAGGAAAAAGGAAAGGAAAGAAAAGAAAAATTGATGAGGCGGATCAAACCATGGTTATCCTAATCGGCTCGTGTTGTCAATGTTTCTGCCAGCTGTGATCAATGGAAGATGTGTGAATCTGTGTCGGCGATGGCGCTACTGGTAACTCAATTAGGCTCGACATATTTGGCTTCTCACAAGTAGAGCCACTTGGTGGGTAAAATGCAGCCTCACTGATTGGCAGCTAGTTGTCCACTGGACGTGGTGTCGCATGTTT
Source organism: Hermodice carunculata (assembly GCA_964020975.1). Lineage (NCBI taxonomy): Eukaryota > Metazoa > Annelida > Polychaeta > Eunicida > Amphinomidae > Hermodice > Hermodice carunculata. The sequence goes on from OZ026616.1 coordinate 44,090,054, forward strand.
TTTAGTTCAACAGGAATTAGAGTCCGAGTACGCTTTATTTGGTAAATATGTCCTAATATGTCAACGGACAGTGAAAAACGAGGCAGGAGCTTCAATGATAAACTCTCTCACACATCTCGATGGTTTACGGGGAAAGGCTGCCAAAAGCTAACTTCTTTGCGAAATGGGAAAAATGAGCGTATATTGTGGCATTAGGAAGCATAATATCAGATACTCCCATTATCAATGTGATAGCTTTGGGTCCCATATTAAACGCTGATGACGTGTTAACATTTGTCTTCTAGCTCGAAACGCTGCAATATGATGACTGCTTCTTTTGATTACAATAGGCCGAATATAAGCAATTCCATGTTCTGTTTGGCCAGCATCAGAATTTATAGATCAAAACAGGGGTGTATTCGAAATGAACGATCATCCTGTGTCACATTAAACACAATACATGGCCCATCGACGTCGGTCTTGAAGGAGTAGCAAAAAGTATCAACATCCACCCAAAAAAAAAAAAAACAGGTGAAAATGTAGCAGCGATATCTTGCCAAATGAGGCACGGATATTTGTACTAAGGTCAGAAGCTTGTTCTCGTTTGTTGCTGCTAATACTTTGACTTTTCCAGAGTTACGACCACATCTGTATCGTTGTTTGCTGGCATTCCATACATCAACAGATGTGATTCAGCTGGCTGGAGGTTTCAATCAGCTTAAAACCTCCATGACAACATTAATCTCGTTGCCAAAAGATGGTACACTTGGGTGAAAATGTTGTCCTTTCAGAGCACCATTGCCAGAACCGAGACCTTTGTGCACAAGTTGCACAGATACGTTTGGCACAAATTGACCCAAAGAAAATACTTCACACACAGACCCAGACACAAATAGACAGACAGACACACACACACACACACACACACACACACATATTATATATATATATATATATATATATATATATATATATATATATATATATATATATATATGTGGTAAACTAACAAATATTTGTTGGAATTTACCTGATGCCGTTTCAGACCTCTTCGTGTCAAAAGGGCGTGGCCGGTATAATTTGATGCTCTCGAGCAACATTGGCCTATGGCTTGGCTGCTAGTGTCGCTTGATTTTACAGAGGTAATATGTATTGCAAGCAAATACCTCGTGGGGAATGTAATTTGCAAGTGCAAATCATAGACTCAGACTCAATTTATTTGACATAAATACACAAATTAAAAAACGTACAAACATGACAATTGTTGTATCACAACAGCACAAATCATTGAAATACCTAATTGTACATTTAAACAATGATATTTAAGACAGAAAGTCGGGATACCCCCGAGTAAGGATTTACAATCCGCTAACGTGGGGACTACCTAAGGGAAGATTACAGTTTACAGTAAACCCAAACGCTATACGACATGGAGGTAGTATTACAAGAAGTTAATGTTGAATTTAGTGAAACAAAATTTAAAATTGTGCAATTTTCCGAGTATTTGCGTAAGAAAAATAATTTTACCTAGTCGGAGAAACCAGAGTACGAATGAGTGGATATCAGTACCAATTTCGTGCATTTCACTTTATAATAAAGTCGGAATGTGGTATCGAATACAGTATTGGATGGATGGATGGATGGATGGATGGATGGATGGATGGATGGATGGATGGATGGATGGATGGATAGATAGATAGATAGATAGATAGATAGATAGATAGATAGATAGATAGATAGATAGATTTAGCGTGACGCTAGTTTACATTTTGGCCTTGAAATAAATATTTACAATATATACACACAAATAAAGAAGAATGTCAATAAAATTCAAGGATTGGTTTTCCAGTAGCTCCTTTTAAACTTTTCCAGTGATGGTTCCAGACGAACAGATTCCGGAAGTTTGTTCCAATTGAAGGGGCCGGAGTAGGAGAAACTATTGCGAAATATATCAATTTTAGGTTAAGGGACATATAAGAGGGATTTGCTGGTTGATCTGGCACTTCGTGTGGAAACGTCACTCGTAAAGACCAATCTATCACGAATATAGGAGGGCGTTTTCCTATGGAAAGCCTTATATGTTAAAATACATTTGTGGTATTTGAAAGTGTCATATAAAGTATTCCACTGTAGTTTTTGGAATAAGGGCTCGGTATGATCTAAGTAATCCAGAGTATTCGAGCCGCCCGTTTTTGGAGTTTGTACACCTTGTCAAACAGTCCTGCACTACAGTTACCCCATACAATATCACAATACTCAAAATGGGTTTTAACGATAGCATTGAACAGTAGTTTCGTGTTGTTTTTGGGTGGAAATGTTCTAAGGTACTTCAGAAGTCCAAGTTTTTGTGAAATCTTTTTGCATATTTTGTCAATGTGGGTCTGAAAGGTCAAAGCCGAATAAAAATTAACACCAAGCAGTTTAGCTTCATTGACCGGTCGTACACTTGAACCATTAATTGAAACATTGTAGCCATCAATATTGCATTTTGAAAGACGCTGGTGGGTACCAAAAAGAATTGATTGACATTTAGGAATGTTCAATACCAGCTTGAGTAGTTTGCCTAGAGGGTAATGGGAAACGAGGAATTTCTCGATATCTAGACGGTAGTGGAAAACGAGGAATTTCCCGATATCTGGTATAGTATGTATTGGTAACTGGTATTGCAGGGAACATATAAGAAAATCGAGGTAATTGGTTATGACTAGTACAGCGATAGTAGAATTTAAGTGCTTACAGATGTAAAAGATCTTGAATATTGAGTAACTTGCAACTCTTGAACAAAAGCTTAGTATTTGCCAAAAAAACTGGAGCCGGAAATGATAGGGATTGCTCTTTTTATATGGTTTTTCTTTGCGAGCACAGGAATGACACCATATAAGGTTAGCGTAATTTTGATGCGGCAAGAACAGTGAATTATATAGGAGTAATAGCCGTTCCACGGAGTTTTGTTTTTGTAGCCTATTTAACATGCTAATGATGCAAGAAAGTTTGTCTGCTATTTCATTAATATGAGAATCCAAATTAACGTTTTCATATACCACTGGTCCCCAAAAAAATCAAATTATTCAGTTCTTTCGATTGGAGTAGCATCAATTTTGAGATTAATATTTGCATGTATTTTCCGTTGAGAGAAGTGAAAACTAATTAATCGGGTTTTCAAAACATTTAGGGATAATTTGTTCGCTACAAGCCAGTTATGTACTTTCTTTAGTTCAAGATTAATATTATCAGAAAGGCTCGCATCATTAGAGATAGGCCAAACATTATAATTGGATGAACAGAAAAAATTGGTCAGAGTGGTATCATGGCATAGAGAATAGCGCTAAATTTCTGAGAGGAAAGATGTATGTCATTCATATAGATGACAAAAAGAAGGGGGACAGAATTGACCCTTAAGGAACGCCACAATTAGTGGGTAAAGGCTCTGAGCGTTGTTCTGCAAATTCCACATATTGTACCCTATTGGTCAAATAGCTTTTAAACCAGTTCAAAGCGTTACCAAGAATTCCATCATATTTCAATTAATAAAGTAAAATTTCGTGATCTAGGGTGTCGAAGGCTTTTGACAGGTCGAGGAAAACACTTATTGGGATATCCCCAGAATCGAAAATATTATAGACGCGATCAAGAAACTCAAGTGTAGCTGTTTCAGTAGAATGTAGCTGTTTGAAGCCATGCTGGCTATCATAAAATGACTATTAAGAATAAAAAAATCGTATAACTGATGGTAGACTAATTTAAGGCAAACGCCGAAAGGAGAGAAATGGGTCTGCAATTAGAGAGATTTGTCACCCTTTTTATACACAGGTAATACATTGGCTAATTTTATATTACCCGGGAAATTACCAGTGTTTAATGAGTGGTCAATGATCAAGACCAAAGGACTAGAAATGGAGGATGCAGCACCTCTCAAGAGTTTCGTTAATAGATCATCATGACCGCAACTGGTTTTCGGCTTAAGCTTGTTTAATGCGATTTTGATATCAGTTTAAGAAACATCAGAGAAGGAGAGAGTGTTGACGTTTTTTGGATTGGTTAAGTAAGACGTATAGTGTGGTATATGCGATATATTTAATTTGCTAGCCAATTGTGGCCATATCTCACTAAAAAAACATATTAAGACGTGTTGCTTTCTCAGTCTTATTTGATGTGCTTGTACCGTCGACCTGAAAGAATGACGGAAAATTCGATTTCTTTTTATTTATGCTTAGAATAGATCTAATAGTATCCCAAGTCTCTTTAATGTCTGATTTATATTTGTCTACTTCACGATGATGAATGAATAATTCTAAAATATGAATTCAACAGAATATGTTTTGTAGTAAGATGATATAAAACATGTTGCCATGAACGCTCATTCCATATTAACAAACTACATCACAGTAACATTTGCAACAATGGATCAAACGCTGAAGAACTGTTTTTCCACGCACTGTTGTAGTCCTACAGTTTTCCCAACAGGATAATACCATGGGTGTATTCAAAAGTATTTTAAATGATAGATATCAACAAAACAAGTGAACAAATTTAACATGTAAGTGAATGGGGAGTTGATTTGGTGTTCCCCACAGCCTCATTCTGGTTTCTGTTACCAGAGATCAGTAGTGTTCCAAATATGGCAAGGACTATTCAATTGGACGTATGAACACCACTTTACAAGCACACAAAACTACCATTAAACGTACACAGAAATCTGTTGATCAGTTACCGGCACGCGTTTACAGATACCATAAATGCACAAATAAGTACCTGTCTGCGCACCCACAGAACGCAAAGTTTATGCCCGAGGCAACACAAAAAGTGACTGGCAACAAATCAGCACAAAAACAAAAAGCAACATAATGTGTACAACTTCATAGATGTCATGGTGAGGACATTGCAGGTACTTAACCATGCTCTAGCATGGCTGTCCCAACATTAACACACAGCGACAGACGTATAGTAAAGATCACATGACAGAAGACAATGAAATCGTATGAGAACCAGACAACTTGAATTTTTGGATTCGCATTTTCGGTATTACCAACCCTTTGTCATACTGTAACTTTGGCCATCTATTTAGGACTTGTTTTAGTGTCTAAAATTTTAGTTAAAATTTGCAGAATGTGCACTTTCAGAATATACTTGGGGAGCGTTTTAGAAGAAAACTGCAAACAAATGCATTTACGCTCGTCAAAATTTCCTTTTATTGATGATTACGTAATTTGAAACATTGTTAAAGTCAGGAGATGACCCCAGTGAATATCTTCAGGAGGGACTGTGGTGTTCAAACATTTTTGCGTTGTAGTTTATAAGGATTTGATTGAGCAATTGCAAAGTCTAAGAAGAATCATTTTTGATATTTTTCCCATAATTTGCAGTCAATTATCCCTAACAAAAGACTATTACCATAATTTAGAACTATAATACACATATAGTCTATTCCAACAATTTTAGCAATGTAATTGATTTTGGTCATACCACAGGGGCTTGTTTTGTTACTACAAACACCGAGCGGAGCGAGGTGGAACCCAGTATGAGTTTGGGCATAGAAGCAGGTAACTAGCATAATATTATATATATATATATATATATATATATATATATATATATATATATATATATATATATATATATATATACAAAACGGAGGTTATCGCAGCTCAATATGTACAGAGTTTAATATCGCACTCACCTCAATAAAACTTCGTAAATATCTGCAAAAATAATTTTGCGACTGATCGATATTACAAAACTGTCCCTGTGTTGTACATTGTTGGATCCTCATGCAATAAAGCGCTTGAAGTGTATCAAGAATCCAATGTCGCACTTTGCCCTCCACATCGATATCGCCATTCAGTGGCATAGATCCGTTGTTGAAGTTCGTAATTCCACTGTGTCTACACATGCAGCTTTACCGATCCGTGTCCCATGCACAGTTTTGACATTTAAATAAACAAAACTGTTCTCTGAATCTTCTGAACACATATGATCCCTAATTTTTCTCACGATCTCACAGATTTTTAATTATATAACCTCCCGCGTCATTTTGGCTTTTCCTCTCGGAATGCTCTGCACCGAATGCGAAAGTCGACTCTCATTAGCTGATATTCCAAACATAGGTCAAAAGAGCACTATCGGCAACTATCAGCCAATGACAACGGACTTTCCGTTTTGTGCGGGACAGTCAGAAAGCCATGCCAAACATGAACAAGAATGAAGCATTCTGCTTAGTTAACCTCACAAAACCGTATTGTTTCTCAAGTTGATTTTGATTTAGCCAGAAAACTATTGATTGTGTGGTAGCTTCTGTAACTCTGTCCATGCCTGTTTTGGTCAATTGGCTAACCCGTCCTCCTGACCTGCTTCTATCGAGTATTTGTGGGATGTGCTTGACTGTTGAATAAGGGATGAGCATGAGGAACCTGGAGCCACCCTGGACCAATGACACAGAGGTTCACAGGCCAGTGGAATCAAATTCTCCAGGCTGAGATCACCAAGCTGACAAATTAAGCAGCATGCCAAGGCAGATCCAAGTTTGCTGACAGAAGCGTGGTCGTCACACCCGCTTTTGATGCATGCAGCCTCCCAACAACAACAATCAAAAAGGTGCTTTGAAGGACCACCATTTCCTTCCAAAAGAGATGTGAAAAGCAATGGTGAGATAAAGTAAACAAGCTCGGCACACACACACATATCCTCATAAGGTGCATAATGTTAAACAAGGGGGGGGGCATCATTTTTTTCCAGCAGATACTTATATTTTTGTATATTTACAAAAATGCGCTTGTGTTCATTTAAGTCAAGCATCACACCTGTGCGATTTCACATTGATCGACCACTTTCAGATTCTGGCCCCTGTAATTTTAATTACACTTTAATGAACTTTTCCATTGTTTAAAACCATACCTTAACCTCCACGAAGGACCTCCAACTGAACCTTTCTATTGTTTCAGACCATACTTTAACTTCCACGACGGTGGTCCTCCAATACAAACTGATGACTTACTGTTTTGTGGCAGAATTTTACGTACTATTTTTGATGACCAGAAATGACGGACTGAAATTTTGCAATGTTCCTTACACTTTAATCCAAAAAATGTAAATTTTACGAAGGCAAGACGGGGATTCGAACCGCGGTAGGTTTTCTTGCCAGCTTGTCGTCCGCTGTAGGTTTCCTTGCCTTCTTGCAGGCACGACTCTTAATACGGCTGACAGGTAGACCTGGCTGTTCTGTTTGTGTTTGACATGTTGAGTGCATTCCACATTGCTGGTGGATGGAATCAGTGGTACAGGATGATATTACACATTGCCACATGCGGGTGTATTGGATATCGGGAATAGTTCTATGTGGCATCTTCGTTAATTTCCATCAAAATGTTTGTATGCACAATGCAAATACGATAATTAATTGGATGTTAAGTTAGATCAAACAATAGAAATGTTCATTAAGATAGGTAAGGAACTTGGGCGTTTTGCTGAAACTGCTCCATGAATCGCTCCATGAATCAAAGGATACGCTCGGCTGCGCCCCGCGTGTCCTTTGATTTATCTCGCAGATCCAGCAAAACGCCTATGGACTTGCACCACGTTCCTTCCCTAACACGTATTGGCATCCATGAGGGTGTTCTAGGGAATGTTTTGTACAATCCTGTGGGGTTAAGTGTTAGCTATCTGAAGGCTGATCACCTGCTTTTGATGTCGTTCTGTACGTCAGATATATACAAGGGCTGGCTGAAAAGTTCTAAGCCTAAGTGGGATATCTCAATTGGATTGAAACAAACTTTTGCCACCAACAAGTACAATCATTTAATGAATCATAGACATAGAATTAACTGCAACTGTAGTGTAATTAGTGTCTTTGTACCAGACCATCTTGTGAACCTACCCATTGAAATCACCAGAAATAGACAAAACTGGCTATAGGGCAGTCATCAAGTACCTACAACTGAAACGGCCAACTCTAACACAGATACATGCCGACATAGTATCCGCTTTCGGGTATGCTGCCCCTTCCTTTTCCGCTTTTAAGAAGTTGGCTGCGGAATTAAAACGAGGCAGAGAGAACCTTGACGATGACGCGCGTCCAGGAAGGCCTTCAACATGTAACAACGATTAACATTACCCGAGTGCATGACATGATGATGGCTGATCGACGATTGAGTATTGTGGGCATCTGTCATGAGAGAGTTGAGCACATTATCACCAAGGAGTTGGGAATTACAAAAGTTTTTGCAAGATGGGTGTCATAGCTCCTGACAGTGTAACCCATATTATATCGGTCTTTCGAGCGGCCCAAGGCCGCGAGACCTATACGAATTTGTCCCAAAACCCATTGCAAAGTATTAGGTCACTGTAGTTGTGGCATCTCGTGTCTGAAAATCACACATATCATCAGGTATCGCCTGTTTTGAGGCCTTTCTTTGTTAATAAAGCGTATAAACTTGAAATTTGTACCCTGACCTCGATGTGCCAAAACGTCCTTTTGCTGGAAAGGTGATGGATTCAGTCTTTTGGGATTCCAAGTGTATTCTGCTGATTGACTATCTTGAAAAAAGCTAGACAATAAATAGAAGATATTATGCTGACCTACTAAGACAGTTGCGTGAAAATATCAAAGCTACGAAACCGGGAATGCACACTAAAGGAGTTCTGTCCCACCAAGACAATGCTCCTGTTCACCAATCGGTGGTTGCCATGTCAGCGACCCATGATTGTGGCTTCGAACTCATTGACCATCCCCCTTATTCACCCGATTTAACCCCGTCAGACTTCCACCTGTTTTCCAAAATGAAAAAGGAACTAGCCGGTCGCCATTTTCCTAATAATGACGACGTCATTTACTCTGTGAATGACATTTTTTCAGTGTGGCTGAAGAAAATTTCTTCTTGACCGGCATCCGGGCCTTGCAGCATTGCTGGCAAAAGTGTGTAAACCTGGAACGCAGAACTCAGAACAAATTTATTTGACAAAAAAATGTCACAGGTGTGGTACATCAGTATGTAACAAAAATATTTGTATATCCAACGTATAATATAATTTGACATATAAGTAACATCAGAAGTTTACATGACCAATGACAATAGATATACATACAATTATTACACAAAAAAGTCAGGATGACCCTAGCTAAGGATTATTGAAAAAAAAATCGCTATCGCTAGGGCTACCTTATGGCGCAGTTTACTTATTTGGTTGCAGTTGGCAAAGGGAACTGAGAAAAAAGATAGGACCGGTAAACACAATGAACAGAATAAATATATTTACACGTGTATGTATTATATTACCATAGAAGAACAAATTTAGCTGTTATGGATAGACATACACCTTGGTACCTGTTGACAAAATATATTTTTACGTAATTGGAAAAGCCTGAAAAAGTGGATGTGTAATTTGTCCTTGATACACGGGGGTAAGTTTTTTAAGCAAGTGACGGATGTAATACCGTATACAAAGTTTTAAACCTGGAAGGGGACTATGTAGAGTGATCAATGAAAACCATCGACTTTGAACGGGTCTTTCACGACTGGGCTGAGACCTTTTCAGCCAGCCCTCGTACATATTATTACAAGCAACATTTTGCGGCATGAAATTGTTGCAACAACCATGCACGATAATGCTTGTGAGTTGAACAGCAATGTGCAAGCCAGAAAATAGCTTGCTCAAATTCTTGCAGTTCCCATCGATTTTCATACTGGATGGTGGTGTATTGGTACACTTTATTACCGGTAGTGGAAGACAAGCGCAGGTGACATTACGGCGCTAAGTGGTCATGTACCATAACGGGCCTGCATCTGTATGTATGTCCAGCAAGCAGGCCCCATAACGGCACAAATCACACTGAATCCGACTATTTTGACCATGAATTGACCTGAGGTATTGAGAATATATTTATATACATATATATATATATATATATATATATATATATATATATATATATATATATATATATATATATATATATATATATATATTGGGAACGAGCGGGACTCGAACCTGCTACCTTTGGCACCAGTCGCATATATATATATATATATATTCGGAACGAGCGGGACTCGAACCTGCTACCTTTGGCACCAGTCGCATATATATATATATATATATATATATATATATATATATATATATATATATATATATATATATATATATATATATATATATATGTCCTGATACAATGGTGGTTAGTGTTTCGCAACAACTGTCATTAGTGCTCAGTAGTTCTCAACAAACCTCGGTATATAAGTTCTCAATAGCTCTCAACAGGTTTCCAATGTGCTCAATTATACTCAAAAATTTCATTTGTGCCCTCTTAGTAACAAGAGTCTTACAACAGAGGAGTATGTAAAATAGAAAAGTCAGTACACAACGTATCCCTCTGTCAGTTTTCTCGCACTGCCTTTCAGTGAGTGAAGCCTCTGGGATCAAGTGACCTTCATGAATAGTAAACGAGTTGATATGTATCCAACCATCAAAGAGCACTCAGTCATTACATAATGCAGCGATATGTAAACTTTTCTCACAAGACTCACAGACCAACTGCAACCTGTGGTCTGGTTTTCAAAATAGGTTGTCACTGGCAGTGAATGCTTTAGTAGAGCACTGTCTGGAGCTATTGTCTAGTGTTGCAGAAATCTTTCAGCAAAGGCTCACCTTTCACACAAACTTTAAACCACCAAAAGACAAGTTTGAGCACCTGCATGAACTGGTAACAGGATTGCACACAAAGCAGGCTTGAGTAATATATGCACAAGGAGCTGCCCAAGAAGGCCCCATATATCCTTGAAAATGACACCACTTGTTCCTTGGCCAAGCTAAAAAAATGCCCCTAATTAGCATAATTTGAAATTCTACAATTTTTATTTTTTGCCCATTATATTGGCAGATGTCACAAACCTATTCATGCACTTTGAAATGTTGTGTTTATCAGCAATAGCACAAGGTGCTGTCCAAGAAGGCCCAATATATCCTTTAAAATGACACCACTTGTTCCCGAGCCAAGCTGAAAATACCTGTGATTGGCATAATTTGAAACTCCACAACTTGTATGTAGTGTCCATTATGTTGGCAGGTGTCACAAAGCTAGACATGAGCATTGAAATTTTTTGTCTATCTGCAATAGTTTGGGAGATATTGAGCTTTTAAACTTTTAATTGCCCCCCATTTGCATAATTTTAATCATCATGACTATTCCAAACCAAATGGCAAAATTTCATTGGTAGGTCAGTCACCATAGCGAGTTGGGTGGTTTTTGAAATAATAGTGTCTGAGAAAAACTCCGGAAACTTTTGGGTGCCTTGGAACGCGAGGAAAAACAATATGTCTGGGTTGGCACCCGGCCATAAATAGTGCCACGAGAGAGATTGCAGTTGTCATACCGTGTGTAATGCTACATGAGAACGTTAAGAACACCCGAATTGTGATCATGAAAAATGCTTTCACGGGCAAACACACTCTCTGTGTTACAGCTTAGAGCAAACTACACTGGCACTTAATGAAGTTACGGAGTTCCCATTGTGCCAACAGTCTGGCACTTATATTTATCGGTGTCCCCCAGTTGAAGTGTTATTGATGTGATCCTCACATCTAGTCCTGATAAGGTGATTGAGCATGATGTTAAATAGGTTGGTATTGCTGATCATTGTTTGGTATATTGTGTTCTATAGTCAAAGACTCGTGAAACAGCAAATATACACAGAACAATCAGGATGCGTTATTTCAAAAACTTTGTATTAGAGGACTACTTATCAGACCTACAACAATGTCACTGGTCATCTATAGAGGATGAAACTGATGTAGATGTGGCATACAACTAATGGAAGGATACTTTTACCAAATTATGTGACAAACACTGTCCTTTTGTCGACAGAAGAGTTAGAAAGACGTTTTACCATGGTTGAATGATGAAATCAAAGAAGACACAAAATGAAACATCATTTTTTTAAATAAGTTTCATAGCAAAGGCTTACAAATATTCTGGGAGTTCTTCAAACATTTCCGTAACATGGTAGCTAACTCCCTAAGAATTGCTAAACGGGACTATTATACAGTACTCATCTTAGAGAATAAATACAAGCCCAAGGCTCATGTGGAAATGTCTAAAAAGCCCTCTCCCAGGGAAGGCAAAATCAACCCCACATGGACTACTCGTTGATGGACAAATTTTAAATGATCATATGTCCATGGCAGATGCCTTCAATGAGTTCTTCACTTCTGTAGGGCATAACCTTGCTGAAAAAATACCAACTACACACAGTCATGTCGTACGTGATCAATATTCTCAACCAGACATCCCAGCCTTCAAGTTTCCCACTATCACTACAGAGTTCGTAGTAAAGAGGAACTGGAATGTTTACCTGAAAACAGGGCAATGGGCCTGGAGGAAAGCTTCTCTGAGCTGCAGCGCCTGTCATTTGTAATCCTTTGACTTTCATTATGAATTTATCTCTCCAAAGTGGCAAATTTGTCACGGAATGGAAATTAGCAAAGGTAATACCCACACATAAATCAGGTCCCCGTACTGACAGAAATAATTATAGACCAATATCTATTTTGCCAATAGTCTCCAAAATTCTGGAAAGATTTGTTCACAAATCTTTCACAGAGTTCTTGGATCAATATAACCTAGTCACATGTGTACAATCTGGTTTCCGCAACATACATTCGACTGTTACTGCCCTCCTTAATGTTACTGATTGTTGGCTTGAAAATATTGACAAAGGATTAGTAACTGGTGTGGTCTTTATTGACCTACGCAAAGCGTTCGACACGGTGGATATAGGCATCCTCCTAAATAAGCTCTCAGCTTTTGGAGTAACATCCACTGAAAAGATTGGTTTGAAAGTTATCTAACCGGTCGCATGCAATCTGTGGCAACAGGTGTACAAACATCTGCACCCCTACCTGTCATTATAGGTGTTCCACAGGGGTCGATTCTAGGACCCCTCTTGTTTATGCTACATTTAAATGACTTACCTAGCATAACTGACAAATGTCTTTCGACTATGTATGCGGATGATACTGAAATTGAACATGCATGTGAGCCCAAACAGTATCAAATCCTAGAAAGCACCATAAATAACGACTTAAAAAGACTAAAAATGTATTTTAATGAAAACAGGCTTAGTGTCAATATTGACAAGTGCCAGTTTATGCTGATAGGGACATACCAGTCTCTACGTAAAATACCCGAGCTGAATATTCATATTGATGATCAACATGTGCAACAAGTTAGCTCGGCGAAATATCTTGGAATGTACATTGATTCAAACCTAAAATGGGATCTTCACATTGATAACATGGTTAAAAAGAAAAAGATTGTACCAGTGGAGATACTCAAACTTCTCTACAATGCTATAGTACAACCGCATTTTGATTACGCTGATGTAGTGTATGATAATGGTTTAACAACAGATCTTGACAGACTTCAGAAACTTCAAAACAGAGCTGCAAGATTAATATTGGGGTCGTCATTTAAAACTAGCAGAAATGACATGTTTAAAAAGCTGAGGTGGTTATCACTTCACAATAGACGTAAAATGCATAAATGTATAATGCTCTTCAAATGTTTAAATGGCCTGGACCCCAATTACTTAACTGAAAAATTCAAACTCAATAGTGATTTCCATTCTTACAATACAAGAAATGCCAGGGACATAGTAATCGAGAAAACACGAAAACAATATTTTAACAATAGTTTTAGAATATTAAGTACCAAACTTTGGAATAAACTCCCATAAGACTTAAAAACCTGCTCAACAATTGGGTCTTTTAAGAACAAGGTGCTTAACCATTATTTGTCAAAGGTACAGTTTGAGTAACTGACTAGCTTTTTACCACTCTATGGACTATATTCAGTAGCCTATGTTGTATCTCTAGTTACAATTTGTATATTTTAGTTTTGTATTATATATTTTATATTGTCGTATTTGAATGTATGAACATGTGTGAGTGAGTGTGGGCGATTCGGCCACCAAAAATAGTACTTGTACTAAGTGTGTCACCGAATTAAAATAAAATTTTGACTTGACTTGACTTGAAGCTTTGACAATAGCGAAATCAGCTTTTCATTTACGGCCACTAAATTAAAACGCATTGCCATTAGTAACGCCCATATATGTTTATATAATAGTTATGACATTTCACGTGACCATTATGCCACATAATCAACGAGGTCGAAGACCAAGTTTATTATGAATGTGATGGCACTATGATCATTGTGACATGTTATAAATGACCTATAACAAGGGTAGTAGGAACTGGCCAAGATATTCCTTGGTTAACGACATTTTCCCCAACCTTTTGTGCATGATGTAGTTTGCCGCTTACGTAAGCTGTCACATGCAGTGTCAAGTTTGACTGCTTGCTCATTTATTTTTCACTTACCGATATGACAGTAGGAAGACCAGGTGGTGGAAGCCAACATGACAGATTTAAGTGATTGGGCAGTATTCCCACTCAACAATTATTACTTCAGAGGAGCACGTGTCATAATGACGAGAGTGGACGCTACAAGAAACCTAGCCCCATTTCTGAGGCGTCGACGGTGTTGTTTTGATATGGGCACCATCTCCGCCTCATAAAAGGCTGCATGTTTCACGCAAACCATTCAATAAATACCTCAATTGCACGATATACATAACTGTTCCTGTCCGGTGTCTCATATTTATGGGTTCCTTGAAAGTCCATGTCATTCATGTTGCATTTTGGCATAGGAAATAAGATATTGACTTGGTTTTCTGCGCCGCTGATAGAATTCCCCCCCCCCTCCCGCCCCCAATCGTGACCGCTGCCATTGCCGTGCGAGAATAAGGCTTGCACGTACGTGTAACTCGCATGCATGTTTTGCTCTCAAGCGAACGTGCGATATTGAATGGTTTTGTGCATGCGTGACGCAAATGCATGTCCTGACCCACAGGAAAATTAAGCTATGTGTAACGAGAACACATGATATAATCAACACTTTTTCCGGCTCCCTGTTGGTCTGTTTCTACCACCCATGTCACAAATGATAATTATTTCCAACAAAAAGAATAGCTGAAGTGAAAGTGTCATACTATTGTCGAATGATATAATAGCTTTAATATGAATGTCACTACAAGGAACCATGAAGGTATTCAGCTGGTAAACAAGTCTGTTACTCAATTCGTTGCTACGTCGTGCGTTTCAAATGAAGATGATGTCTTTGGCCTGAGCATCATCATTGACAGGAAGAGGGCAAGCCTTAGAAATTTACCTGTAGCGAACACGACGTATATACCATGTGTACGAATGACTTGTTTCTTGAGAATAGGAGGTATCCATATTTAATGATGTATATTAACTGCAGACCTGCTTTGGTCCCTTCAGTTGCAAGGCAACATAACTATGCCTGTGCCATGCTGAGGGCACTTGTACCACTTATGTTACTTAACCATCCAGAAAAACACCTTTTCTCCCAAATATAGGATTTTTTTCAGATATGTTTTGTATCTTAAATGTTTTAAACTTATTGAGTGCAGTCTGGAGCTACTTTTGTCATTTAAGTTCATTTCGACTTGCTTAATATATGAATCTACCTCCTTTCTTGTCAAGTTCCTTGCTGTAGCCTATGGGTGTCAGCACCGCATTCCAGTTAATATGGAAATCCCCCTGTTGGCCCGTACCGAATAGTTGGATTTACTTCGCGCAGTTGTATCATACACCTAGATTTGTACGCGCGTGACCAGTTTCTCGTGAGACGGTGTTTTCGGGCTCCATTTGCATGGAACCCTTAAGGCTGTCTATGTTTAACTGCACTAATAATTCCGCCGGGAATGTTAATAAAGACATCTAACTATTTTTATCTGATAATGTTGTGCACGCGCCGCTTGGGGTCAGTAATAAAAGCATTTCACCATCACAGCCAGTGTTGGCTTCAAAATACGTTTTGCAACTTTACATTGCATTGCTCTGCTTGGCGTCTCTAAGCTGTGCTGTGTTGTACTTTGCTTTCCTTTGCTTTGTTATGTGCTGCTCTGTTTTGCTTTTGTGTTTGTACTTTATCTTTAGGTACCTGTATCTGTCGTATCCATGCTTTTTGTTTATTTGCATATTTGATTGTGGCCAGTCCCTACAATCCAGACAGATCATTCAGCTTAAAGCCCAGGAAATTGGTTGTTCTAGCCTTGAGAACAAGGCCAAATGGTTCCATGCCACTGTGAATCCATTTTACCCTTTTGCGCTCTAGACAAAGAACCATCTAGGTCAACAATACTGTAATTATCTTGTCCAGGGTGTGTAAGTGGAGACATAACCAAGACGTTGTGACCAAGACTTTTCAAGTCACTACTAGTAGCGATCAACTGTGGATAGTTTTTTTAGCCATACTGAGCTGTGCAATTCCAATGTTAATGTGGTATATCTTGTTGAGTCACCTGCAAGACGTACCTTCAAAATCTTTGTATTTGTGCTCTTTGATGTTGTATTTGGGTCAACAGGTCTAACGGGTACTTTGTGTTGCAGGGACTGAGAATAAAACCAACAGTTTCCATGTTCACGTGATTGAGCCATAATTAAGTTTTTCCCTCTCTTTGTCACTTTTTTCAGTTTAAAGGACTCAAATCAACATTATTACATACTTGTCAAAGGGAAACTGCCTTGCATGCTGTTTGATGATAAACTAACAAATTGAATTCTATGAGGAGATAAATATTTACTGGTGTGTGCCCATCACGGACCATTTTGTTATAACAAAGAGACTGTACAGTGAATCAAAGGTGCAGCAAAATTATTTGTACGGCTAATCAAAAATGCACTCTAAGGTGAATTGATGTATTCCCTACGGTAAGGTGTGTTATGCATCTTCAAGCATGGTCGTATCGACATGCCATGAAAAGTTACTATAGTATATATTGTAGGCTGGACTGGGTATGACATCAGATGAAGTTATAGATGCCTTTTTACCGCGATACCAACTGAATTCGACCTTTGGTCGCATCGGAACTGATTTAGGTATAATATATACGGTAATACAATCAAATAATCAAATAGTCTGTAAGACAAGGAGAAACTACTTCTCAGTGATGTGATATAATGGATGAAGCCCTGCTCGGCTGTCTTGTGTCGTTCTTTTCAATTGAAGGCATAAAGCACCAAGACCACGTTAACAAGCTACGTTGTATCGATTCCTGCCTTGGTAATGAGATCTACAAACTAACCATATTACAACCATCATAGGCGCAGTATTGCTTGGGTCCGTTGCAAGTTACAAGTTGTGTCGCCTTCGTTGTTCTGTTGTAGCATTGAAAACTGTCAGCACAGAAGGAATAATGCCCTGTCACTTTCAGCACTGTACTTTCCCATCCTGCATGAAGAACAGCATGTTGCTTTTCAAATTAATTAGACTACTTATTATCTCCGTCACTAGAATAAATTGCTTCTCATTCAGAACAAGATTGCAGATATTTGAAAAAAATTCTAATCCACAGGTGCATAATTTTACATGTACTGAAATGTATTTTACTCTTACCCCTAAGTACAATTATGCATCCAGCAGAAATAATGATAGCATCGTCTATTAGGTTGTGCATTGCATCCTTCACAAATGATGAGAGAGGGCACTTAAAAGTGGACTTCGACAAAAATGGTAGTGAAAATCGCTGCATTTCATAGGTGAAGGGGCGATGTATATGTGCCACAGATGAGAAATCACTGTTAGTACCCTGGCCATCAATAGGCCCAAAAGTATAGATTATTCATCCCCTTTCATGTTTTATGCAGAATACGCTAGACTTATTCCATTTCAAATGCGTTCTATTTTTCGCTGTAGCAGAAGAGATTTTATTAGACCTTAACACCTTTTAAAATCAACACAGATACAGTGTATGCTGTTGATTGTGAAAAAACAAAATGGTGAAACTAGAAAAGCAGATTTGCTTCACATCTAATCTGTGTGCTACTAAAAATTCAAGTTTCGAATGCTTCTAATACATAAAACTTGAAAATGTGCAAGTTATGCATTGATTATGCCATCATAAAGAAACCCGAGAAGTTGAAAATTTAGTCATTGTCTTTCCACTAGGTGGCAGCACCTCATGATACTCCTTCTTATCCATTATATAGCCCATTCTCAAAAACCTATAGCTAGAATTTAGAATCCTCTATCTATCTATCTTTCTATCTATCTATCTATCTATCTATCTATCTATCTATCTATCTATCTATCTATCTATCTTTATACATATATATATACACACATGCACACACATATGTATATATATATATATATATATATATATATATATATATATATATATATATATATTAGTTTTGAAGATATTAGAGATTCAAATTTTAAAATACCCTTAATTTGGAAAATTTCAATTGCTACAAATTTGAAAATGTATCCATTAGATAACCCATGCCCACAAACCTACAGGTAGCATTTGGGGTCGTGTCTCATATATATCAGATTTGAAGAGTTAAAGAAAAAAATTTCAAATGCCCCGTAATTTGCATAATTTCAATTGCTATACATCTGAAAACATATATATTTGATAGCCCATCCTCACATACCTGCAGCTAGCGTTTCGAATCCTGTCCCTACATATTTTAATTTGAAGACAGTAAAGATCTAAATTTTTAATGCCCCTAATTTGCATAATTTCAATTGGTACTAATGTGAAAACATATTCATTAGATAACCCCCTCACAAACCTATAGCTAGCATTTCGAATCATGTCTCTATCTATATTAGTTTTGAAGATGTAAAAGATTTAAATTTTTAAATGTCCCTCATTTGCATAATTTAAGTTGCTACAAATCTGAAAACATCTCCATTAGATAACCCATCCTGACAAAAACTATAGCTAGCATTTCAAATTGTGTCTCTATCTATGATAGTTTCGAAGATATCAAAGATTTAAATTGTAAATGTCCTTAATTTGCATAATTTTAAACATCTTGACAACACAATATATTAGTGCTTAATCACTGCTAGGTCAATCACCATGGCAAATTTGGCAATTCTAGTATTGCGGTGTCCGAGAAAAACTCCGGATAAAATTAGGGCGAAATAAATAAACTAGAAAGAAGATTTGCTTCACAGAAAATATGTCTGGGTGCCTTCAAAATGAGAAGAGTTTCAAATGCTACACTTTATCATTGTTCAACATAATCTGAATTGTATGTGTTAGCCTAATTTGCATAAATTAAAATGCAACAACTTTGGTTATTGGATCATTAGATGTGACCATGTCATAAACTTATAAACTGCAGTTTGAATGACACCACTATCTGTAATAGGGTTGAAACTATCAAAGAATTTAATTTTGCGTACTTGCCTAACTTGCATAAATTGAAAGCACACAACTTTGTTTCATGGTTCATTGGATGCGGCACAAACCTAGAAATTGAAGTTAAAATGGCACTTCTATTCATGATACTTTTGAAGTTTTTCAATATTTAAATTCAGTGCATTCACTAATTTGCATGAAGTAAAATCCTACAACTTTGGTTCATTCGATGCGGCTTTGCCACAAACCAAAAGATTGAAGTTAAAATGGCATTTCTATCTATAAAAGTTTTAGAGATATTCAACTTTTAAACTTTTCAAGACCCTAATTATCACGATTTAAAATTCTACAATTTTCCTTTAATGTCAATTATATTGGCAAATGTCACAAACCAATACATGCACATTGAAATTTTGTTTCAATCTGGAACAGTCTGTAAGATATGGAGCTTTAAAATGTTCATTGCCCGTAATTTACATAATTTTTAACATCTTGACAATTCCAAACAATGGTAGGTCAGTCACCTTGCTAAGTTTGGTGGTTTTCGGAGGAATATTGTCGGAGAAAAGCTCCGGACACAGTTTGGTCGTAAAGAACAAAAAAACAAGGGAAAAAGAATTCTTGGAAAATCAAAATATCTGTGTTTGCGCCCAAACGTTATAAAGAAAGAAAGAATTCCAGGAAAAACAAAATTTCTGTGTTGGGAAACAGACATCATTATAGCAAAATTATCATACCTTGCAGATGGGTAGCGTATACATCTGATGAAATGTTTAGACGTCCTTTTGCAGAGATGTATCCACAAAATCTTTTAAAACCTCTATCTTGTCTTCGGATATTAATCTATATTCAATTCCCATCATATATTCACAGAATAGCATAAAAAATGAAAGTCTGACTGTCACTTTGAAGCATACATTGCTGTTTTTATTTGTTTACATGATACATAATTGTGTATAAAATCAATCTGGCGCAGGTGGCTCGACAGCCAGAATTTTTTATTAAATTGGGTCCGGAAGACTGACTTGTACTGCTTGTATAACTTGCATATTGTACTTGCGTCGATCATTTTATCCCATACTCTTGTCCAGTTCCGCGTCTGATGAATCTGAAGGAAGAATTATTACTGTGTGTGATTGATTAAATGAAAGACGACCAGACACTAGATGGAAAACATAATGATATCCTCTTGGATACAATGCACGACAATAATTCATGTTTAAATACTATGTGTAATATCAGTATCAGACAGGATGCTTATGCCAAAATAAACAGATTTTGCATCAATGCTGATGTCAATTCTACTTTCTGAACATTGTGGAGTGCCTGCGATGCTAAGAATCTGTGTCGGAAAAAGTTCTCTGACACTAAATCGCGACAATGTCCATAAACCGTGACATCATGAATACAGGGAACATCTCGCCGAAACACTTTCTAAAGGAAAGGCTAATTTCAAAAACAAACAAACAAAAAAGACTAAAAAAAAACGGATTTTCGATGCATCCAAAACGATGTCCTTTATATTTATCAGAAAGTATTATAATTTGAATGAGTATACTACCAGGGTATAGAAATCGATATTATAGTTATCATTGCTTATGATATGGTTCTCTACACAGCAGTTTGGTGTAAGATGGGGGTCTGTCACCTCAAGGTTCTTCTCTGTAACAAACGGGGTGCGTCAAGGAGGGATTATCTCTCCACGGCTCTTTAATGTATATACAGATGATCTGAACAGAAAATTATCGAGTAGTGGGATTGGCTGTAACGGAGGTGGAACATTCGTCAATAACCTCAGCTATGCTGATGACATGGTATTAATCAGCCCTTCCGTTAAAAGTCTGAGACAACTGATTACTATTTGTGAGGAATATGCTCTGGATCATGATCTTTCCTTTAATACAAAGAAAACAGAGTGTATGTATTTTAAACCTCGTGCCTCGACCTTAGACATTAATCCTGCTGTATACCTATTAGGAGAGTAACTTGCTTTTGTAGATCGCTTCAAATATCTTGGCCACATAATCTCGAACAACTCTTCTGACGACCTGGATATTAAGCGGCAGTTTAGGTCTCTTGGTACTAGAGTTGATATGATTAGACGAAAATGTTACAACTGTTCTCATGATACTAAACTCGTATTGTTCAAGACTTATTGTACGCCACTATACATACAGTAGAGTTATGGTCTACGTATACTAAAAATGGATGAAGAAGATGATTGTATGTTATAATAACTCATTCAGGTGGTTTCTCGGATACGCAGGGCACTGCAGTGCAAGTGGCATGTTTGCCTTTAACCATGTAAAATCTTTCCCTGAGCTCATACGAGTCAATACACATGGCTTTATTACCAGATTACAAAAATCAACAAATGGCATGATAAAAACCATTATCATTGTGATATCCGCTGGACATCCAGGCTGTTCAGCTCCTGGACAGAAATATTGTACACTTGTGGTAAATGAACAGTCCTTACAGACTTGTATATACCAGCTTACTACGTATTGTATATATTTTATTATATGTTGTTGGGTTTTTTTAACCATGTATAAACTGTTTACTGTGATGAATCATTTTATGTAATATGCACTTTTAGTTTGAAAGCAACTTATCTTATCTTATCTTATCTTATCTTATCTTATCGTATCTTTTCTTATCTTATCTTATTTCATAAAGTACTGACCTTCATCATGCCCAGTAGTACATCACATGCAAGTTCGGTGCCTTGAAATGGTGTGGGGCTGTGTAGGGTTTTTTTCAGTTTCTTTCACTCCTATAACATTAGTAAAGGTTTCACGCCAGTAATTCAGCATGTTAAAAGACAACAAACAGAGCGACCACCTTGCAGTTCATTACATGGATTACAAACATACATGTATTATACACCAAAATGATTGGAAAATTTTTGTAACATCAAATAAACATCAGAAAATTTGGGCATGAATGGCATTTTTTTAGCAAATTGCCATGGCAACCAGCTCTGCGTAGTACTGCTTGCAATATCATTGTGCGGACAGAGTGTTGACTCCAGCTGAACCACTGTGTATACTGGTGCCAGTATACATACCTTTATAATATTCGTTTTAGCTCAAAGCATACACTATTTTCCACAATCGAGCCAAAATCTGCATTTCTGGTAACAATTTTTATACAGCCCCTGGCTTTCCCAGGTGTCACATTTTATTTGCACTCTCCAATCATGTTACCTCAGCACAGGCATAATTACCCCCACCCCCACCACCGTGGAACCTAAAAGCCAAATCAGCACCTCGGCTGAGCATGCTCGGCAAAGTTTGCCCTCTTCACAGGTCAGGATACATTTTTTGACAAACCAGAAGTGTCTAGTGGTCAGTATTTAAACTATAGAGAGAGTTGGGTATACTCTCGAGTTTAGACAGTTTTTTGTCATTATCAGCTGGCTGTATATTTTTATAATTTATGAAACTGGTCAAGAAAAACTGATAAAAAAAACAATCTGATTCTGGTCACTTGTGTTGAATGGGATGTCCGCCTGTGGCTCGCTTGGTTAGATAGCAACTTGCCTTATTGTCCCACGCTTGAAAAAGGGCAGTTCTGAAAGTCAACTTTATTACAATTTTTAAACAGTGTGTTTGGGGAGTACAATGATTATACCCATTAACACCGTGGATGTTTCATAAACATTAACATGAAGTGGCAATCCGCCTTGCAGTTTCATGGAATTGGCGCCTCATGGAATATGTAGAGAACATCCTGAGCTTGCAGATTGGCAATGTACTCCAAATATGACACGTTCGATTCTCAAATAACTCCATGTATTGTGGGATGAAATATGGACTGTAAAGCTGAAAGGAAGTGTCTATATAATTTTCACTCAAAACTTTTGAGTGAAACTAGCCATACACGGACAATAATCAGAAATGCATATCAAACAAAGACCGGATCACACTCACCGTAATTACATACTCGAAACGTTGCAACTTCTTCTTCTTCTCCTTCTCCTTCTCCTTCTCCTTCTCCTTCTCCATCTCCATCTCCTTCTCCTTCTCCTTCTCCTTCTCCTTCTCCTTCTCCTTCTTCTTCTTCTTCTTCTTCTTCTTCTTCTTCTTCTTCTTCTCCTCCTCCTCCTTTTTTTCTGTTGGAAATACAACATGCTTATTTTTATTACGGTAATTGTTGCACACACTGTGTAAATACAGAATGTGTAGCGACAAAGCAGACAGCCAATAAATGCGGTTACAAATGTATTTTTATCACATTGGTTACTGATGGGCTATGTATGGCCAACATTGGTGTATGGAGGAACTCGCGATAAAAATTCATTGGCAGCCGTACAAGTTCTATTGTAAATGTAAATTTTTAACCGTGACACAATACATTTGTAGTGGTGAAACCATCGAATCCTCTTAAAGCTCAGCGAGTTTTTCCCCGAAATTAATTAGCATTTGGGAAGAAAGTACTGTGGTATCAAACGTGTACCTCTCTTAGAAATTGTTTAAAATGGAAGTCAGCGGAATGTGAAATAATGTTTCCATGACATGACGAACGATTGTGGTGTACATGTACTAATTTCCATTAAAAGTGCCGTTATATTAGTTTTGTAAATTATTAATGGCTTTCGAAACAGTAGCGTGCTTTAACTTAGCCATGGTGAAGAGCTGTCCTTGTACGAGGTCTCTTATGGCCATTTCATCGTTATAACCTCAAACATCGTCATAATTTTACAAGCAATTCCCATGGGTAATTGTGCCAAATAACGCTGGCGTCATTACAATATTAAAGTCTTATTCCCAACGTAACATGAGACTTTGAATTTCGGTCAAAAGATCGTGGTCTTTGGAGTAACTCAGTCGTCTACATCCAAAAGCATAAAATTCGAAAAATCAACATTACATCGAAGATAGCAATGCTTGAGCATATAAGTTATATCTTTATGAATTATGATTTCAGCTGCCCTTTCTTTTGATTTTGAAGACACAAACCGCTCTTCTCTTTCGCACGTGCGGTCCAAGAACAATGATAAAGAAACATTTGGTGTCAATACAACTACCACTGTCCACCAAAATCTAGCAACATCGACCAATATCCGCGACATACGGCGTCTAAAAAGAATCAGATATAAACAAGATGATTACTGGATTGAACAGATAACAATTCACTTCCACAATCTGAAGTACATATCCACCGATTTAAGGGGTTCCATGTGGCTCGTGTCACACAATTTTACTCTTGCGAAAATGTTAATTGACTCTACAGGTAACGAGACTGTTAGGTATTGCTTCAGACTGCCTGGGCTTACAACAGTCTATATAAGAGGCGTTACAAGAATGTCAAAGGACCTTGTTTGCAAAATATATTCAAGGATGGCTGTTTACCATCAGTTTAGAACGGTATTTGCCCCTCAATTTTCTTTGAGCAAACACAAAGCCAGGATATTAATTGTTACTGTGGTACTTTGGTTCATAGTGACTCTACTTGGAATTTTAGGTAGGTGATACACGTTTTATGGATTATTTTTCGAAATAATCTGACACAATATTTAATGAGCTTAGGTGTTATTATGTGTTAATATGATATTGTCTAAAGTCCCTCCTATTAGAAGAACCGCCGTTCAGTTGCCACTTCTACTTTAAAATTACTTTAATCCCCTCATGTTCTTTGTTTTCTCTGACACAAGTGTTTTGCTTGTTTCCTGTGACAGATGTTTGCAAAACAGTCATACTGCTTAGAATATTCAGCAAAACGTATGAGCTAAAACCATTATCTTTAATTCGCATAATATTGACAAGAATACTGATGATGGCAATAATACTACTACCACTTCCAGAACTACTGGTACTTCTGATTATAATAACTACAGTAATAATATTATCTTAGAAGTTACGACAGAATAGCAATATTCGTTTTGTGCATTTTAAGGCTGTAACGACGAACGTTTAAAAATGATATAACTGTGAGTTTTAGGGAATGCTCTGGTTTTCATATCTATACTACGCCATAAGACTATGAGGACGTCGGCAAATATGTTGTTACTAAATTTGGCCGTTACAGACTGCATAGTACTCTTCATTGCATTCCCAGAGAAGGTACATACAAAACTCCATGTACATATTTAAGTCAGTTTTAGCACCATAACACTCATTTTGTATTTTCAATAAATATGAGACAAGATGCATAAAAGATAATTTAAGAACACATAATTTGTTTAAACTATATTGCCACGGACTTAGGCAATAAAAGACATAATTCAGATAGCGAACAGATAACAGCATCAGGTGAAAAGATAAACACGGAAAATAAATAGAGAGAGAAGTCTTAATGGAGGGTCCGCAATCCTGCTCTTCGAGAAAAGATATATTATCTCAGTTATCTTCTTCAATTGTGTTTCACGCCGCCACATGACATTTCACACTTTTGTGAGAATCATTACATGAAAAATACTTCCGAAAACATTAAGAGGCACAGTCGAACATCACAATACCCCCTCTGACTAAATTAACTTAAAATCAAAGGGTCAAATTAATTCTGTCTTTATGGGTCAATAGTCCGTGACTGGGCTTTGGAGTTGTGAGCTAACAGAATGAATCACTAGTCATACAAAATGTTATTACTTTCAGATAATGGAATATTTCTTCGAATATGATCTGGGTTTCTCAGACCTTGTTTGTAAATTTATGCAATTTATTCAATATCTGGCGTTCGGTTCGTCTATGTCTGGCATGGTGGTCATCAGCATAGAAAGGCAAGATGTTTTCCTACATGGTTGTGCGTCCTAGGCAGTAAGCCTTTAACTGTATAGTGGTAGAAAAATGCGTTTAGATCGCGCATTATCCAGTCAAGTAATGTGCACTTGGTCGTAATCACGCGTTCGGAGCTGACGATAACTCAGAGATGCAAACTGCCCAAGTTACGGTGGATGTCCCGCATCTAAATTGAGTATTTGTGCTGTATTCGTTGTTCATCATTTTAAGTCCATGATGGTGTTGACTTATTGTCCCCCTTAAAATGACACTTTGAATGTTGGCATCCCTGATAATTGTTCGTCTTAACTAAAATGGTTTGATACAAGACAAAGATTGTTGGTCCAGCTAGACACTCATAAATTTTCATATACGTCAAAGCATGACTTATATGTTTTGGACAAATGCCATACGTAGCTTCGTGCAATGTCATAATTCACTTCAATTATATTAACTGCAACATTATTAAGTGTATTTTAGAAGCCACTCAACATTTTAAATCTCATTGATATACAGTTACCACGATAGTTATTTTCTGTAATTGGTTTCCGTGTTCAAAAATTATGGCCACACCCTTCATTTCTACACAAGGTTATTTCTTAAAGCCAATGATTTTGGCTTTAACCTGAATTTCACAATGTTCTTAATGGATTTTTGGTCCAATTTAGAAAGCCTAGAATTACAGAAACCACGATCTTACCAACACAACAAATATTGTTTCTACAGTGTGATCTCTTTGTGTATAATCTTGTTATTTCTCACAAAGTCCCAATTTGCGTACAAGTTTGGCCAGAGTACTTGAAATGCTGAGACAAGCAGCATGCAAAACTACAATTTTTTTTTGTGCCCCACAAATCTAGAAACTTCAACTGTGAAATGTAGCTAGCATATTGCCATGAACACAGGCCTTCACAACATCTCTATGCATCAACAGGTACATAGTGATCTGTCACCCACTGAATGCCCTGAGATCAAATGTTTCCTATCGAACAACTGTCCTGATCTTCATCATGTGGATTTCTGGAGTGACTGTAGCATTACCACCCTTCTTTTTCTGGGTATGTATGTACTGAATCAAGACTGGGTATATTACAAATACGTTACTTGGTCTAAGCATATATTGTTCAGCTTGATTCAAGCATATACAGTGAAAACCCGTTATAATGACATCATCTGTGCCCTTAGAAATTTATTAGATAAATGAATCAAACCACAAAGAAATGAACTTTTGCCATTCAAAACTTGTGTCATTATAATGAACATGTCAGATATCTGAGTGTCGTTATAAAGAGGTTTCACTGTAGTACAAAAAAATATTCGGGAGCAGGCGGAATGTAAACCAATCTGAGGTGGCAACTTGTAATAAACTGTTAACACTGAATATCTTACACGGAGGTATCACTGTTTTTTAAAGACGAGTGTTGGGTTCAAATGACCAAAACATGAACAGGTCAAAGTGACGCTGTGAGACCAAAATAGTCTCAATATGGATGAGGCCTGATGATTCTATATTTTTTTTTAATTAACTGTTGAATGTCTCTAAGTAATTTAAAATCCTTCTCTAAACTGATATATCTTATAGTTGTATAAATTTATTCCGCAAGTAGATTAACTTGAAGAAAATCAAGATTTAGAAAAATCCCCTCCTATTCGTAACATGCACAATGTCCTTATTCAACAGTGGTCCTCCAGTGTATAGTGACCCAAACATCATTGTCGTCGTCGTCGTCGTCATCATCATCATCATCATCATCATTATCATCATTATCATCATCACTATACACTTATTACATAAAAATGGTGACAAACATTTTAATATTTAGTTCTGGATGCACACTTGCAGGGTTCCTCAGAAGTTGACATTGGATTCGGGCAAACCAAAACGCATTGCCACTCAGTCAGTCTCCTGGCTCATGAAGTTGACTTGTTACTGAAGTGGATCTATCCCCTATTTGTTCAAGTAGTATTACCGCTTGCTTTACTCACCTATACCTACACTAGATCATGTATCACACTCTGGACGAGCTTACACAGAAAAACCAAACCCTCTGCTGTGGATGTCTGGTAAATAAGTGTAAATATCATAGAACAGTGCAAATCATGGTCAAAATGTACCAACTGTTTTCAACTTAGGGGTGGTTCATCATGTTCACAAGAGCACAAACAGTACAGCAGGGGGAGGGTAACATGGTGGTTCGTCCTTTGAGCACTGTGACA
The DNA here is from genome assembly GCA_964020975.1 of Hermodice carunculata. Lineage (NCBI taxonomy): Eukaryota > Metazoa > Annelida > Polychaeta > Eunicida > Amphinomidae > Hermodice > Hermodice carunculata. The sequence continues at coordinate 44,118,210 of OZ026616.1, forward strand.
ACATAACGGAGATGAACTAATCCCAAACGGTCAATGGATTTTCCACTGGAAACTGTAAAAAGGACAGGAAAAACATTTGTTGCGAGCCCCATAAATGTTGCTGATGGGGGGGGGGATACGGAGGTGGTTAATGATAAAGAGTACACCATGTACTCTCTTGAAAATGACGAGAATGTTGAACCGTCCCTTTTCGAAACATGAGGTAGCCAATTTTAAGAAGTTTTTGAAGCGACTAAGACATGAGCCTCGAAGGGCCTTTGCATATCGCTATCTTTATGAGAGCAGCTCCAGCGAGACCCAACAACCGGCAACGGGTCACCTGCATGCAAATCCATGTGTGATTTTACAGTTACTTCGCTGACGTTGGTGTTTACATTGTCAACTGTATTGGTACTGTTTTAAGGCTCGGTGTGCACCTCTGTAAATTGGCCCAACTCCCTCTTGAATTAATGCTGAGTTAAAGAATAAGCGACCATTTCACACCAAGTAAACCTATTGCCCCTATGTTATCTCGGTAGGTCTTATCTTGAATTCTCCCTCAAATTCTTTTCTATGACTGTAGAAATTAGAAACAATCATTGAAGCAGACGGAATTTGACCACCAGTCGGTCATGATCACTAAGAGGTAGACAGGTTAAAGACAAACTTATTCTGCTGGTAAATACATTTTATGTTTGAAACCGAGATGTGCCAATGTGTTTCACAACATGCATCCATCTGTTTGAGCACCTGTTGTAGTTTGTGATTGATTTTTTTGTTTGATTGTTTGTTTGTTTGTTGGTTGGTTGGTTTTTTGTTTTTTGTTTGTTTGTTTGTTTGTTTGTTTGTTTTGAAAAATTGAGGACATTTTGTTCATTACGTCTCTAATAATACATTGTTATTATACTAACCTCTGGCGAAGGACTGATATGGCATTTTCCATCCATAACCGATATCTGATACTGTACAACATATTTGACTATTACATAGGAACAAGTTGGCCGACATTACGGAGATCCTTAAAAAAGGTATCGGATGACTTTTTACGATATTCGATATTGAAGAGAAGACACGATATGCTATATGAAATCAGAATAATAGTCCATCCCTGTGCACCTCTTGTGGTTGGACCCATATATCACCTTCTCATTCCATGTTGTGGGTACAATACTGAAGGAAAGGAGCGTCTCTTCTATTTCTTCTAAGTTCTTCTGCTTCCTCTTCTTTGTGTATAGTTCTGCATGTTCGAGAATTTCTTATTTATTCCGCTTTTTTTTTCTTTACAAAAAGTTAACATTTAATGGGAAAATGCATCAGATCGATCGTTTTCAATATCCTGGCTTTTTGGACGCGTCCGAAGGCGATGATGTTCATGACTGATTAACAATGACTGTACCTGCATATGTTACCCTATATTAGGGCTTCGTATTCTGCATTTACAGCACACATCCTGCACAACAAGGAGAATCATGCTCAAATGAACCAAAAGGCGTTATACTGGGAAGAATAAAGGCAAGTCACTTCTAATAAATGCTATTTTCCAAATGTACAATGCGAGAAGTCATTTTTTTTTTATTTTGATACAAAATATGAATAACTGTATACGACAGTGTCAACAAAGGTAATTTTAATTCATATAATGAAAAGTAAGGTTTCTTCATAAGGCTTCCATAATGCACGGTCCTAATCACCGGCCACATTGAGAGAGCGTTTGGCTTTACGAGCATTAGAATGTGTAAAAACATACAACCATTTGGTGGGGGGGGGGGGTTCTGGTTTGTTTGTTTGTTTGTTTGTTTGAAGGTAGTTATGTGCGATATAAAACATAAAGACAATTTTTACGTTGTTGGATCAACACCTCACACATGACGGAATAATTATTTTTGAGCGGTTTCATTAGGATTTTTCAACGAGTAATTCCTGAAAATGACAGTGTATTATATCTTGTCAAGTTCGGTGATGATAACGGTGTTACAATAAAAAAATAACTGCCAGCTTATTAGAAATAATTTGCAGTCTAAATGGGTGTATAACTACGAAGCAATATATCCTTTGGAGAAACGTACGAAAATCTATTTAAGACAAATAAATGAAAAACAGTAAGTGACAGGAGTACATTAAAAAGTTTTAGGAACAGGAATGATGAGGAATCTGTATGTTGTATTGAGTGAATAAACCTACGTGGCCATCATGGAAAATTTGCATGTTCTCTCTCATTTTGTTGCGTCAAAGTGTTTTTTACTTTTGCTTCCCTGTGTTCTTGTTCAAATAATTATCAACGTTAATCTATGAAAAACTAGGTACATACATACATACATACATACATACATACATACATACATACATACATACATACACACACATACATACATACATACATACATACATACATACGCGTATACATACATACATACATACACACACACGCATACGTACATAAATACATAGATATATACATACATACATAAATACATACATATATACATACATACATAAATACATATATATATATATATATATATATATATATACACACATACATACATTGTTTTGTAATTGACAAATCAGTATATCTTCAATTTGCAATCTCAAAGATCTTGTCGATTCGCGCCAGATTTCCAGATTTCAAGCATAAAAACGTCGCAAAGTAGCTGTTTCGAAATCTCGCCAAGATTGTTGGAACACCTTTGATAACATATTCTTATTCACATGACCCAAAGTCCTAGGGTCTAAATTAGTTATGTGCTGTAATATTTTCTTTTATTTCGATTAAATATGAAAAACATTGGTGAAAACTGTCGATAAGAACTATCACAGTACCATGCACCAGCTGTAAGGCTTTCCTCAGTGTGAGTTTGGCGTAACGTGCGCCCAGATAAACGGTTAACTCAGTCTGATTAGGAACCGTAGAAGGCTTAAACCATTATCTTTATTTGTGTCATTCCATCCCAATGTTGTTGCATGGTGACATACTTTACTTTTATGTTTCTTTCCACATTTACAATTATAAGAAATGAAGCCCGTGTCCATGCTTATACTGCAATTGTGTCGGGCAGCCTCAAACTTGGGCACATACATACATACATGCATACATACATACATACATACATACATACACACACACACACATACATACATACATACATACATACATACATACATACATACATACATGCATAGATACATACGTCAATATATATATATATATATATATATATATATATATATATATATATATATTGAACATTGGTGAGAAATGCTTCGACAACAACAAAGTCCTTGCACACATTAGGCAAAGGCAACATGCTACAGAGATACATCAAAGCCGGTATATCAGACATGGCAAGTTTGAACGATCTACTGCAAAGATACCGTAGAATTTTGGCATGGAAGTAAGAAAGCTATTAAAGATGTTGGTATGCTTCGGTTACAGTGAAAAAATGTCATGTGGTTTTTTTTTGGTTGCAATACGGTATGAAACTCATTTAAAATCGGACATATCTAATCCAGGGGGTAGGATTGTCTTTCTAAAACCTGAAAGCCCAAAACTTAACAAAGTCAAACATTCTCTCTGACTGCTTAGTATTTCTACAATATGTATAGATAGGGCATTATTACGAACTATATTGCATCACTTGACTGCATCTTGGGTTCGATGTTATCAGAGGGAAAACAAAGTAGTTTGCTTCTACTGTAGGATGCCATACTTTGAAACGGATTTAAAACGTAAAATGCATATTACCCGATCATTATGTGGAGATACCATTATTTAAAGATATGTAACTGAATTTGCAAAATGGATACACAAAATATATTTTGAGCGTTGTCCATTGATAATCTAAAACCGTTTTATGTTAATAAACATAACTGGCAAATCTGCAATTGTGCACACAAAGGTAATACTGAACTAGGAATTGTTATTTTTACACCGATTCTTCAATTGCAAGGGCAACAATGTATCAATTCAGTTTCTTGCCACTTCTGGTCACCACTGTTGTACCTACCTGGTACCCCAGCAGACAGCATGGCTCCAGCTTGCATGGCGGTTTCTTTTCTTTATTTTTAGCACGATTTGCAATTGTATAGTGTATTAAAATAAAACTTGCATCATAAACCGGTTATTTCTTGTAAAAAAAATTCCAATAAACAATTTACCAAACTACGACCGTTTCAATGGTAATATGTCTTGGTCGGTTGATTGGTTGGGTTTCGTTCTGTTTTATTGTGAAGGTTACCGGCTGGATTGGAGTGTATATTGATATGTGTATGTTTTGAGTGGATTTATAGTATATTTTTCGTCAGTTTTAAATGAGAAATACGTGATCGTTAATGTTTTTAGGTGATGAAAATGATGTTGTTGGTTGTGGGCATATTTTTCTTCTGCTGGGCACCAGCGATCATGTACAACACGCTAGAAGGATTGTTCCTCCTGCCTCGAGCGGTGCTTCTTGCAAATAAGAAGTACGGAATAGCATTTAATCTTTACCTCTTTGGGCTGGCCAATAGTTCTATTAATCCCTATATATATCCATGTTGCTCAAGGTAAAACATTTTTTATTCTTCGTAAGATTTATGAAATTCTACATATCTGAACAATTAATAATTCATTATTTCCTGCAATACTTTCTAGGAAGCCAGACGAAATCGTGAAGACTTAAACTAATAGCAAACATACAAGTTGTAACATGATTGTACCTGTATATAAGATTTATAGTAAATAATTATCTGATGTCATGAACATACAGAGACAGTGAGGTGAGTAAATAACGTCAGATGACTACTTAATGATAGCTAAGTTAACTTTTTCCAAACACCGCAAATTCTCTAATTGAAGCCGCAGCATGTATCAGAATACGTTCTTTTAATATTTTCCAAATTGAAGATGATGAAGTCAGGGGGCGTCTTTTAATAGGGATTTTTCCCTGCACCGTGATCTGATGACCTATTATGGTAGCTTCTGGAGTAGACATACCGAGAACATCTAACGTCTTAGGGTCAAGTAATAATATAAAGGTTGCATTTTTAACATACATACTGTTTGTTGACAAAAATACCACCGACAGAAAAACAGGTAACAACATTTTTCTGTAATATTGATAAAATAACGTGAAAACACGTGACAATAAAGGAAAAGAAAAACGTGGAACGGTCACACAGTGCAAAATTTGCGCCACTCGCACACATGAAACTCAGGCGCAAACTTTTCATTTTGGTAACTTTATCTAAGCAGCCTGAAGTCGGGGTGCGTCTTCTATTAGGGCTTTTCTGCAAAACAAAATGACGGAGATTGCGAACTTGGAGATGACCCAAAGTCGAGGTGCGTTTTCTAATAGAGATATGTCTTCTAATAGAGAATTTACGGCAATAAATCCTCTGGGATCGATAGAAAGCCGGTTTCCTTACATTTATGCCTAGGTTTAAAATCTGATGTATAGTTTAGTTGCTTCTGCATTTCACACCCGAATTAGACTTTTATCCATATCTGTGGACTGTGTATCTTCATTAATGGCTTTTTAACAGTTTATGCTATGATTTATATTAGCTTTGTTTGTCGTTGTATGGAAATAAAATACATTTAAAGCAAGAGGTTTATAAAAAAAGTCGACGTTTAGATAAATGTTACACTTCATGTCAGTGTTGAGGTGTTTGAACTATAATGCACATTAAATAAGCGTTATGAGAAAGAGGTCTTTCACACAAAGGAGAACACAGCCAAATCTTTGGCTCCTTTTCTTTCATACTTAATGGACTCAACTTAGCCATGCTCAATATCACTCTAGCAGAAATATGCATGTATCCTCAGGCTACATTCCTGTATATACTCTTTATGCTGAATGAGAAAAATTAATTACCATTTTCAGATGTGTGTTGTGCGGAAATGCACAAGGACGTTGGATCGACGCAAATGTTTATTAATAAAAATGTAGCACTCTACATGACGAAATATTGGCAGATAAGGTCTCCATATAAAGAGTCCTTCTTTGCATCAAAGTTTAAAAACTGTTCATCTAAATTGAATGAATTGGAAACAAAACTGCTAAGTGACATAAAAAATGTATATTACATTTTGCATTCCAGAAAGTTTCGAGAGACGTATTCGAACATTCTACATTGTAACCGTCAGAGAAAGAAATCAAAAGTGCCACCAGCTAAAAACAACACAGGCATGGTTGGACTCACTAATATGGCAACCAACATCACAACGAATGTCACGACGCCTGATAACAAACACGATTAAACAAATAAAATGTCACTGTTTCATGTTTCTGAGTATACATGAAAGTTACACTTCAGATAATGAGGTTTTTCTTTTGATTTAGCATTAGTGCTGCACTAAAAACGTTAGAATGAAAGAACAATAATGTATATTTTGACGAAGATCTATTGACAAAACCCAAAAATTAAAACACAAGCGTACATAGGACAATTCTGTGCAGAAAGTTTTAAAATGATGCTCGATGAGCTCGTAACGTTTCTAAGAGTAAATTTGCTGATATCTGTGTGAGATGAAACATGATTCCCATGTGAACATAAACTGTGGAGGGACAAATTATTTAATTTATAGATCACTTATAGAAAAACTCATTTTGATAATTTAATATCCACACAAAATGTTTTCTGCTTTACTTGGTTCGCAAAGCTCTTTGAGCACGTATTTGCAAATTACAATGTCAAGAAATGATGTTAAATTGTAAGATATCGGGAGAAACCTTCGTTTCATATAATTTCGTTTTATTGGACACTGCGTATGCCTTTTCATGATAATGCAACACAGCAATTCAACTCATTCTATACTTTTCAAGAAATTTCAAATTGATAAACATGGTTCATCTTACTCACATTTTTGCTGGGTTTACATCTATATCTGTGCACTGACTCTATTAAAACCTTGATTGGTCAGCTTTTCCAAGCCCAATGCCCAAACAAAACTTGCGTGCAACTAAGGTGGTCCATATGGAGAGGAGGCTGTGGCTATCAACGGTATGAACTCAGGATCTATTACTGCAGTTTTGAGCCTCTTTGGAATAACCACATCGGGACTCTCCACTGAATGCATGGCAATGGCCTGCCCATAAAAGTTAGTAAAAGCAGAAGCTACAATAAGGGACCTGGTGATCATGGAACAATGAAAGATATTCTATGACCATTTCACACCAAGAAAACTGAATTTTGTTAATTTTCTTTTCCTTCTATTGTTTCTGATCTGGAGCCCTGATCCTTGCTCTGTCGAAGTTGGTGACTTAATGAGTCCTATGTATAATATTTATTCATTTAGAGGCTAAAAAAGTATATTGAGTCATTGTTATTCTTGATCATTGCTATTTCAAATCGATGTAAATTAGTAATAAGATAGGAATACTTTTTGTAGACCTGATGTTATGATAAGTCATCTTGGCTTTGACTCAGACTCAAAAACCGTTTTATTCAACATAATTGTATTTGTGTCTTTTTGTCCAAAACCACTTCCTAGTAGTCATTACCCTATTCCGTAGTCCGAACTCTTTACTCTCCATAAGCTAACCTGTCCCTGTCTAACTTATATACATAGAAGTTCTATTGTCCATATTGCACACGTTCCTCTGTAACATTTTGACATAGGCTGTATTAGCCCAAATAAATTAAAGGGTCTTCAGCGGGTAACTACTCAACATGTTTCGGAGCCTTTTACCCGTACATGTCTCTCTGAGTAGCGGCTCCTTGTCTAAGCTAAATATTCAGCAAAGACAACCCACATAATAATGAATAAATATGAACGTGGCAATTGATGAATTAGCTAAATATGTGAAGTTTTGCTTATAAATGCAGAGCTTCATATCAAAGAAGAACACCTGTCAAACAAACCATAATTACCAAATTTTCAGAGTACAGGTTCAGATAAGAACAATTTGACTTACCCCTGAACCAGTATGTACCCTTTCTAGCTGGACAGCTTATCCTACTTAAACCATCCGCCAATGTTTAACTGAAGTGGAAACAAGCTGGGGCATTATATTCAGTCCCAGTGATTGTAAAATAAACAGTTGCAGCTAGACCACCTGTACAAACCAAGGGAAATCCTAACAAGGACTGTAACAATGTACATCCTGCACCAGAGATGTAAAACAAACTCCATGATGACACCTACTCCTCAAACAATTAAGCTCTATTTAACTGCCAACCCTGAGTCAATGTGTCAACTTAATGTGTCAGGTTTGTGACACTTGAGAAAATACTGTCAATTTTGAGTAATTTTTTAATACTGAGTAAATGTGCATTTAGGCATATCAGAAAAGAATGGAAGTCATTAGCTTTTATGCCCAAAACATGCTATCAAAACAATTTTTCTTAACAAGATTTTAAGTACAATTAGGCAAACATGCAACTGTCGTAGGCCGCTTCTTGCTACCTGTAGCCCCTGGGGGTTTACCTAACAGAAAACATGTAAGCCTAAAATGTCTGATAGTGAATATTAAAACAGAAAGATGCCAAAAGATAAAGTTAAGTAGCAAAACAGTCAAGTCTAAAAACTGTAAATTATTGTGGCCAAACTTTCTAATAATCTTTGGATGTTAATAGTAGAATTATAGGGCAAGTCAGAAAAGAATGAAAGTCTTTTGTATTTATGTCAAGAGAATGCAATGAAAATATTAACCAGATATCAAGTACAATTAAGCAATCTTGTAACTGTCGTAGGCCTCTTCTTGCTACCTGTAGCCCCTGGGGGTTTACCTAACAGAAAACAAGCTAGCCTAAAATGTCTGAAAGGTGAACATTTAAACATAATGGTGTCAAAAGATAAAATTAAGTAGCAAAACGGGCAAGTCTAAAATCTCTAAAATTATTGAAGCCAAACTTTCTAACCATCTCAGGATATTTACAGCAAAATTTGTAGAAATATTTGATCAAAAGTATACCTTTCAATCCTCTTGACTCAAGTTTATTGTAAATAAATTTGGTTCTTGATGCAAAGTCCTGAAATTTAAAATAAGTACGACCAAATCTCAAAATCTGTGACAAAAATGTATTATATCCAATATTATCCGACATATTACTGTCCGGGAAAGGATAATTAACTACTTCAAAGTTAAACTCATCTATTTTGTGATAGACTTCAATACAAAACCTGTCATTTGTGACCTGAATATCCAAGTCCAAAAACACATCTCTGAAAGCATCTGAATTGTTACCCTCCAAAGGGATATCTTTTGGGTAAATTTCTTTAGCAATTTCACTGAAATTTTGTACATTTACACAAGCAATGTCATCAATATATCTTGCGTTGTTTTATAATTTTATAGCCATTTGAAAGTCCTTTTTCATCAATTCATCCATATACTTAAATTCAAGCCAGGTTAAATACAAATCTGCCAGTAAAGGGGAGCAGTTGCTGCCCATTGGAATGCCTTTTATTTGTTGAAAAACCAATGGCCCGTATTGAACAAAAGTATTATTCAAAAGAAATTTTATACCATCTATCAAAGTTTCAACAGTGTAAGATTTAACGTTACTTTTTGAATATTTATTGTGTGACCAATATGCTTTCTTTGTATATGAATTGATATTAATGTATGGTTTACCATTATGTTTAAACATTTTGCTTATTAATTCTGAAAGAGAACTTTTGACTTCATCTATGGGTAGATTTGTGTACAGTGTAGAAAAATCAAAACATTTGATATTTTTTGCTTTAACGTCTTTGATTTTAGTTACAAACTCGGAAGAATTGCTAATACTCCAAAAACAATTTACTTCACAATTTCTGGAAATTGCATTACAGTATTTACGAAAATGACTCCTAATTGCAGTCAAACACAATGTTACTTCTTTTGATAATTGTTTTGTTGTGCATTTTGCAGCACCGGCTATGAATCTAGATTTAAAAGGGTCTTTATGTAATTTGGGTATCCAGAACAAAAGTGGAATAGAGGGGTCCTCTTCAGAAATTTTGATATTAAAATTCCTTTTCATCTCATCTTTATGTGTATCTATCAAATTATCAATGGATTGTTTGTGTAATATATAAACGTCATTTCCTCTTATGTCTGAAATATTGTTTATACCAAGTTCTTTTTTCAAAACATCCAGATAATATAAGTGTACGATGATATTTAATTTGTGGCTGCGATATCTGATGAAAGAAAGCATTTGGTACTACTCCATATTAATATAATAGATACACCTCAATAACATCACTAAATCATAGGAAAAGTCAGGATACCTCAACCAAGGATTTAAAATCCTCTACCGAGGAGGCTACCATGGGGGGCTATATACAGAGAACCATGACTTAAAAAAAGATACTTAAAGTATACGGATATTAAATACAACAGAGACAGACAAGTTTCAGAATATCTACCTACAAGAAATAATTTTACTTATTTAGAAAAATTAGAATTAGAATGTCTTTTGATTTGAGGGCTTCATAGGAATAATTGAATTTTATATTGACCGAATGAACATTAGGTATAGTGTTAATGTCTACAGACAAACTGTTAGCATATCCAATAATGCAGATTGTCCCTTCCATTGCTGTGGTTTACATGTACACCTTGGTGATGTTGCTTGATAGTCTATATAGACTTCCCATTACACTATATATCCTAACGGCCAACTGATAACCGTAGTCCTATGACTGAGGTGAAGCCTGTGGCCATCAACTACTGCAAGTTTAGGTGTAATTTATATGGAATAAATTTGTTATTGTATATTAAACTGTACATCTGACTGTAAATTCTTGTGTCAAAGTGAACTGATGACCTGATGTGCATTTCCTAGACAACATTCACTTCCCCCAATACCGTGACACTGTTTTGGTAGCAATGGTGGGATATGCTAGCGCCGCATGTCCAGTGATCCAGCCCAAATTTTACAAACAACCATAATATTTGTTGATAAATAAGAAAGGTCAGAATTATCCCTGAAGTGTGTATTTGCCCAAATACACAACTGAATGCACAAAATTTGGAGGGCTAGAGCTGTGTATTCCCATTGGTTTGCATGTTACAGTAGCCTTAAATAATTTTAGTCCCTTTAGTAGCTGTGGTTATACGATTTTTATGAGGCATTTAGTCACGCATCTAGATTAACTGTGCGAAATTTGGTGTCTCTATGTGCAGTTGTTTTCAAGTTATCAAGCTGCAAATAACAATGTAAAGTAATGGGAATATACAACCCTAGCCCTACAGTGACTGCAGTGCCCTCTTTCAGGCATGGGTAGAACCTTCTGTTCTTATCTTTGCCCATTTGTGAATACCACAACCAATGCAATAAAAGACTTATCGGTAATTCCCATTGCTGCCATGGTATGCAGAGACGATTGACCTCCATCAACGGGAATTTTACTTTTAATTTATCAGAAATTAACTTGTCTGCAATATGTTTTATGTTTTTTAAACAGGCGATTTTTCTCAATATGGTAAACTTTAGTACATTTGAGCACGATTCTCTACACTTGATGAGACTGAGTGATGTACGTATGCGACAAAAAAACGAACAAAAAAAGAGTCTATAGTGCCCAGAGATTAATACTGTCTGCTGATATATTTCAATTTTTGCTTTATTTGTTAAAAACATGCAAATTGTACAGAAGAATACACAGGCCTCTATGAGCAAGAATAATGTTTGGGACACTATTATTCCAAATAATGGCGGGTTTTTTGTAATAATTATATGCATAAAAGAAACATCCCGGCTGACATCGTCTGATGATAGCAATAAACCTAAACCCAGTACACCTGCCCTCACAAAACACAGGTGCATAAGAGATTAGAATATTGTAAAATGTCCTGTTTTATCCACCTCTGTACACACAAGTTATATCTACCGAGAGTCAGAGTTTATAACTAATACAGTTGTTCATCAACCTTAATATAATGCAGGTGTCTCACCCTCAAGGCATCAATATTTGCACCAAGTAGGCTCTTGACTGGTCTCTTTGTTCCACTAAGTTCTAGGATTTCCACTTTTAAAGGAAAATCTAGTTTCAGTTTATCAAATGTGCATAGTGGGGGCAAGCCTGGGAAGTCTTATGCTGTTAATGCATATGCATTTACTGATGTCATTCCGGTAGGCCACCTGTCATTATTGTGGGAAGCTGAGATAGCACTCTCTTGTATTTGTGGTACTTTGTCTCATCTGCATTGTTCTAAGTATAGACTTCACGGCCCTTCAATTCTATCAGATCAGATCATGTCCAATTTTGTCACCATTTTATTCCCAGTGCATACAGTCCTGACGAAAAAAACATATACACTATATTCCCTGTGCATAGAATCCGGACGAAAAAAACACACATACTGACGAAAATGTTAAACTTTCTCATGTAAAAGTGATGTAAGAAGCTTAAATTTTTTAAAAGGACATTTAGCCCTTCTCCTGTGACAGCTCCAAATGTGGTCACAAAAACCAAATAGTGCAGTTAATTGTAGGATAGGCCAAGACCTGTTTCTTCACCTTCAACAGATTATTTCCATAAACAAATGCTGGTATTTTGGTGGCATGTCATCGCTGATTCAGTCAAAGAAGAAAACCGATCAAATGTCACAAAATGCCAATATAATATTCGATTCAGTTCAGCTAAAACATATCCAGCTTAGGAGTTTCCCAGCAGACCAAATAGGTCAGCATATCATACATGATAACACGGTAACTAATAGAGCACTATTTTAGTTTATACAACAAATTGAATCCCAGGCTTGTGATCCACATTTCTTTCTTTAATCTCAGGGAACTAGATTCACATTGTGCCAAATATGTTTTTGCTCTTTTTACTTGTCGGGGGGAAAAGATTTTGAATGTTTATCTTCTGATTATGATACCAAGCCTTTTGTGATATTAAAAGGTAAAGTTATCCAAATAGCTTTTTCGTCACATTGCGCTGTGGGCTGTGTTCTCTAACTCATAGTTATAATGGAGTAGAGTAAGTTATAATGTTCCGGATTCATAAATATCACAAAAAAGATGTAGGCCTACTTTCTGCTTTGTTGCAAACTCAGCTGACACACAAGTCAAGAGAACCTAAAACTAACAGGCCTACCATGTCTCTTTTTACCTTTGGTACAAGTGATGACATTTTGGGTTTTCAGTGGTTAGGCCTATATATTTCGGAAAAAAACGAAAATTTGTAGTTAAAGAAAAATATTTTAAAGGTTAAGAGGACCAGTTTAAGAACATCAGTGGCCTTTCATGAGTGACTGCCTGTCTGACGTCAGGAGTGAAATTGGCTTCTTCACATAGGAATTGGAAGAAGAGTGGTAAATCTTGAACCTATTTGCTGTAGTATTAGTGTTAACACTTCCAAGGCCAAGGTCTCCAGTAGCATTGAAAGGAATGTATGTTGCTAATGTGAACATTATCACTGGAGGTTGCCCTTGAGCTTGTAAAAATATATAGGAGGCTGAATCTGTTATTAGTGTAACAGAGATCACCAAGTGGCACTATCTACATGAATTTACTACCTCATCGGTCTACATAATCTGTTAAACCTTACTTAATGCCAATATGTAAACCCACACTGAAATTATGTGGCTTAACAACTTATTAATACTGCGTTTATTACTTACATACCTTTTACACTAGTGTAATGAGTAATAAATTTTGGAAATTTCCGGGCAAAATCAAATTTTATGTATTAGTGCATTTACCAAATTTTGTGTGACAATGAATTTCAAGTAAAAAAAAACACGAAAGTTAGCAGAAACAGACAGGTCATTTGCTACAAAACAAAGAATGGGTATTGAAGCTAGGTATTGAAATACTGGGTGCTTGATTGAAATATGCATATACAGGTATATCAATATAACATGTGATTTAAACGTTTGATGTTGCCAGACATAAAAACGCAAAGTTGTGACAAATACATCTGGCATAACATTAAATTTGTTTCTAAATGGAAACTGAACATATATACAGGTCCTTATACTATGCCCATGTCTGAAAGAAAATTCGTCCTTCTCTCCATAAAAGAAAGTCTGTGTACTGGGATGTCAGAATTCACTCAATGTAGGGTAACCATGTTAAAAGTAAGGCCACTTTATTTTGAAATGCATTGGTGGGATTCCCCTAATGAGAGATCCATGGGCCTAATGCTCTGATGACCATCACCAAAAAAATATCTTTGCCATTGACGTCCAAGCTACTCCCTGCCATTACAAATATACATATGCAATCGAGATTTTGACCTCCTCCACAATCCTGCTTAATTTCATGAAGAGCCCTACAAAATCAAGGATGCTCAACTGGTCAAATGATTTTCACATTTTTGCCCATATGTTACATGCTAACGTAAATGGCGCCAACAACATTAAAGACCATGTAGATTTTTAGACACTTTAAAAGTCGTAAAACTTATATGGGCTTAACTCCAACACTGTGGCATGCAGAGTGTTCAGAAGATGACCCCTATATTTCAACTGGCCATTGGACCTTGACCTTTGACTTAGCTTAAAAAACTGTTGCTGTTCAAAATGTGCACACCACTTCCAGCTTTTCATTCATCGTCTGTTTTTCCAATGTTTTTAAGATTTTGAAGAAAATAAAAACCTTGGACAAGCGCTAAGCTTCGTACGTTTCAGTTCACAGTCACCCAAAAAGGAGATTACCAAGTACAGTTTATGTACAATGTATTGAAGTGCAATTTTGTTCTGGAGGCTCAATTTGCCATGTCATCGATGTCCAAGCTACACTGTGCTAAAATTCAGAGGACTGGTGACCTAACAAAATAGGTCACGGTCACTGATATTATATAACATAGTAGCATTGGACATGATATATATATATATATATATATATATATATATATATATATATATATATATATATATATATATATATATATATATATATATATATATATATCCTAAAAATTTGGCAAGTTTAATTCAATCATTTTTTTAAGATTTGGAATTATACGTCTTTCACCACATTTTGGCTCCTAATTTCCATCAAGTTTTAGGTGTTGCCACAAGCAACTGAAATTTTGACCTCTCCCACAATCCAACTAAATTCCATGAACCTCTAGCAAACATGCTAGAGTGCTCACAAGATTTTTACATTTTGACCCAGATATTACATAATACTTTAGTTGGGGCCACCAATATCGAACTCAGTGTAGATATTTACACATTTGATAAGTTCTGACAGTTACATGGAGCTTTCTTGAAAACTCTGGACTGTTTCAGGCTCACAATCAAAAGTTTATGGATGGACAAACAATAGTGATCACATGAGCTCTGTGACCTTTGGTTAGTAGAGCTACAAAAGAGAGTAGCAATAAGGCAAGATCATTTTGTAGCTTGAAAACTGATATGATGAATATGAAGTCTATAACAATTACAAATTTATATTTGAAATCTTAAGACCTTTCTATGGGTACAGTACTTCTGCTCTGGAAGGGAAACTTGTTTGATCCAGTCTGCCATGCAATGCAATTGGTAAGATGTTTTTGAAGCAAAAGGATCCCTTTAGATGAGTTGTTTTACAAATTATTGAATTCCTTTTTATATTTACTCTCAGTCATTACGTTCATAATGAAAATAGTTCTAATATGATCAAATTAATGTATGCCAGTGACCAGTGCACATGATCTTTTAAACAGAGTTTAAAAGGATATGCCACACAACAGCTCCATGAGCAGCAAGAAGCCCTCTTTTGTATCAAAAGTAAAACAGCCTAAAACTTCTAAAAATATTGATATTAGATTCCACGCTAATAAAGGGATATCATATTGAGTGTACGTACAGTCATAGGTTAGTGTTTAATCAATCAGCAGTTACATATAAGCACAGCCCAATATCCCCAGAAGTTTTGAGCATGTGGTCTTATTCCATCTGCAAACATTTAATAGTCTTCATTCTGATGTTCACATGTTTACACAAGCAAGTCTGTACATTTTGGCCATGAAAAGGTTAGGTAGGATCATGAAATAACATATCAAACCAGAATCACAAGGTCTTAGATAATAGTTTTATGTGCGTAACATAATATGAATGAAACAGGACCATCACCTAGGACATCAACATTACAAGCTGAGATTTGCTAACATAAAAGTTTCAATGAGCAAAATCATAAAGCATGACATAAAAGCACAATATACTGACATCAGGTATTGAGGATTCAAAGATCCCCCGTCATTTGTCATTTAATCCTTTCCCCCTTGAATTGACACTTGAGTCAACAACTTTCCTTGGCATGAGTTGGGCCCAACTCATGCCAAGGAAAGTTGTTAACCATGGGGCATGTGATCTTATTAGGGGTCATCTACAATTCTCAGCCAAAATGTTTTTCATTACTGTTGAAACCAGTTGAAAACACTGAAGCAGACGACATTTGACCACCAGCCAGTTTTGGCTGGTTTAAGGGGGAAAAGGTAACTAGCCAAGTGACTTTCACCACAGAGGAAAAACAGATGCAGGGACCATATGCACCTTTCGTATGTTTACCTTACGGTAGAAGAGCAGAACAATTAGCTGTTACTGATACCTTGCTGAAGCAACTTATGTTTTTCTGTACTATTTGACTTCCAAGACTATCCATGGAAGGATAGGCGTTCCCTAACCGGTTCATGTGGACCTGGACAAAGTAACCCTGAGGAGTCTTGGACAGGACAGAAATGTGCCTGGCATGAAAGGACTCATGGCTCTGTTCAACATAAGGGGGACTATGGGTGGACAGGGAGTTGACCTCCACATAGGCTCAGACAGGCTTAGCAGCATGCACAGTGGCTAGAATGATATTGAAGAAACTGGTACTTGAGCTAGAGAGCAAAAGGTTAGGGGGACAGCAAAGGTGAATCCACTAGAAGCTTGTCCATTGTGCTAGAACCATTTAGCACAAGGGATGAACTTTCAATGCATAGCATTCAGCATTTCCTGGGGCTGACCAATCAGTGGAACTTACTTATTGGAAAGTAAGACATCTGCTGACTTCAAAAACAGGATCGCGTGAAAGATTGATGGTTGACATACCATTTTATCAGTTAAAGGTGTATTCCTATCATAGATTATTGTAGCATAGCAAACAATTTTACAGCTGTCGACTGCATATATATGAAGGTTATGATAGTTATGATGATGAAAATAGATGTAAAAATAAATGATGAGCTTAAATCGTTTTTACTCAAAGGTCGAGTGAACAACAGAGGAACAGCCAGACATTGCTATCCCATTTGAACAATTCCCCAGTACAGATCTACATCGTATAGTTTATGTAAACTACAAATCATTTTGCATTAAAATATGCAAATATCATAATTTGAAGTATAAGAAGTATAAGAAGTGCGCCCTCCCCCCCCCCCCCCCACATGAGCGCTCAACTGCTAACAACTACTGTGGCTCGTAACTATATCTCCAATCAATGATTATTGGATAATTAATTTGCAAACGGAGCCAAGGATCGTGCACTTGTAAAAACTATGTACTTATCCCATAATGTGCCGTGGGAACTTACAAAATTACAGTAAAATGAGTCTACAATTTTGGACCTATATGTTGCAAATTGGATTAGAAATTAATGCCATAAAAATTATCATCAAATGTAAAATATTCAGCCGTGTTTTTATTTTTTTCTGATTGCAACAAGTTTGGGGCGCTTATTAGAGCATGGTTGCTCATTTGAAGGAATATGGTATTTTAAAGTGATTTCAATGCTGTATTATCTCGTGCAGTAGATGGGATTGTAAAGTTTAAAAAGGGAGAAATTTAAGGTATCACATCGATATGCTTAATCGCAGTAAAGGCCATCAAATGATGGCTTTTTCAAGTTTCCAAATTAAAAACTTTTTCGCTGTTTGAAATTTCCATTCCAAATATTCAAATAACTATTTTTGTTTAACAGCTAAAATTAACTGAACTGATAAATATATATATGTTGCTCAAATGAAATCTGTCGCGCTTTGTTGGGTGAATTTGATATTTTAGCGTTTGTCCTGTCATTAACAAGAGTACAGAGTCCGATCCTCTGTCAATATATATATATATATATATATATATATATATATATATATATATATATATATATATATATATATATATATATATATATATATATATATATATATATTTAATACGGGTATGGCTGAATACAACAACGACTGGAAAATGCTTCGCAGCACCTGAATATAGGCTTATATTATAGCCATGAGGTTGGTATCGAAATTAATCCAATCTCCCTTTTTAATCGAACTCCCTATTACCTTACTTTTCTGTTGAAATTGAATAGTTCTTATGTTAAATATATGAATTTGACTTTGCAAGCCCTCGAGAATTACTTATAAATTTTTAATGGTAGTTGATATTGTTCCGGTAACCGGACGCCAATACTGAGCAGCTATTATTCCGGTGTCGGAAGCATACCCTACGATGTCTGCTAGCGCGGTGCTTCCGGCAGCCGCAACCCGACATCCCACCGCCATTCTTCCAGTGGTCGTAAACACTGAGCTGCTGTTCTTTCAAATTTGGGAGACTCTATCCAAAAAGCTTGTCTAAATAATAAATAGTCAGAATTCGATTAAACCTGTAAAAAAAAAAAGAAAGAAAGAAAAAAAAACAGGAATGGTAACAACAAAAACCCAAGACGGAAGAACACCATCCGTGGAAGTATCAAGTTCATTATTAACAATTTGAATCATAGCACATCTGTTTAGACATCCAACACTAAAGTGTATTGAAATTTCACTCCATCAAAAAAGTTATGGAAAGTATCTGCATCTGCATGGGGGTCTTATAATTCATGGACCCACATCCTCGGCCGGGGATGTGGGTCTATTTTGCTACATGCAGTAAAAATACAGAGGAATAATAGAAAGAATAGTAGAAAGGTTCAATATTAATCAATGTGTCTATTTGCATTTATATATATATATATATATATATATATATATATATATATATATATATATATATATATATATATATATATATATATATATATATATATATATATATACATATACATATATTTATATATAAATTTTTGTCCATTGTTACCAGATTATCACATTAGGCTAGTGCTTCATAGAACCCTCCGAAAATAAAACTCTTCAAAATGTCTACATGATAAAAGAGTTAACAGCGAAAGGTATTTTTCAAAGTGTTGAAATGGGTAAATATATGATTTAAAGACATGGTTATTCTCACCAAGAGCCCTCTGATTGGCTCCCCGACAATTGCCGGCTGCCGGAACTGTAACCACTCGGTTTTTTAATAAGAATCAAACAAAAAAACAAAGCAAAACAGCAAAAGTCAGAAAGATATCACACGACTACTTCATTTTTATCCTATGGTTAAGTGTATTTTAGTGCAGTAATTAGGTATTTTATATTTTCGATATATTTAAAAGTTTCCATTGGTACGATGTATATTAACAATTATTCGAGGTTTCTGTAGCCTACAAATTAATACGCTGTTCTGTGCACGTTTGAAAGTGTCTTGATCTACTAGGGTACATCGACACAAAGATGTCGTCAATTGTAATAAAATAGTACGTTCTTTCTTTTTTTTCTTTTTCTTTTTCTTTCTTTCTTTCTTTCTTTCTTTCTTTTCTTTTTTTTTGTACAATCCAGTCTGGAGAAGAACCATAGGATAAAAAAAATGACCATATGGTTTTGTTTGTTTATTGATTTTAGCAACTTGTATGACATCGTGTTACTGCACTCTTTTATTTATTGATTTTACCAACTTGTATGACATCGTGTTGCTGCACTCGTTCGCTGTCGCTCAGTAGTGCACTAAGACGTTTACCAACGAGGAGAAGATATCGTACTCGTTGGTAAAATCAATAAACAAAAAAAAACATATGACAATCTACACTTGTAATTATATGCCTGGAATTTCCAAATTTCCAATTATTATCAATCCGGTAAGAAGGATAATGAAGTTGTACAGAGATGCATACAATCGATACACATATTTCGTAATCGGATCATACATGATCGACAAATTGGCCAGTAAAATATCAATATTACATGTCTGGTTGTGAAGTCGTCACGAAGTAATACTGTGACAACCATATTTATGAAATTGGGTTCTTAACGTCGTACTTGTATGGGACACTTGAAGCAATATCAAAAGGCCTGTGGGGCAGTTATATCAGATGCCACCTCTTTCATAAAAGACAACGAATAAAGCATGTAATGACTCAATTTGGCATGGTCTGCAGGGCTACAGTAATTGAGAGAGAGTATGCTAATATGACACGAGAGTTTCCATTATATGGGATGTATTTAAAGGAGTTAGTATTTAGATTACATCCAGCATAATAAGCCCACATGAATTCGTGCATTTTTGTTGCATGTGTTAGGTTGACTTTTCAGTGTGAAAAAGTTAAATTTCACAGTATCAAACAGGGCACATGAATGGACATGCGTGCAAAACATCACCATAAAACATTTTATAACATGTTCAAGTTTTTAAATATATACATTGCAAGAAAGATGCCGACTGCAGATGACACTTCGAGATCTGGGTGCCGGATTCCAGTTTACTCTCCGTAAGTTATCTGTATTCCCGTCAGATGTCGCAGTAGAATAATGTCCCGTTGAAATGCCTTGAATTGCTGTCCCATCCTTGGTTCCACCCAGAGTGCGCCAGCGTGCATGTATCAGACTGTTCCTACAATACTTCGCAAAACTATGTTCCGGTCCAGTTGAGGACAATGGCCAGTATGCCCACCAGTGTGGAATCAAAATAAAATAAACAAAAACCAGGAAGAGAAATAAACGTGTATTTGTGGAAGACAGTGATTTCCCCGTTATGGAAGCCACAGCACAGCATGCATTCCCCGTTCCAACGTATCACCGGCGGTTGGCGGTACGTGTATTATTTTCAGTGTCAACGTGTCACCTAGCTGTAAAAGCACTTTACGTTTCAGTTTAAATTTGTGGAAAAGAGTCGGGATCATCGCTAAACGAGGAGTCAGAAAAGTGAAAGATTTGAACCTAGCCTACACAGCACTCGCTGCACTTTCAGAAATGTAGCGTGATATGTCATTCTCTGAGAAAGTAGCTATAGGCCTATTTTATTACGAAAGTTGACCAGACAAATGCTTTCATGTGAGGACAAAATTGCTGCATAGGCAGCCACGTAACCTACCCTATCTCGAAATGCATCTTAATGTGACTTGAGCCACTCAAAAAGTGAGCAAAGACTGTGCGTACAGTCGCCTACATGTTTGTTTGTGTTCCATTCTGAACTGAAACGACCCTCCTTATTTCGACTTGCATCAGGATTAATGCGTCTGGCATATCATGCCGTGGCTTTCGGCGTAAGACCACGCTCCGTAAACTTGTTGAGTAGCTTCTATGCATTGCACTTTAAGCTTCGTATGGACAAAAAAAAGTAGAGTGGTAATTCAAATTTTGATAAAAATCTTCCATAACTTCAAAACTATTCTACATAAAGGTGCCATTCCCAGTGTGATATATCCATGGGTCTGTGTCATGGGCAACTCCCGTGGCATGCGAACAAAAAATTGAGGAATTTCACTTCATGCTAACTGCACTATCTTGCAGACTTTACACAATACACATTCCCTTGCCCCGCCCCTCTACCACAACATGTGAAAGCTGGTTAGGCCTATAGTTATCTACCTTCATGCTGTTATGCAACCATTTTGCACGTATAATAAATTAGCTTGCACAGTCAGAACCTGTCTTTTAGGCAACTTACTATTGATGGTACCATTGGAAAGGTCGTAATTAGCACTTGTATGTGTATTTCGCTGAGTACACAACCCAATACACAAAATTCTTGCCGGCTAGAGGCGTGTATTCCCAACTCATAAGATTCCGTGTTAAAGTAACATTAAATACATTGAATAGTTTTGCAGCAAAAGTTATCAAATTTACAGAAGTAGCCTATTTTAACTATATACAACCCCTCACCACAAGAAATTTGGTGTTCCTACTGTTTAAGCTTTAACTGCAGCTGAAAATATGTCATGGGTATTGGCTTTTTTTCAGGTGCACTTTTTAGTGGAGCACTTCTGTCATTGCACGAATCTCTTTTTAGGGTGGCTTGGGGGAGACTCGATCTTCTACTAAACGAGTGAAACCAAGTCATCTCAGTTTCAAAATTGGTGGTGCCAAAATTTTTAATTTTAAAAAATATTCCAATGAAAGGATTTGTAATCATTACTTTTTGGTCTAAAAATCCTAGATGCATCGAAAAAGAGCACATGTATGTTTCATATCATGTATGATACTTGAACCCCTCTGAGAAATGGTAACGTTCCTTGTTTGAAAATTTTTCTTCAGAATTGTACTTTTCGTTAAACCTCAAAAATATTAATTTGTCCTATCTTAACATTATGAAATATCAAGGATAACACGTTTGGCATGAACTGGTGTTACCTAGTTTGGCAGTTTTATCCTGCAATGAGGTATAGATGAAATTTGAACTTGCAAACTTTGGTCATGGGCTTTTTATAAGAGAACTATAATCTCAATGTAAGAAATAACAAAATCAAAATTTGAACGATAGGACATGGTAGACAGATTAAACTTAAAATTTTACAAGTTTAAAACACATTGGAAAAAAATTAACTTTCCAGCTGAAAGAAAAGTACATTTTTCAAGTGACAGTTATAAACACGACAAGATGAAATTCCATTTTTCATCAAAATCGATCATACTTAGCACGAAATATACTGCTTGTTATGTAGTCATCTGCAGATCCAGGCAATCTAAAAATGCATACTTTCATAAGATTTTCTCAGCAGAAGTATTCAATGAAGCCAATGTATGATTAACAGTAATATCTTTTTCTCTGGGAATAATCATTGATTTGCCTTCATATTTTTTTTCAGAATTATTATAGATAGAAATATCAATCCAACTTCAATGATTAGGTTTGTGCTTTTGGCACATCCAATGAAATGAAAGTAAAAGATGTAAAATTTAAATTTATGCTAATTAGGTACATTTCCAAACTTTAAATGTTGAATATCTTCAAATGTATTGTAGATAGAGATGTCAATAGAAACATCAACTGATTGGTTTGTGGTATAAGTGTGTCTAATGAAATTAAAATGAAAGTTGTACAATTTGAAATTGTGCTAATTAGGCACATTTAGAAGATTTTAAATGCACCACTTTAAACCTATTAAATACGAAGGGGCAATTTCAATTCAAAAGATTGTGGTCAGGATACATTTGATCATCATTAAGCAAAATTTTCAAACTTTTTAAATTTTATTAATTGGCAAGGCACACAGATAGATTTGCTCTAAAGCAAATGTTTTTTCTGCTGAATCGTGTGTTCATCTTTGAGGCAAAAGGTCCAAAGCATCCAAAGCAACTTCATGTTTATAAATTCAAATCGAAATGCAAGACATCAGCAGTGTGCTGCTTTAAGTATTGCAAACTCCCAACATGAATAAATTGATTACACATGCAAAAAAAAAAAAAAAAAAAAAAAAAATGCAGAACAGACCTATTGATTTTGTTTAGCCTGTGCGTGTCTTTTTATTTCTCATGAATCGCCCTTAAATTGTTGCATCAGACCTGAGATCAATGCCACTGCGCACCTTAATGCGAAGGTCGTGGTCATCAGGTGCCCGCCAGCTTGTCTGCTGCATGCTTTCTTCTGGTTTCTTATTCCCAAGGGGCAAACGGTTGCTTCGCAGGCAATCCGTGTGTTATCTCCCCAGAAACTTTTTGGCCAAGTTAATATGCAACAGTGCTACAGTAGCGTAACAGCGGGCTGCCCACCCATAAATAGGTGACTGAATGTTGCCTGACACGCAGGGACACATGAGTACGAAAGATGGAAGGATGATTTGTATGATGCAATCCACACCACATGCCATGTGGGCTTCAGTGTTCTTTGTTCAGCAGATTGAACAAGTTTGCTATAAATATTAGAAGGCAATAATAATAGTAATGTTTATGATAGTGATTATACATGTACTAACAAAAAGAACAATATTTATAATGATTATAACAAACTACCTACGGAATTGGTCTCACTGTTATTAATATCGATCTTTAATTGCAATTCTGATGCAATCCTACCAACAGTTTCAATATATTTTCTTCGTTTTACTCAGCAGGCGGTTGTTGTAAAATGACTCGTGTTCCTGCAGTTATTTACAATATCTGTATATATGCATGCCTCTAAGGAAGGTTTTAAATAACCCCCCGAAAATAAGTGTGTCTTATAGGCATTTTAATCGTCATTTTGGGGAATTTTAAATGAAACATTCACAAAGACCTACATGTTCCTCGCCGAATAGCAGCAAGTCGCATGTATAAGGACAGTTAGTGATATAGTAAAGGACCAATAAGCACATGTATATACATGTGGTCTTTTTACACTTTTAGCAACTTTGAGATTTTTTTTTTTTTTTTTTTTGACCCTTTGTTAGATTCATTATTTTTCTGTAAATCTCTTAATAGTAGAGATACTTGCAGAAGATGCTTTATGTAGCAGTTAATTATAGAGGCATACAGAAAATAATGTCGAAGCATGTCCCTACCTGTTTTGAGCTTTTTTCTACAATATACTTTGACATTTCGTGTCTATATTATTATTATTTGCACACACATGAATTCACATAATTTGTTTTACTTAATGTGGATTGTTACCAATTTAAACTGCTCCAGTTTTACAAGATACCGCGTGTTACGTAAGTTTGCCAACGCAATGCTCAGTTATATTTATTTTTGGCTCATGTTCATGCATAAGAAGAGCCCATTTTCGCCATTGACGCCGTGAGGTAAGTACTGTGTGAGTACCAACTGGTATGTTACACGTGCAAGGCATCCACAAGTTCAATCCTGCTGATTGGGCAAACTTTATCTTCTAACTGATTTTGAATGTAAATACTAAAACGTATGTTCGATGCGGCTCATTCTACCTACAAGTATCAAGAAAATAAAGTTTTAAAAAAATGAAAATGTTACAGGATGTTTTCGAAAAGTTAAAGCAGAATACTTGGTTTCCCTGGCGATAATTTCCCCATCCATTTGGGAATAGTATATATGTAGAATGGAATCTCCCGATTAAGACCATCTAAAGGACTGAAGGAGAGTAGTCTTAATGAGGGATATAATTTAATTAAGTAGAAACAAAAACGGGTGTGTAAATTGGTGGTGTTAATATAGAAATCTCTTTATGGAGGTGGTCTTAATTAGAGATTCTACTGTACACTAACTTGACTAAGGCGTGCCGCATGGCTGGTTTGGGCATTCTTGGCCATGATTGTGCATGTATCAAGTATCCAGTTAATCAGAAATTAATTAAAAACAGTACGTAGTTCTGTGGTTGTATGGAGTACTGTTATACTGTAGCAGGCTCACTGTTTGGTGTCTTGTGAGTGTAGTACATGTATATCGTACCTGTCACGGCGACAAGTAAGAGGCTGACCTGGCGGGATCCATCATCAGGTAGCACGTTAGGCTCCGTTGCACCGTGCAGAAGCAACACACAAAGCTTGAACATTTTATGTAGGCACAAGTACCTATACGATCCTTTTTATTGGTGTGTGTGTCTGTGTGTGTCTGTGCCCAACGTGTTGGTTTTAAAACCTGGTAGAAAACTCATTTTGATATCTCAAACCGCGTCAAAGATGACTGAATTCTGGATGATTTAATCCTGATGACCCAAAAGGCAACTCTGTAGCTGATTGCTGTTCAGGATATACTTCTGTTCAGTAGGTGTCCACAAAACACAATAAGCTGAAAATAAGTCCAACAAAGTGTATAGTTTTGAAAAGTACACAAAGTGGAGAACAATATTGTTGTGTTTTATCATTGTCATATGTGTCACTTGTATTTATACAGCAATTGCGCCAAGTGAACCTACAATTTTCCTACTTTTTCAGTTTGAAGTGGATTCAACATATTTTTCATCCAAACTTTGAAATTGTTGTGGCAAAATGAACCATAAGAAGTGAATACAAAAAGCGGGTCTCACTTTTTGCTGCTTTGTTTGGTTTCTAGGACTGATGTTGGAAGGTTGAAATTTCACTTTAGCATCGAAGCGCTTACTGTTTAGACTCATGTTTAGTTTAGCCTATTGTGTTTTATGGCCAATTTTGTCGACACCTCTGCTAACAGAAGTATATCCTTAAATTAATGCTGCGGGATGTTGCATACACAGAGATGCCGGAAGCAGCAGCAGCAATAATAATAATAATAATAATAATAATAATAATAATAATAATAATAATAATAATAATAATAATAATAATAATAATAATAATAATAATATGTTTATTAGTCGTATAAGACCCGTTCATAACGAAGGGGAGACGGGGTGGGGTGGGAGTGGCGATCTCAAGGACAATTCATAGGAGCGACAGAGCGAAACTGATAATGCACAGCCCCTTTTACAGAGGTAAGAGAGTGGTCTGTAATATGAGTCATGAGACTGAGAGCCATCTGCTGTCATACCGTTCGTCCTGGTGTCACTTTATCATGTTTTGATAGGCCTACTGTTTAGACTTCCATTTTACCAGATATTCTTAGTTTGTTTAATGGAAAGGCTGGTAGGCCTAAATGTCTACTGTAGTACTGTATTCTGTAATTTAATCTTTGCGTTACGTATTGTTATATTTATGTCTCTATACTATTTCTTCCATACGCATCGTGTTATCAGAATATTTTAACGATTGCATCAACGCCTGACGAAAGTTTAGTCTATGATACTGCGTCTGTCACGGGCAGTTCAAGGAGGCAGAGTGAGAGAGACGTTTTCTCTCTCAAGGGTTGGAACCTGTTGAAAAATGGTCCTCTACTAAATAGAAGTAGTGTATATACGCAACTAATAGAGAATTCTGTGGCAAAACATGGCACTTTTTAAATTGCCTGGATAAAATCTGAATGAGTTCGCCACGTGGGTCTCGCGCCCTTGGGTGCGTTCGAACCCACAGTCCTCCGCCCCGCTCCATCGCACCCTGACCCCGCTATGTGGGCGTTCAAGTGCAGCCAGTGGACTAGCGCATATTTCTCGCGTATAATTTGAAGTTATGATGTGCTTCATTGTTCTTCCTCCAAATTTGTAGTTAGGTGAATATCAATAAAAGTTCATTCATAATATCGCATTCTGTACAAAGAAAACAAAATTTCACTGTAAAATTCGTCGTTATCTGTCACCAAGTTGAAATGGACCTGTTGATGGTCAGAGTGACTGATCCGGTACGGTCAATGTCACTGGTGTCAGTTGTTCCCGGGCCCACGTGGCAGTGTTTACAATATAAGATGCCCGGATGAAACAACGCTCTTTGGCACTCCATCGATTTTCATCTCCGGAACCGCGAAATGAACCCGACTGCTCGAAACCGGATCGTATGATCTTTTATCATAAAATAACCAGAAATTAACATAAGATGATGAAATTCTGTGTGACATAATTGCTGTAATGTCGCATTGCATCTCATTTTCAGGACCACAAGACCGCTGATGATGTCCATTTTGCATGTTCTGGTGGAGTGAAAAGCGTCCAGCCTGTGAATGCGTGCATACTACAGGTGTCAATAAATTGAATGGAACAATTATGCAGTGCGTCACCAAAGTATGGGTCACGTGGCCGTTGAGAGCGTAAATATCAATGAACACGTTGTGGAGGGCGATAGTCAAGCTTCTCAGACACCAATGGTTGACGTTGAGATTCAGCGAAAATCGTCCAAAATCAGGAAACGTCGCGTTCCTTGACAAGTTGTAATTATTACAATTATGGATATCAGGACACCAATTTTATGACGATTGTCGTCTGCTAAGGAATAATTTCTTCAGTTTGGTATTGGTGTTTCGTCTGGCCAAATCGGTGTGAACATTTGACTGCAGTATCTTCATAGATTTCCTTGGCAACATCAATATTGTGATAAAACTATAGATAATGGCGGTTGAAAAATTTGAAGAAGAACCCGTCACGGGCAGAGAGGCAGTTGATACGACTATCAGACTGAAGCCAAAAATCTCTTTGCTAAATGGAGTGACAGTAATTGTAGGGAGTATTATTGGATCTGGAATATTTGTCAGTCCGAAAGGTGTACTGGAAGGCGCGGGCTCGGTCGGTATGTCACTGATAGTATGGGTGGCTTGTGGGGTATTTTCTCTGATCGGTGCCTACTGTTACGCTGAACTTGGTACCTGTATTTTGAGATCAGGTGCAGATTATGCCTATATTTTCGAAGCATTTGGACCACTCTTGGCATTTCTTCGGCTGTGGGTTGAATGTATGATTGTTCGACCGTGCTCCCAAGCAATTGTAGCACTAACTTTTGCATATTACGTGATCGAGCCATTGTTCCCAGATTGCGAACAGCCAGACACAGCGGTGAGACTCTTAGCGGCCGTTTGTATAGGTGAGTATCTTTAATAGTGTTGTCACCAGTCGCTGAATCAGAAAATCACGATTGCTCTGATGGATCGTCTGGAGTGTTCATTTGCAAGCATACAAAGCAGACACTACGGATGGCTTTGGCTGGGAGGGAGAAGAGGGGAGGAGGGTAATGCCTGGCGGTGCACTATTTTAATATTGCAATAAAATGGTGATTCAGATAAATTAAATCGTAAGCAATCATTGTAAAGCCCAATGAATTTGGCTGATACATTTATACTTCGATTTCAAATAAGAAAAAATGCTAAGTTTTTTTACGTTATTTCTGCACTTTTATACTATTACAGTGTATTGTCAATTGAACTGGGAATACAGGTCTCATTTTCAGTTGTCCGTCCTTTTTCCGGGGGGCGGGGGGAGGGGGGTTAAAGGCAAAAAAAAAAAAAGTAGCACCCCGTAACTTCGCTCCTGAAAATGCCGAACCATCCCTTATCAAGGAGTCCAGAGATAAGTGCACAGAACCGTGCACTTTGCGACGCTTTGACAGTATGTACAATGTTTGAGTCTGGTGGAAGGTATTCATATTTTACTGTATTAACTGCAGACTTGCTCAAGTCCCCAGGGTTGCAAAGCAACAGAACTATGCCTCTGCCATGATGAGGACGCTTTACTTGTTATGTTACTTAAATATCCAGAAACGACACCTTTTCTACCACCAAGTGAAATTTTTTGAATATGTTTAGCATCTTATATTATGCTATAAAACCTATTGAATGACCCCTTCATCAGTTTGCTTCCTGGAGTCATTACTTTTATCACAGAAGGTTACTTGGCCCTCCTTGGTGTCAAGTTCCTTGTTGCAGCCCAGATGGCAGCACAGGATTCCAGTTAATATGAGTAGGCCCTATTGACATTCATTGGTCTGGTGTGCAGATATCAAACAACCAGCACTGACATTAACTGTTAGTGCGTCAACCGGCCTGGGCCCATGTTTTTTAACTTTAGTTTGAGTGTTTTCTGAAAACTTTCTCTGCATGTATCTGCAGATAACCAATAAGGATTTTCTGTGTGCCTAGGTAACAGGCTCATTTTGTTAAATATTCCTGAGCCTTACAGGTGGGTGATATGGTCAGAGGGAAAGGGTTTTTTTCCGGGCATCTGCCACCTGTGTCAGATATCATACAGGACCACGGCAAATCAGCAAAGTGCCACAGGATTATTATTATTATTATTATTATTATTATTATTATTATGTACTGTTATTATAGTATTATCAAGGAAAAAAACTTCTAAGTTCTTTGCGACCAACTTTTATTGTCTCACGATTTCAGGTTGCTGTTAAAATATGCAAGTGATGAGCATTACTTGCGTCACATTTTCATCACAGCAAAACAGGAATGAGACTGAGAGTAGACCTACATTTTACCAAAGAGTGTTCATGTTTTTTTGTTTTGTTTTTTTTCTTTGAATTTGATCCACATTGATCAAATCAGTGGGTGGGGTTTGTTGTTTGCAAAATGAATGCCATTGAAGTTGGGTTTCTTTCTAAAGGGTGAGTGGTGAATGAATAGGTCACATTGAAAAGTAAATCATAGTGATGACC
Source organism: Hermodice carunculata (assembly GCA_964020975.1). NCBI lineage: Eukaryota > Metazoa > Annelida > Polychaeta > Eunicida > Amphinomidae > Hermodice > Hermodice carunculata. Next base: position 44,148,048 of record OZ026616.1, read on the forward strand.
TTCCATGGTGAAGCTTGCAGATGAGTTCAAACAGTACACCCGCCCATCATACATGTGGATGCTCCACATGAAAGCCCAACATAAAGTGAACTCAAAAGAAACGGGCCAGGTAAGAGTGTCCGTAACAAATTCATGGAATATTTTACATTTAACACATTAGATGCTCAGCTCTGTACATGTTCAGAGTATTTTCGAGGTAAAAAACAGAAAAAAAAATCCTCTGGCTTGAGGAGTTTTAAATAGTAATATGGAGTGTAATATTTCAGTTTCTTCCATTCGAGAGCAGTTAATTCTGAAGACACAGGCCAGAGGGAGAAACATGAAGAAGTCTTGGACCATTTGGTAGGCCTGATAAGTATTTATACAGAATTACTCAACTGTGACAAAACATAAAACCCTTTTCTTTTCTCAGTGAACCCATAAAGAATTATGGTGAATGTTTAGGGGCCATGTCCACAACGTTTACTGTCAGAAAGGCTGCATGGTCTGGTGATCTGTGTTGATGCCACTGGATTCACAAGTGTGGCAGCAGAAAATACAAAAAAGGGAAATATGCATCAGGGACAAGTGGGAAGCTTTGCAAAATGCAGGGCTCAGCACTCATATTGGCTTGGTGGAGTTTTTTAAGCTAGAGTCAGGAAGGCCTGTCCAGTGAAGCGTGTTGTGATATGTTACTATCTGAAGGGCAATTGTTTCATGTGTATGGGTGATATATTTAGTGTTTGCTTGTTTTTTTATATGTCATTGTGTGTTTTTTGTTTTTGTTTGTGTGTTTTTTTTTTGTGTGTTTTTGTTTTTTTGTTTTTGTTTTTTTACAATCTTGACGTACCAAGTTAGGCTGATACATACATATATGTTGTGTGGCTTTTGCCAAAAGCAGGTGAAGTCTGCCAATACCATGCCAACAAGCTTTGATGCTGGCACATATGCAGTGAATTGCACAAAATTTTTGCTATTGGTTAGTGAAGAATGTCGCCAGACACATATATGGTACCAGTATTAACCCATATGCGAGTATACAAGGACAATGGCTTAATTGGCCTGTTAATAACTGAATACACAAAAGTCACGCCTCAGTGGTCTTGCCTGATGACAGATGCCCTCGAAGGGTATGGGTATTTTACAAAGAAATACTCCAGGAGACATACATTTTCCCTAAAAACTGCCCACAGAAACCAGGGATACACTTTGTATGAACAATTTTGAAAAGAGAGTTTTTCAGTCTCACTTATATTAGTGCTTTACATACTTTAACTCTGAAATGCTCAATCAATGGTGGAATATACATTTTAAATTTATCAAAGTTTGCAGGATTTTAATATTGTTCATGTTCACTCATGCATTTCACGCACATACACTATTAATCTTATGTTTTACAGGGGTCATTTAGATGGATCAACACTTTCCTTGTCTTTCTATTGCTATCATTTAGATGGATGGTCCCATCCATAAGCTGATGTTACATAATGCTGTGGAACCTCTTTTAAAAGAGAACAGTTCCACTACAACTCTCATAGTAAGAGTCCCAAACACAATATTTTTGCCCCCATTTCAATTGTTTCCTACTCTGTAAATTCCTTCTGTGTACTATTTTTTGCCTTAAAAAGCCAGTCAGAAAGAATTATCCCTGCTGTCTACACAGATTTGTGGCGAAAAGATGTAAAAATTCAAAATGGGTCAAATGAGCCCTGAATCTACATTATGGGCATATTATGCAATGTTTGATGCACTGGTTGACATAGCCATGCACTTTACTGACACACTTTTAATTTTCAAGCGAGTATAGTGAAGTGAAATACCATTGTCTCGTGTTTACAAAATTTCACTGGAAGAGAACATTCAAAATGGTCAGCAATATTGGAATTAATTTGACAAATGTGTTGATACAACTTGTACATTATCAATCTTTGATATTTATTGGAATAAGTATCACTGTACCAGATGTACCAGATGATATATTTATTTTTGCATCTTCAAAGTACAGTCCATGTGTTCTCTCTCTCTCTCTCTCTCTCTCTCTCTCTCTCTCTCTCTCTCTCTCTCTCTCTCTCTCTCTCTCTCTCTCTCTCTCTCTCTCTCTCTCTCTCTCTCTCTCTCTCTCTCTCTCTCTCTCTCTCTCTCTCTCTCTCTCTCTCTCTCTCTCACACACACACACACACACACACACACACATTTTGTGACACTTAAGTCAAGCATCACCCAGCAGGGATCAATGTATGTGCCCCTGAACTCAGGTCTGTCAGTGAGTGCCACATGGTCTGGTACATCTGTGGTTCAGTGTCACTTAATTCCATTGTGCAACAGGTCAGTCACACATGGCTGATTTCAGACAATCTAGTCAGGTACGTCAGCCTCACTGGAGTCCATTTTATCATGCAGGTCATCCAAGGTCATTACATTCATCTCCAAACTCAGGGGCAATAGCCGGTCAAACAGTTAAATGTCACTCATTTCGCAGTATGTTAAAAGGGCAAAGTTCTTGGGGGATTACAAAGGCAGGGTATCGTCTTACCGGGGTATGTGGGGAGTGCACTAATTTCTAAGGCTGATCAGAGCTCTGCTTTTCAAAACAGGGTAACATTAAACAGTGAATATCCTTGTCTGCAAGTTAGATGGACATAGAGTCCTGGTGTAGTGCTGCACAGCAAGAAACCCTGTTACCTGCTGGACAACTGTTACTTCAGCAGCATCCTGGCCAGAACCATTACATGGCTCCCTGAGAAAAGTCTTACTTGTAAATCTCCATTTTAGGGGGGGAAAAAAGTTCCTATGACAGCAGTAACATTCTTAAAGCTTAGCCAAGATTTTCATACTGCAGGCAAAATGACTATATCCATACATAGTGTCCTGGAGTAGCTAGTGAATGACACCACAGGCCCATTCCACCTGTAAAGAGATTGAGGTTTTAACAAAAAGATGGAAGATATGGGAAAGGAACCTTCAGTGTCAACATGATCAACATTGTCCGCTGTGAACTTGAGGGGCACTCCTGCATCTTCTCAAGCATCCCACATGAAAAGCACATGTAAGTGCATCGTTGTCTGTGTATGGTTGTTTACAAATAAATTTATATATTCTTGTTTCTCACTGGATAAGGACATCTTGGCCATCTTTACGTAAATTTTTGCACCAATATTTGGAGTATTTTTAGGTACCAGGAGTTGTTACAACTTGTACCCATAAAATGGAGTTTTACCCTTTGAGCATGCAAGCAACTTCACAATCCAGGCCTTGCCGTTTAAGAGGAGCGATCACACATGGTCCCCACACACACCTGAAACACGTCAGGAGAGCTGTGGATGACTCGCTTAGACAGTAGCTGTTATGAGTTCCTGTGATCAGCTCCCCTCATAGCTCTTGTGCAGAACTATTCACAACTTGTGATTTCCAGTGCTTTTCCGAGGCAAGTTTAGAAGGGAGATCTCCAGGTGCCTTCATCATGTGGCTCCCTTCCATTTTCTCCTGCTCCCTTCTGCCCTCCTGATATTTTCTTCATTTTTCTGAGGCATTGTGTAATATAATTTACAGTCATGACAAAGAAAGTTGTTGACTAACTTTTTTTTAACAGCAGATGAAGAAAGGATTAACAAGATGGGTCTTGATTTGCAGGCACAGCACTTATAACAGAATGGTTCACACATAACCAGTGTCAGCTGTGGCTGCCATTAATTATAACAACAGAGGGGTCAACATCAAAATTATTGCATAGCATTTTGTACAATTGTACTCGGGAAAGGGGTTAACATCATATTTATTGTCATACATGCGGTTGTGGCTGACTCCACTGAAGGGTTAACATGATTTGTTCAACAGTCGCTGCTCTCTTAATTAACATCACCAAAGGGTTAACATAATTTGTTCAACAGTTGTTGCCCGCTTAACAGACATTTGTGTTAAAAACACCAAGAAGCCAGCCACGCACTACCATACATAGACATGGCAGGACTTCTGAGCAGCACAGTGGCCACAGATGGCAAAAACTATAGCCATGTGTGCTTCTTTTGTAGTGGTCTTTCCCTGACAGAGCAGCCTGAATGTACCGTGAGTCTGTAACACAAGCCTACAAGCTGTTGGTACACATACTTGTACTTCATTACTCTATACAGTGAAACCTCATTATAATGACATCATCTGTTCCCTGCAAAATATGTCAGAAATCTGAATATTGTATTCATCTTAACAAGCGTGCACTCCCTAATAAGCCCCCCCCCCCCCCATTTTCTTCAAAGAAAGAACCCCCAAAATATCCCATGGTCCTCATACGAGTGGTAGAATTTTTTATTACGCTTAGCGTCTACATTCTTTCATCTTAAAATGTGGATGATTTTTTATAGCACACTGTGTGTTTACTAAGATGAAAACGGTATGTCACATAAATGAGTCAAGTATCAAGGACATTTGACTGTAGGTCTCTCAAAACTTGCATCCTTAGGTGAATATGTTGGATATCTGAATGATAACATTAACATTTAATGAGGTTTCATTATATTGATTCATACACCAGGTGACCTTGTAGTTGCCACACAAGTCTGTATGTGTGTGATCTTGGATTCTGACAAAATGTCCAATTGAACAAGTGTATGAAGACCAGAATAGACACAAACTTAAACACAGTTGTGTGAAGCTCTCCACGTCTCATTCAATGCATGATGCAGTCAAATTTAAGAGGAGAGAATACGGTATTCTGTCCTCTTTTACCCCTAAGGATCACATAGTTCAGGTTGCTGCACACAGATCGTCTTTCTCAGGAGTTATAGACAGTCACAGCTCAGAATTAACTAATCAATTAAAGCATCTCAAAAGATGGTCTCTGAGTTGCAAGATAGGGTGGTCTTATATTAAGGGATGGTCTTTGAAGGGTGGCAACATGTTTCTTTTCCATTCTAAATTTGTAGAAGATATTCTACCATGTTTGAGGCTTGGGTTTTAGCATTGGCAACATCTTGTATAAAAAATAAAGATATGAAGTATGTGTTACATCTCTATACTTCACATGAAGGGATATATGGCTAAGTACTTGCTAATGTGCAGTTCTATATTTTAGATCTGGTCATGGCATTATTTAAGCAGCAGCCATATTTACACATACTGTCTATTATCCTTTTAAAAATGTCATGTTAATATAAATCAATACATGTACCAACATTTCACAATGGATTCAGAAGTATGTGGAGGTATATGACCAGGATTAAAGGGAGGGGCATCTAAAAAAAAAAAAAAAAAAAAATCTGGCCCATGTCAACAAAATCTGGTCTTTGTACAGAAATTAATGAAAGACTTTGTTTGTTTGTGAGAGAGAGAGAGAGAGAGAGAGAGAGAGAGAGAGAGAGAGAGAGAGAGAGAGAGAGAGAGAGAGAGAGATGAGAGAGAGAGAGAGAGAGAGAGAGAGAGAGAGAGAGAGAGAGAGAGAGAGAGAGAGAGAGAGAGAGAGAGAGAGAGAGAGAGAGAGAGAGAGAGAGAGAGAGAGAGAGAGAGAGAGCACACCTATCTTTAGTTCTCACACCTTGGTCATTCTTCAGGCTGCAGACAGCTTTCATTGTATTCATACACATTGACACATTTCATGACAAAGTGGTATAGCGTTTGGTAAGTGAGACTGTGTCTTCACCACAATGATCAAAGGCAGCTCTGCAGCAAGTGAATCAATGTTGCCATGGTAACCACCTCAAAACTACTTGCTGTTCCTCCTCTTTCAGAATCTGTCTCCATACACAGTACACCTGCATGTGTTTTGCACAGCACCGTGTCCCATAACACATTGGTTTAAACACATCTATTTCAAAAATGATTAGAAAACAGGCACCATGCCTGTATGAATTCATTCAGTGATACATTGTCCATGGGTGATTTTTTTTTTTTTTTTTTTTTTTGTAGGGGGGGGGGTAAGGGTCACGATTACACTTTGGACTTCTGAAGGCAAAGTCACAGACTGTCTGCTGTAACTCCATAAATAACATTTAGCATTTGTACAAAGAAAAAAAAACTTGTGTGTACAATCATTATTGCATCACCCAAGTAGTAAAGTGCATCATACATGCAGTAAATGATACACATATGAACTTAAGACATGTATACTGGAGACCATAAAACATTTTTTAAAGCCTGTCTCCATTTTGGGGGGGAATTGGGGCATGGCAAGTGCTGAAAAGCAAGTGAACAGTATGAAAAATGTTAAATTAAAAAAACAGAACAAGTTGTTTTCGAAACAACTCATCCTGCATCTTTTTCCATAAGGACAAAAAGGTACATTGAAGACATAAGGACCACTTAAAATTGGATGGGAAGAAAAAGTCTTGTATGATACATGTATCCCGAAGAGAGAGAAAAAAATCACAATGAAACACAATGAATTTTATGGGTAAAGACGTTGATCTCATGACATGAATTCATGAAAAACACATGCCACTGGTGCATTCAACTTGATCTACCCAAATGATTAATATCCTGGAAAGCATACACACATAGAGCAGGACAACTAAATTCAAATTTATATGACTTCATTGTTTGATGACAGAATGTACAATATACTACAAGAAAATAAAAAGTTTATACAGGTATATGTTTGTTTATTTTCAAGTGATATTTTTGTCAGGAGGTTTTCATTTGGTTCCTTTTGCATTAACAAGATCAGGAAAACATCCAAATACTCGGGAGCAGGGTACCAAAGGCTACATTGTCATGTGTGGTACTTTAATCAAACACCATTGTCATATATTCAAAATACTTGCAGATAGCAAAATTTGGAATCGTTACTTGTCCAAACAAGACTGTATGATATCAGTGTGAAGTCATGTGTAACGGTTCTAATGCCATAATATTGACCACCCAATGACTGCTTGTTCAGACTGACCACATGCTGGTGTGTTCAAACAAAGCCACCTGGGTTTACATGGGAGTGGCACAGCATATTTATGTATCTAACTGACTGGCTGTGCAGTAGTTGTGGGCAATACAGCCCACAGCTGTCCTGACAAGTATGACCATGCAAAACAAAAATGACAGGTCCAATTTATGAATGAATGTGGGTTTTTAGCTCAGCTGCTTTGTCAGTAAGCTGAGTTTTTTTGTGGGTCTGTCGTCCGTCCACAATTCACATTTTTTCCTTCCTCTTCAAAACTGTCAGCCAGATTCACTTCAAACTTGGTGGGGATGTGCCACGGGTGCCTCTCTACTAAGTTTGTTCAAATGGTCACGCTCCACTGATTTTTCGATTTTTTATGATTTTTTTTTTTTTTTTTTTGGCAAATCTTAAAAAAATCTCCAAAACCACTCGCCCAATTGCTTTGATATTGCACAGGGACACTCCCAGGGACTCTAGTTCTTAATTTGTTCACCAGGTGGTGCTTCAATTTTTTTAAAAAAAAATTTATGATTTTTTTGTGTGATTTTGCTACTTTTGACTTCTCCAGAACCGTCACTCAGATTGAGCTGAAACTTGGTGGATATGTTCCTGGTCAAAGGGTCAAACAAAGTTGTTCACTAGATGGCACTGCTGTGGATTCCTGATTTTTATTGATTTTTTTTCAATTCGGGTAATTATCTGTCAATGCAGGTTTCTTATTGATTACTATGCAAGTCAATGGGCATTCTAATGCTAATTCACATTTTTTACTTCTTCTCCAGAACAATGAGCCAGATTGACTTCATACTTGGTGACAATGTGCCTTGGGTAGGTTTCTACAAGGTTTGTTCAAATGGTCACACTCCAGTGATTTTTGGATTTTTAATGATTTTTGGGGGGTTTTTTTGCTCTTTTTTAAGACAAATCTTTAAACAAAAATCTTCTTTTCCACAGATATGACATAAGAACACTCGTAGGGACTCCTAGTTCCTAGTTTGTTCACCAGGTGGTGCTGCAATTTTTTCAATTTTTATTTTGTATTTTTGTGTGTTTTTGATACTTGTGACTTCTTCTGCAGATCTGTTACTCAGATTAAGTTGAAACTTTGTGGCTATGTTCCTTGTGAAAGGGTCAAGCAAAGATGTTCACTAGGTAGCACTATATAGTAGTACACTGTTAGATTAACCCTTTTCCCCTTGAATTAAAACTGAGTCATCAGGTTTCCTTGGTATGGATTGGGCAACCCATGCCAATTAAGAAAATCTGCTGACTTCAATCATGTTATTTTGATAGGTCTCATCTACAATTCTCAGTCAAATTGTTTTTCATCACTGATGAAATTAGTTGAAAACACTGAAGCAGATAACTTTTGACCAGCAGCTGGTTTTGACCAGTTTAAGGGGGAAAGGATTAATACTTCCCACAAACCAGACTATGTTGTTCATGCCTTCCAGAGTGGCCTTCAACTCAATACTAGGTCAATGTGGCTCTTAATAGCCCGAAAAGGGACTGTTTTTGATTGAGCTTATTCATGTATGCAACAGATGGGTAAAATTCAATGTAAAAATTGTATGTTCAGATTGCTCACACTTCAGAATTCTTTCATTGAAGTACAAACATGTCTGGGATTACTTTAAAAGTCAGCTGTATTTTTAATTCCTTGTTTAGCCACACTCCAGCTTCTACAGGTGCAGATGTAGCATGACTTTGGCCAAAGAGGCACAGAAGAAGGCCTTGACAACCATTGTATGCTAAGACTCGACACCAATATGTGATGATACACATGTTGCCTGCTGAACACACTAAGCCTGATGTGCTCTTTAAAAAAATTTGTGAAAATTGTAGATGAAACCTATCAAGATCACATGTCAAGAAAAGCTGTTAACTCAGTCTTAATTCAAGGGGGAATGGGTTTAACAAAACCCAGAAACAGACTTAAGATTAGTGCACATGTGTTCTTTAAGTAGGGTGTAAAAAGAAACCCAGACACCAACTAACCTGAGTGTAATACTCCTCAGGTGGAGTGTAAAAAAGAAACTGACACACAGACTAAGCTGAGTGTACTCTTCATGTTGAGTGTAAAAAAGAAACTGACACACAGACTAAGCTGAGTGTACTCTTCAGGTGGAGTGTAAAACAGAAAGTGAAACACAGACTAAGCTGAATGTACTCTTTAGGTGATGTATGAAAGGAATCTCAGACACAGTCTAAGTTCTGTGTATTCTTTAGGCAGAGTGCAAAGAGAAACCCACAGCTGAGTATGCTCAAGAGGCAAGTACATGTGTAAACACAGTATATTCTATCCATTTGGATTTGTTTGTGTGTATTGCTTACATGTGGGCCTGATCAAAGAGTAGCTTTTTAAATGCCAGGAAGGTTAGCTGTATTTTCGTGCACTGCATTCGACAATCCAGAGGGAGAAAAACACTAGTGTGATGGCAAGATCTGACGCACATGTACCAGTTTGTGTGGGTTCATTTCCACATGCAAGGCAGGTCTCAAATAAGCTGTCATGTAATTGTTTAGTACTTTGTGAGCTACATGTATCTTGTCCTATTTTCAGAGTACATCATGTATATGATACAGTTTAGTGTCTTTTTCCCCCAAGTTCACGTGATTTGCGAAACCCTGCATTTCTATACTACTGTCCTCAAGTTCGCTGTGACATCACACCTCTTTGAGTACTCGGTGAAAATTCACCGACTTCACCATTCACTTACATGCTAACCTTGGCTACTTTGCTGATCAAATTTTGCAGAACTTAGAGTTAGTTACAAGTTTAACTCATGGTATTGAAGAAGTTGTAATTTTGTAAAACCAGCTGCAAAATTTCGTCAAAATATGTTATAAAAAAAAGCTGAACTTTGAGCGGGTTTTTATTGGTCTCTTTAAGCAAAGACTGTGCAGGTTGTCATGCTGTATGGTCACCTCGCTCTTTGTGGCTACATTACTGTTGTTCACAGCTTTTAATTACATGTGATTGGCCAGTGTCGAAAGTTCCTGGATGTGCGAACTCGAGAACATGCACATAATTTATATCCTGTACCAATGTCTCCTTTTCGAGTCCTGGTATGCTTTTCAAGACTCTTGTGACAGATTTTTTGGGGTGTGTAACAATAATTTATTGAACTTTGTGAGAAAAAAAGTAAGACAAGAAAAAAACAACAACAATAAAACCATAAATTAAAGTGACCCCACAACCAGTGCAAGTAAAGAAAAAACCCAAGTCAAATACAAAATGAAAGTGAGGCTCCTTTGGGTTTGGAGATTTTTGTGCTTTGATTGATTTATGGGTCTTGTGATACCAAATAAAAGAATAAAAAAACACATTCACATAAATTAGAAAATGTTGACCTTGGGGTAGGAGTAGAAGAACCAACATGGTACTGATGTCTGAGCAGGCAATTTTTGAAATTATTAGAAGCCAACAAATTTTCAGATTTTCCCACTGCTTTGTGTTTAACACCAGTGCTGTATTCTTTCTGTTTATTTATTTCTTTTATTGTTTTATGAATTAACAAAGTTGACCCATCCACTTGCCTGCAAAGCAGACTCTGTTTTATATGTTCTGATGTTTATGTACTTTGCTGGAGGTAGAAGGCCTGCTTCGCAGACAACCCATCCGTATGAGATGACAGGAAAGCAGCTTCAGGCAAGAAGAAACTCTTTCCCCCTCAAACTTAAGGTGCTTAGCAGTGCTGTAAAGTGCTATCTGCTACAATGTTGCTGCTAAATTTTTTACTTGTAAGAAAATGTTTGGAAATTTAATTCCATGTCCTATATGTAGATCATTGGCCTTGTTTTACACTGTGTCCAACCCACACTAAGGACAGCAGTTGACTATCTTTTTCTAAGCAGGAAAGGGTTAAAATTCCTCTTACAATTTTTTTTCAGTGCTGTGCTACCAGAAAATGCTGCAGAAAGATTATTCTTGGAGGTGAAAGGGTCAAAATGATATATGTTTTTAACTTACTAACTTTTAATAGAGCATAGAACTTAATCACTTATTTTATTTAAAGGACAAAGTTCCATTCCTTATGGTTTTCTGGTAATTGCTTGCTTAAAACATACAAATGCAATGAAGTGTCCCAGACACAGTTTTCTTTTGTTTTCTGTTTTTTTTTTTGTTTTTCAGAGCACTGGGTGACATTATAATACCCACTTATACCATCATGAAAGTTGACACAAAAGGGCGATATAAATCTAACTATGTGTGCTGATTGTTTAGTTTCATGTGAAAGCAATTTTGTTTTCTGGAGCACATTACATTTATTTGCAGGGTTCCATATTACAAAAATAGTTTTGTTAAAAAATTTGGTTGTTGCCTGCCCGGTCAAACTTTCCAATGCATGCAGGGTTTTGAAGGTCAAATGGATGGCTGTGAATATATTAAAGTGTGTATTCAGCTGTAGTTCTTTTGAACCAAAAAAGTTTGAACGATAGGGTGCTTTGAAGTGTAACCACCAGCCACAAATGACTGTGACAAGAAAGCATGTTGCATATCATTAAAAATGAAACAAACAAAAAATATAAAAGAGGGAAAGAATAGCAAAACGTGGGAAAAAATGTAGATGGTCGCAAGAGATCTCTCATTTCTCTACAAAAGGGGACAATTCACAGAAAAAGAAGGGCCTGTATTGCTCCGTTTTTAATGGACACGGAACAAAATAATGAATTTTTGTCATCTCTGAAACGGAAGTATTGCTCCGTTTTTAAGGGACACGGAACGAAATAATGAATTTTTGTCATCTCTGAAACGGAATTTGCTGGTTTGCCTTAATGTGTTTTACATGCAAAGAGAACTACTGAAACGGAATTTGGAAATTTCTGGCTGGTGAAACGGAATTTCTAGTTTTTTGAAACAGAAAAATGCAGGCCCTAAAAAAGACACTGTCAATTGCATTATTTTTGTGGTATATTTATTTTCATTTTTTTGTCAAATTAAACATGTAAATGTAAAAATAACATCATATACCATAAAATTCTAGGGTCATGAATTTCATTGATTATCAAAAAATTGAAAGTGAGTCACTGTAAAATTGCTGGCTTTTTAACACAGATTAAAAACAACACCTGTTTAATGGAAGAGACACCAGAACTTTTTTTTATTCATAAAAACACAATCTTTAGCTCTTGTGAATCTTTCAGCTTTTGGGGAAAAAAAGGTGAAAAGTTGTCTAAATAAAAATAAAGCAATAAAATAAAAAGTTCCAATTAAACCCCACTGTTTAGCCTGCTTGTCTTGTCAATTTATTGGATACCAAACAGACCTATCTCCCAGAACTTTTACTCCCATCAAATGCAGGACAGAAAATATCGAATTTGATCTTGGAAGCAAGTCACCAGAGCTAGTGTTCTTCAAATTTCAATTGTTTGTGTGAAAAAGTGATAAAACAGACAACCATAACGGATGGTTCAACATTATCATCATTTTTTAATTAATACTTAGGGTACTAAATTTCATGACCCCCTCCCTCCCCCAAATTAGTACTTTAAAAAATGAAGATTTTCTCAGAAAATGATAGTAAAATTGTACAAAACAGGCCAAAAATTGACAATCATTTTCCATATTCTGTGAAAGTGTACAGACCCATTTAACCCCCTCCCCCCCTTGGGTACTGGAAGGACTAATTCAAAAATGAAGAAAATGTTGAACCACTGCTAAGGGGAAAAATAAAACATAACACAAAACTGACAGGACCATTTTCAGTTTGTACCCATTACAAGAATATTGTTTTCTATGTACACATTCAAAAATATTGAAATCTACCTCCCAACACCAAAGTCCAAAAGAAACATGCACATCAGGTTACCAATAATTGCCAAAATAAATGACACATAACAATTTTGTAAGTGCACAGAGTTAATTTCTTCCTGGAATTAAATCCAGTTTTAGCCACCCAAGCATTGAGATGTGGCCAGTGGCCATTCCCATATTACATCCTTCACTCCTTTGTTTGTACCAATCAACCGCTTTGTTGGTGGTCATTAAGTTACGCAATTTACTGTTTATCTGGAGTCCCTCGATGATTAACCAGACTCAGCCCAGGGGCAAATCTTAGATGAGTATTTGTTATGGTGATTTGTACTGCACCTAATGTCCTACAGATTGGAAGTTTGTTCTTATTGAACTTACTTTTTTGCACATAAGTATTTTATGTGAGTGAATCTAGATTTTCCTCTTTTTTTTCTTTTTTTGGGGGGGGAGGGGGTACTATTTTTACAACTACAGCTGAATTATATGACTTAGCTAGACAAAAACTTGCTGATATATTATGATTTTTGTTAGAGGTTTATTTGGTATGGTTTTCAAGCAATAGCAATGTGCTCAATATTTTTGTCAGACACAGACCGCAAACAGTAGAATTATGAATAATCAGACATAAAAAAGGGCTGGGGGGAGATGTTCAAGATTCCAAAATGCTGTGACAACCAAGATGTGTAAATGTGTTTTAAAATTAAAGCTTTTGAACCTCTGCCAGTAGTTCACAGAATGAAACTCAATTTTAATGTGTGAATCAGTTCACCCAAAACAGGAAGGCCCTGAGCCAAACCTTTAGGCACATGTACACCCAGAATACTGCAATTTGCAAAAACAATCATAATGAGCTTATATACATGTATTCCTACAGCTTATTGTTTAAATCTGTTGTTATGTTAAGTTTAGATAGTAAATGAGCCTCTGTCAATGCCTGAAGCTGTTTAGGCATCTGTATGACGCAGTTGACTGCAAGACATTCAGTTGTGTGGTACATGTACATGTGTATATATTTAGGACAAGTTCAAACAGGCAAACATTTATATAGAAATAACCCAAAAGACAAGCAGTTTAGCCAACAATTTACAGTTATATCCACTGGAACATTGCGAATAACACATGTTCATTTCTCACAAAATTAGTGGGTTTTTTTCGAGAAATTTAAGTTCACAAATGCCAAACTGGTATTCATCTAGTACTTCCCAAGCCACATATAAAAAAAGATTTTCATCTGCCTTTAATAAGTATTCCTCATTTCCAAATTATTAGTAATATCTCGCTTGTCCCCACAGGTACCGACCCATATCTTGCCATATCATGCCAAGCAAGATTAGACAATCAGGTACGCTGTTCTGGTGGGAAATTAATATGCAAATCTCCTATTACCACCCATTAACTCTTTCAGTGCCAGCCACGACCAAAGTTGATCTGCTTAAGTCAGACTAGTCTGAATTGTCATTAGGATCCCAGATTCGTATTCCTAGTAACAATACTTTCATTTAAGTACCAGTGTGCCCATAGTTCCAGAGAAATATCCCAAGTCAGCAGCTTTTCTCGCGCGTATTGGGCACAATGCACCCAATGGGCACTGAGAAAAGCTGTTGACTCAGTCCAAAATGTGGCACTGAAAGAGTCAGAACGGCTAGAAGGTAGATCATCATAGGAACCTAGATGTGACCTCCACATAACTGTCTTTTTGTCTTCGGGATACCACAGGAAAGAAAAAACTCAAACCTGGTGTTCCTCATGATGTGCTAGCCCACATTACATGGTGAAGTTCTTCAACAGAATGGCTATAAATAACAAAGTAGATCTTCAAAACAATTCAAGGTGATGCTAGAACTGATCAGGCAGTTATTGCGACTAATATTCTACAATTACAGCATTGAGGTGCAGTAGTGTACTGATTGTACATGTTTTCATTTTGATTTTTGCATTTTATCTGCATTTTCAGTTCACTTTTTGAGAATTCCTATCAAACTAAGATCTGTGAATAATTTTGAGCAATTTTTTTTTTTTTTTTTTTTTTTTTTTTGTTGCGTTAGCAAAATATTGTTGCTGAGAATAAATCACATTTCTTGCTTTTCAGCAAGTCTGAACAGACTTAAAACCTGCACTTGTTGTACATCAAGGAATTTCTACTTAAAATGAACACAATTAACATGATTACAGTGGAAAAAATGCTCAAAGTCAAAGCTTTCTTTTATTTTTCAAATCCCTTAATACCTTGTGTTTTGTGACCTTACTTAAAATTGATACCCAATCAGACATGTTTGTTTGGCACAAAGGGATATCCAGCCTTGAATTAATTGTCAGGATATATATGCAACACAGGGGAGGCCCATAAACATGCAAGTTCACAGGTGCTGAGTAGCTACATGTACATATTTACATTCAGCCCAAAGTTTAACATTAGGGAGATAGGATTTTTCCTTCGCATCGTTCCCTCATGAACGCAAAGTGATGAATCACATTGCAAACTGACATGTCCATTGATGCTGCACTACTATTGTCAACTTGATATGACCCCAGAAGAACATAATGGTAAACAAAAACATAAACATGATTTTAACCAAAAAAAAATACCACATTTATACATTAGAACCCTCTGCCCAAACATTGAATAAAATGTTTCTTTCAAGAACTACTTTATGTGTTACTGTCTTTGATAACTGTAAGATGACATCATTTGTTACGGTTGTTCCGTTTAACATGTTTACTCCCACTATAACAAATTTGTTGGGAATAAATTTAGTGAGATTTTAACAGTTTTTTGACAGATTTTAAACTGATATTTATTCAGATAAATATAAATATAAGTATTGATCACCCACATTTGGATTCACATGGAGGAAAGGACTGATGGGGCTGTTAAGGCCATTCTGCATGAGCCACTGATGTGCCTCACACAGTAAGTGGCTTCAACAGACCCTACAGTCATTTTGTCAATGTGCCTTGAAATGTGGGGGTTCAAATTTTAAATGAAATCCTCATAAAATATGCACCATAAAAGTGTCTACAGAGCATTCTCCATTTAACCCAAAACAGTAAAGCAGCACCTGCCATTAAGACCACCCAATGCCAGACAAAAATGGTTACATGTGGCAGATGGTCTTAAAATTCAGGTAAAGTAACAAAGAAATTCAAGTGCAGTGTCTTGAGACAGGTGGTCTTTCAAGCAGGTACCAATGTTGTCCCACTCTTTATAGCCCAGCCCAAGTGCGGGGGACATGTTGATGTACAAGAATGGTGGCTTTTCTTAAGGAGGAAAATACAGTGGTCCCTCTCTTGTAAGGCCCCTGTCATGAAAGGCCACCCCCTATACAAAGGCCACCTTTCCATGCAGGGAGCATGGCATTATAAATATATTTAACCCCTCAAGAGCAGCCACCTCTCCTACAAGGCCACATTTTTGGTTCATTTCAGATGGCCTTATTGGGGGGGGGGGGGGCTGTTACATGATGAAGTGACTACACTTGCTGCATCAGTGAAGTGGCTGCTGCAGAGGGGATGTTGTCTCATCAGGGGCCTTATAAGAGGAGGATCATAAGATAGAGAAATTACTACAAATGCTGATTGGCAAAATAAAGAATATTTTCAATCCAACATTATTTTATTTATTTATTTATTTATTTATTTATTTATTTATTTATTTATTTATTTATTTATTTATTTATTTATTTATTTATTTATTTATTTCATTCATTCATTCATTCATTCATTCATTCATTCATTCATTCATTCATTCATTCATTCATTCATTCATTCAATTTGACAACCAAATTACTTGTCTTTAACTGGACTACAGCATGGGGAGAGTGACATTGTCCTTATTTAGAATGTACAGTAAAATCTCTCTAACCGAACACCTCCATATACCGAACACCTCTCTAGATACTGAACACCATTTCTCGGTCCCAAATATATACTTCCAATGTAAGCAAACCTCCCTATACTGAACACCTCACTATACTGAACACTTTTTTCCAGTCCCAAGGGTGTTCAGTATAGGAAGGTTTTACTGTGCTTATTTAGAATATACATGTATCAGCTCCAGGCAAGTTTCTGGCAGCTTGTTAACAAGTCACTTTCCCAGATTTATGGTCACAGGGTCTGGGTGAAATGAGCCAAGTAAGTGGTGACTAATTACACTGTAATTGACTTGTTAATGCAACATGTATGTTTGTATGAGATGTGCCCAGGCTGGGTCCTGGTTTGCCCCCAGCAACTGATGCTGAGTTTTGTTAGGGACCAGTGGTTTTACACAATTTTTTTGTTTCAGTTTTAAGTTTTGAGATCATGGGTCTCTGAAAAATATCTGCATGGAAACGATCTCTAACACCTGCATCTTTGGCTGGAACATTTTTGTGTTCACTTCATTGAATTTGAACCCATTCCTGGTCAGAGTACTATTTCGTCAAAGGCTTGCCTTGGTGTGGGTTGGGTGCACTCTTCCTAGCCTGCACCATGCAAAGCTATATATTCACACAGAGTATGTCATCATAAGTGGTCTAACATAAACTTCAACAAAAAGGTTTTCTAGTCATGAGAAATTTAATTTAAAACGTCAAGGCAGATGACAGTTACACCCGGGCACTTTATGGCAATGAGTAGAAAAGGGAAAAAATCAAAAGTCTCAAAAAATGGTGAGAGGACACCAAGAAACAGGATGCTATATGCAAACATAGAAATTTATTCTCGAGAATTTAACCCTCTGCCCCTTAAGGACAGCTAAGATGCCAAAAATAAATCCCACTTTAATCAATCCTAGCTCAAAATGTATTTGCGTTAGGATAACAAATTATATATGTGTGTAATCATCATACTCCAAAGAATTTATATGTCCTGTATTTGGGTATCTGTGATGTTAATTGTTGAATAAACAATTTAAAGTTGACTGCAAAGCATCCACCCCATAAATGTCGACATAAGTCACTAATTATTTGTGATAAAATCATAAGTACACTTGCATCTTAATCCTGACATATTGGCAACAAAAATTATCCTGTGATTTTTTCATGTTTGGTATAGTTTTTTTGTTATCCATCCTCAAAGTTTGACATTTCAATTTTCCCTTTGATTTCCAGGATATTCATTTTCTTCATTTCATAGAAAAAGAACAAAGCAAAATTTGGAAAATCTCTTAATCTTTTTTGCAGTTCAGACATTACAGAATTGAAAGCCGTTGACCGGATTAAATTTCGTCCATCCGTTTTCTTGGAATAACCATTCTTAGGTGGGGTTTTCGTCCTGTTATCCTTTCTGAGAAAACAAGCTTCAGAGTCCTTTGATGTTGATCATTTGCTTCTGAAACAATACCGTTTTCTCAAGTTGAGCTGATATTTGTACAAAACGTAGTAAACATTTTGCTCATTTTTGCATTTGGAAAAGGTGGCATCCATTTTTCTGATAGCAGACCTGTAGATGAATACACATATATTCAAATCTTCTGGCTTCAACTGTCAGTGAATCGGTGAAGTTTATGAGAGTTTTAATAATATATATGTTCTCGTTTTTAACCCCAAATTTTCATCTTGTTGTATAATCCAGGCCCTTATTTTTTATTTATCACCTATTGTTGATAGTTCACGAAGTATCAATACCTGGATAGCCTTTATCTTTCAGATTTTTAGGTCCTGTTGACAACTACATGGTACTAAGCACAAACGCAAATTTAAGTACATGTAGTTTCTGTCAACTTGCCACAAAATTTCTCAGTTATATAAGATAATAGGTTAATATTAAACTTTTCATCTTTGTACTGACTTGTTAATTGAAGCCAGATTCATATTGCCGAAGTTTTCCATTTTTGTGGATTTAACTATAATTTTGGTGCTCCCCATCATCATGGAAACTCTACTTCTTTTCCTCCTTCCTGCCCGTCTTACAATTTGACACTCAGCTGTTTGTGAACAACAGTTGCATATAATTGTATTCTCGTAACAACCATTTTTTTTATTCACGTCAACAAGTATGAGAACTTCTCAGGTGAAATTTTGATGAGAAGGTAGAACATATGTGGAGACTGGACCATGGACCCTTTGTACACTAAGCCCTGAGTATTTGACATGCATGAAGTTGGGTCATTAGGCCACCCAGTTAATGCACACATGTCCTCTTAACCTAGACTTCAACTACATCAGTGATGGCCCTTTGTTTCCTTGTTGTTTTTCCCAAGCATATTATGTTCTGGATTTTCTTTTCTTTTTGTAGATTGTTAAAATGCTTATAAATTCTTTTGAGACAAAAAACAACCCTTAAAGTGCTGATTTGAGACTGAGTCAACAGCTCTCCTTGGGACACTGTGTGCATTGCGTGCAAAGTGTCCTGGGGAAAGCTGTTGACTAAGACTACTGTTTGCTTGAGACTAGGCTTGCTGGTATTTGAATGAAAGGTATCTTCATGAGGAATTTGAATCTTTAAACCAGTATGTGTTAAAGGGTAATGAGAAAATGACTGTAGCATTGATTAGCACTTTCAGGGTTAATATTTATCCCCACAAAATGTGCACACTGTCAGTGTCAGCATACCTGTCAACAAAGTGGATTATTTTTTTCTTTTCTATCACAACCCTTCGTGCAGTAGCATTTGTCGTGCTGCCCGTTCATGTGAAATAAACAGTTTGAGTTGTGTTGACTGTATTTGTGCATGATATATCAAAGAAAGGTGGCTCTTATACACTGTGGGTTCCCTCGTGAAAGGAATTCTGTCTGATTAGGACTTTCCACATGACAAAATCCTGACAAATGCAAATATAAAATGCCTAATGGGCATCAGTTTTATCGGGTGTAGACATTCATATCAATGACCATGTGGATCAGGGGTTGTAGCATAGAAGGTGCTGACTGAAAGACTGAACAGACCAAGTGTTAAAAGTTTCTCTGCATTATGAAATTTCATTTGCATGTTACTGAAAAAGCCCCAGGTGTGTCAACCACAAATGGTGTAATCAGATTGGTACCTGTTGATTATCATAGATGCCAGAGACAGCTATTACTGAGCATGTGGCAGGTAAAAAAAAAAGTAAATAAATGAAATACCACAGAGCAGTTAAGGTGCTTAATGTCTTGGAGCAGCCCTTTGTCTGTGCCTACCTGTACATGTATATCTCTTGGCTGGGTACTGCACACAGTCCTGAGTGGGAGGACAAATGCACTTCTGCAGAGAAATTTGATAAACAGCAATCATAAGCCCCAGCTGTTCCCAGGGCATACCCCACTTGACTCTTGTTTGTTGCTCGATAGGTTGAACACAATGCATCTAAAACAAACAAAACTTTTTTTTTTACAGTTTAAAAAGTGCTGGTTAAAGTGACATTGAAAATATTACAAGGATATTATAGAATAAAGAGGAGGTGTGTTTCTATA
Organism: Hermodice carunculata; assembly: GCA_964020975.1. Classification (NCBI taxonomy): domain Eukaryota; kingdom Metazoa; phylum Annelida; class Polychaeta; order Eunicida; family Amphinomidae; genus Hermodice; species Hermodice carunculata. Next base: position 44,168,014 of record OZ026616.1, read on the forward strand.
TGACACTAACCTAATCATTTCATGTTATCTGTATTAACCCCTCCCAGCTCAGATCACCAAAACCTGAGTGGATGTAAAATGTCAAGTGTCAATTATGGTATTCATGCATGCCTGCCTCCCTTGAAACATTGTTTTTAGGAATGGGGATGTGGTACAGTTGGTGTGCGCATTTCCTGTTTTCCGCTAGGTGATTGGTGCCAAAGGTTGCTGGCTTGAGACCCAGCTGTTCGTGGTCACAAAACATCTATATTTTCGGTGCTCCTTTGATGCTGGTGGACTTATATATGTACAGTCCCCGATCTGGGACAACTTTGAACACAGTACTTTATTTGTACTGAAACAAATATAATGAACTGGGCCATGTTGATTATGCCATTCAAGCATATACCTTCCTCCATTGAACCATTCTTTTTAGGAGTGAGGATTTGACACAGTTGGCATGTGTGTTTCCCGTTTTTGGCAATGTGATTGGTGCCGTAGGTTGCTGGTTCGAGACCGGTCCATTCGGGGGTCACAAAACATATGTACCAGAATGTTTTTTCTTCAATTCTTATCACAGGAAAATGTGGAGAAAAATGACAGGTCCAATGAAGACACGATACCCAAGGTCAACAGCTTTCCTTGATGTGGGTAGGGTACTCTTTGTGCCCAACCCGTGCCAAGAAAAGCTGTTGACAGTCTTATTCTAGCCAGCAATGAGTTAAAAGTGCATGAACACTCGGTGACCAGGTAAATAATGAGAACAAAACAACACAAGAATGGAGCGTGTATTGCCTCATGCCACTCACAAGATGGAAAAATTGAGATTTGATTGGGCTCAAATTGGCACAAATTTTAACTGTCAAAATGCTGCCTGTAATTCGGTGGCTGTCGGGTGAAAGCCAGCTCCACAGTGCAAATATAAGATTGGCCACAATACTGCTTGGTAGATGTCAGCAAAAATTTTTCGCTTAACTTATATGTGATCTGTTAGAATGAATTTTTACTTTTATTTCAACACTATTGATTCTTGTCATTGAGCCCCTCCTGTTGAAATAAGACTTGAGTCAACAGGCTTCTCTGGGTCAGTTGTGTGCTAAGTACTCACCAGGAAAGCTGTTTACTCTGACAGGGCTAGCCGGCAATTGTCATTCATCATTTCTTCCATTGACACTAAAATTGACAAAAAGTTGCTGAAATTAAAACAAAAACCCATTATATTAGAAAACACTTTACTCCAGCCAGTTTTGACAGTTTAAAAGGGAAAGGGTTAAAGTATGTTTTTATAGACACAGTAAAAAAATGTTTCCACCTTTCAAAATTGGCTGTTGATTGTTCCAATCTTTTGTTTCAAATATATACTTGTATGTTTGGCTGGACTACGTGGGAGTTGGTTATTGAAAGCAAAACAAGGCCTCATTAAGAGGCCAGATGTGGGAAAAGTAATCATGGGTGCTCATACCAAGGTATTCTTGCAATCAGCCTGGCTTGATATTTCATGTTTTTATTCCTATTGGTGAGGATTACCTTGTGGTTCCCTTGCCACGCTTCATGCCCTCGTCACTTTTGTCCTGCACTTTTATTGATCCTATTTTTTATTCAACCTTTGGTATTTCAGTTGCATACCAGACAAATATAGAGCTGCATGCAAAATTAATACAGCACTAGAGCAGACAACAAAATTTCAATTTCGAAGCATGGTCTTCTTGGCATCAAGAGTGTGATGGATAAAAGGGGTCCAGTCATATTAGAATCATGAAAATTAGATCACACAAAATCAATATAGATCTTGTGGGTTTGAACTTTTAGACAAGACTTGCTTCAAGAGTATGTCTTCAGTTGATGAGTGAGCTGGTGAAAGAGCACTTTGGCTGCTGGTATAATTACACGTGTACAGTCAGCTCTCAATAACCAATATTGATGACTTGAACCCTTTCCCCCTTAAACCGACCAGAACCAGCTGATGGCCAAATGTCGTCTGCTTCAATGTTTTTGGCTAATTTCAACAGTAATGAAAAACAGTTTGAGTTAGATCTGTAGGTGAGACCTATCAAAATAACATATTCATATAAACAGCTTTCCTTGCCTCGGGTTTGGCGTTGTGAACTACTATCATTATTGAAGGGAGAAAGTGTTGACGCTTATTGGTAAATCACCTTTTCATTCATCTGATTCAACACAGTCAGTGACGAAACACGGCGGGCTTCATTAATCATTGTGGAACCTTTCAACACAATGGGTACCATTGAATTTGATCTGTTGTTCATAGAAAGTTGGCCATCAATCTGTATAATCTGATATCATCCACTAAATCCATGCTGCAATGTACTCCCAAAACATCACAAGAAAATCTGACTGGTCCTTTGAGTAAACCTCAGGTTAATATTGATTCTTTGTGCACCATGATACCCGTTGGTATGAATCAAGTAATCAGTCGTAAATATTTCATAACTCAGTCAGCCACACATTGGATTATGGTGCTTGTTTTATATGTGATTGAAAATCAGTGAGTGCCAAATTATTTGATCAGGATTAGACCACAAAATACCCTCATTTTTACTTGTGGTAATGTGCGGCACTAGTTCACAGTGACGGACAGGCATCCATGTCATTGGACCAGTGAACAAGGGAAAACAGGCTGGAACATGAATGTTGGGGCATGCACGCCCTGTACAGTAGTCCCTCATAGGAAAGACCACTCATATGAGAGACCATCCTGTCTTGAAAAACCACTGTTCGGGATAGTTTGGGTTGTTTTTTTTTTTCTTGCCTGATTTATACCTCCTATGAGAGACCATCAAAGGAATCCTTAGGGCATTCCTACGATAGTCTTTATGGACAGGTTTTATTGCACTGGTGTGTTTTGTACAGTTCAGTGTGCCACAAATGGTTACATTCTGCTGTATCTGGTTACATCATAGATCGTTGATTGCCTTGACAATCTATGGTTACATGTACATTGTACCACAGATTGATACATTGTCGGGGGGGGGGGGGGGGGTAAATTGTATCACATATGGCTACCTTGTCTGTATATGTACAGAAATGGTTACAGTGCCACAGATAATACATATAGTTTACATTTTGTACATTTATGCTTACATTATACCACAGATCGCTACACTGTCATCATGGTCCATGGGGTCAAGGGTTAAACAGTGCCATACATGGTGAACTTTTAGAACAAAAAGTTACATTGTACCATAGACTGCCACACTGTCAACATGGTCATGGAGGTGCCAGCTGAAACATTTTTCCAATCATATATTGATCCCTACTATTATCACATTATATGCATTTTCCTTGCCCTGTGTTTTTCACTCATTCCATACTATGTTCACAGGCCTTGGTCAGTGGTTCTGGCATTGCCCAGCAAGTCATGCTGTAGCTGCCTTTGCGGCAGGTGCAGCATTACCTGCCGGGCAGTGCCAGAACCACTGACTTAAGACGATAGGCATGTTGGTACTTAAATGAAAGCTCTTTTCACGAAAATTAAAATATGCAATTGTCATCTTAAATCTAGGTAAATATACGTAAATATCAGGGACTGGTATGGAATGAGTTAAAAGAATCGAGTCTACCATTTTATGGAAGTTGAATTAAGTTCAGTTTAGATTGTTTCATACTTTGTAAGTCCAGCAGATAGGAATTCATTCTGTAAGCTAGTGTTGGTTATACAGTGCTCAAGTACATAGCAGCTTGCCCAATATTGCTGCTGACCAAAGGTTTTGGTTTTGATTATTTTAGACAGAGCACATGTAGTTGATTGCTGATCCAGTACTGAAAATGCATGTTCTGTCACGTATGGAACACTTACAATGAGAGATAATGGTCATTATAGTGTGATATCCATGACTACCGCCGTCTTGGTAAATACAATGGTCATATATTGCCAAATGTTTGTACAGAAGAAAAAAACAGCCAAACAACCTAGTAAATTGCAGTGCTTCAGGACAATTTTCATGTAGTGTCACAAACCTCCTGTTTTGAGATGAAATCTTTTCAGAATAGGGGGGTGGGGGTGGGGGGTTTGCACCAATTTCAGTGTGGTGTATAATTAAGCTATGAAACTGGGATATTCCTGTTTAATATAATTTTGAGCTCAGTTAACTTGTCAGTCACCTGAGCTTATAGGACAGTCCGTCGTCGTCCATCTGTCTGTAAGTCACATTTTCGACTTCTTCTCCTAAAGCATCAGCCAGATTCACTTTAAATTAGGTGGCAATGTACCTTGGGTGGATCTCTACTATGCTCCAGTAATTTTTACCCCCCCCACACATAAAGTGCTGGAAGGTATTGTCATCCCCTGCGTCATCCGTCCTGTCAATGTTACCTCAGTATCTCAATAAATATTCACTGTAGCTGTACCAAATTTTTGTCACAGAAGGATCTTATGATGGACCAGGTTACTATTGAAAACCAGCTTCATCTGATCATTTTCAAACTTTTCAGCTGCCTTTTATTATTTTATAACTTGTTATGAAAAATCTTCTCAGAAACCGCCCACCCAATTGCCTTGATATCACACAGGAACACTATGAGGGACTCCTACTTCTGAATTTGTTCACTGGGTGGTGCTGCAAGTTTTAAAAAGTTTTTTTAATGACTTTTTGTGTTTTCGACTTCTTTTCCAGAACTGTTATTCAGATTAAGCTGAAACTTGGTGGATATATGTTCCTTGTGAAAGGGTCAAAACAAAGTTGTTCACTACGTGGCACTGCTGTGGTTTTCTGATTTTTTAACATTTTTTTTTTTCAATTCTTTTACTTACGGGTAAATGGACCTTTCCTACTGATCACTATGTAATTTGATGGGTATTCATTAGCTAATTCGCAATTTCGACTTCTCTGAAACTGAAAAATCTTATCCGAAACTGCTCACACCATTGCTTTGATATCACACAGGAACACTTCTGGGGACTCCTAGTTCTTAATTTGTTCTTGATGCCTGATTTTTAACATTTTTTTTTTTTAATTTGGGTGCTTGGTGGTTGATACTTGCATTCTATTTATGTAAGTGAATGGGGATTGCAATGGAAATTTACATCTTTGACTTCTCAAAACCATCAAGCAGATTCACTTGAAATTTAGTGGGGATGTACATGTACCTCGGGTGAGTCTCTACCAAGTTTGTTCAAATGGTCATGGTCAGGTGAATTTTGGATTTTTAATTAATTTTGCCGTAGATTTTTTTGGCAAAATGTTAATCTTTTATTTGGAAACTGTCCAGCTAATTGCTTGAAATTTCACAGGGAGACTTCTAGGGACCCGTAGACCTTAATTTGTTCAGCAGGTGGTGCTGGGATCTTACTGTATTTTTTATGACAGCGAGGGGATATGTACATGTTAGCAACAGTGACCTTGATATCATAGTTCACAGGGCCACTTCAGTCTGTGCATGTAGGGTCAGCTGAGGCACAGGATTGTCCCAGTCCTCTTGTTTATGAATATGAACGCATAGAAGGCCTTTTCGTGACCACACAAAATTATCTTATTTTGAATTAGTTTACTCTACATGTCAGTTGTGAAGCTTGTATGATTTATTGAGCAAAGGTTTATAGAGCAGGTCAGACGTGTCCTGATTGTACACACTGCTGCTACAGTTAAACCTTTTGCCGTTGAAAATAAGACTGAATCAGTACATTGGCTTGTTGCAGGGTTGGTGCATTGCACTACAAACCTTAACATTCAAGGAAAGCTGTTGACCTGGGGCATATGCTGTCATGATAGGTGTAATGTACAATACTCAGCGACAATATGTTCTAGTAACATGAAACTTAAGTAAAAACATTAAAGGCAGACAATTTGTATTGGTTCACTTTTAGGCAATTTGATGGGCAAAGGGTTGACACTAAAGCAAGAAAGCTGCCAATATGTTAATGTCATTTATAGTTAAGTGTTTATAACTATTATATATCAATTATAATATGAGGCATGCACATGAATTTCCTGTCACAACTGCATACCTGGCTGTTTTAGTAACCTTAGTAGCTATAGTGTCACCTGGCAAGACACTGGCTTCAGCCTGTGTAGGGAAGCGGGATATTACTCATGTTTGGAAATAAAGAATACTTGGTACAGGCAGATTGAAATTTATCCATGTAACTACTTTAGGAATTAGCACTGAATGAATATGACTGGTATTTTTAAACTTAAATTTCTGTAAAAGACACTAATTTTGTGAGACAGGGGTATCTAGCCCTCTCTGTGACAGTGATGTGCCTGTGTATCCTCTCTGATTGATGGGCCTGAGCCCGTGCTTTGTGGCAGGAAATTAATATGCATGTCTGGTATTTTCACTAATTTTTTGCCCTTTTTTAGCTAGGCCAAATATACCACTCACTGTGAGACTCTTTATGTTTTGTATGTTTTACCCGGTACTTCAATATTTGCTGCACCGACAGTGGTTTTCCCTGTTATAGGACCATGCTCACTGCACTACCAAACTGGACGGTTGAAAGGGGTGGTCCTTCTTGAGGGGAACAGAGCAAAAGAGCAAGGACACTTTCTGCAGAAAGGTCATGGTCTTATTAGAAGGGTGACCTTTGAGAACAAGGCGAACTATTAGAAAGGAAGCACTGTCCACCCACTTTTTCACAGGACATATATATATATATATATATATATATATATATATATATATATATATATATATATATATATATATATATATATATATATATATATATATTGTTTACTTCCAAATTACCAGAATAGGTTTCTGTAATTTGGCACTCCTGTAAGGGACAAAAAAAATCTGAGGCAAATTATGCCTTAAACTGCATGCAGATTTTACTTTAGCAGATCTGTGAATGCTTTTAGAAAAAAAAAATCAGTGACAACTGCAGGTGGTTGTAGTGGCCAGTGCTTTGTTTGTGCTGGCACTTACTGGTTTTGGTTTGCTTCTTGGCTGATCAAATTTATTTTACGAGTGTGGGTGGCAAATGGAGTGCAGGCAACTTTGGCAAGATTTTGTTAATTTGGCCACAAAGCTAAAATTTCAAGAGGGACCCAAGCAGTGGTGAGGGTGGACAGGCAAATATTATGACTTGTGAAAAAAAAAATGTCACAACCAATTGAAAAGTAGAAAAATGTGGTCCTGTAAGAGAAAAAAAAAGGTTTATGCCTTGAGAGAGAACTTGAATTGAAGGGATAATTTCCTTTAGTGCATTCCATCTGTCTGTGAATGACTGTCAGGTCAGCTCAGGATTCAGTTTGCTCTAAGATGTGCAGATCTGTGCCAAGCTTTAAAGACATGAACATGGAATCTCCATCTAGTCTCCTGCCTACAAATGCAGTCATTGACATGCCACTTGGACAGCACTGAGATCTGCAAAGCAGATAATCCACCAGAATGAAAGAATCAGAATTCGACTTTAGAGCAACCCAAAACTTTTGCATTATTAATGAAATAGCAACTCTAAAAATGAAGGAAAATGGGCAAAATGAAAATGTTGTTTGCCATCAATCATTGTAGAAGAGATATTATGACAGTGGGAGGGTACAGAGACAAAGGATAAGACACAGCAGTTTGGAATATAACTCAGCATGGGAGGTCAGTGAGGAATGCTAGATACTGCTGCCCATTGAATTTGGCAGTCTGTCCATCAGTGAGCTTTGGCCAGGGAACACTATATAACTAAATCTATTAATTGACCCATTGGTGGCCAGACGAGATGTTAGTAAATGTCATTGGTTTACCCCTGTACCAGCAAAAACTGGCTGGAGATAATGTCACCCACTTTAATGATATTTCATAGAGTTTGGCTTTTAAAAAAAGAAAAGAAATGAGAACGTAGATGAGCCCTGCCAGAATAATGTGCTTGGCCACAGCTTTCCTTGGAATGGCATGGACAGACTAGCTGTAGTGGGCATATGTCCGTAGTCAATATATTTCTTGAATCGTGCAGGTCAAATAGACTTGAGTTTATTATTATGACATCCCCCCCAAACTGACTTGGCTACATTCACTCCATGTTGTACCTACTAAAACAACCTGACTTTGATTCCAAGTCTTGAGTTGTAAAACCAATTTATGCCAGGCTTACAATGAAAATTGTGTGATTAATACAATGGATTAAAAGGGTTAGGGAGAAAATGTCGTTAACCCAAATCTAATTATGCATCATAAACAGCAAGGAGAATTAGCCCTAAAATCTGCAATTTGAGGACATTCTCTAATGTTCAGTGTCCTATTCACATTATCTGCAATCACTATTGAAAGCCCGCTATATATCTGCGCCTGGCCCCATTCTGGTAATGTTAACAGGGAAATGCTGGTCAGGTATATGTGAAAATGGGTGACTAATATTGGTGTGCAGTACTTCCTCCTCTGCAAGACCACCTGCTTGGGAAGATTTTGTTTATCAGGTCCCTTCTATCTCGGCCAGTTGTGTCCTCCATTCACAGACCACCACCTCCATTAACTCTTTTAGGGCCATATTTTTTATTGAGTCAACAGCTTTCCTCGGTGCACTTTGGGCACCTTGTGCCCAGAACACACCAAGGAAAGCTCTTGGCCTGGACTATCATATTCTATGTAATTATAGGTGAGCTGCTACTTGAATGAAAGGTCTTTTTATGAGGAATATGAGTCTGGCAACCTTATCATAATTCGTAGCAGTTTGTTTACAGCAGTGTGACTTTAGTCACAGTTGGTATTGTAAGAGCTAAGTGACCACTAAATAGCCTGCCTCACAGGTAGTCTCTCAAAAGACGGACTGCTGCATTGCAAATAGTGTCATATGGCCCTGACATATACCCAAGTTTACATCAGAAATCTCTTTGCTCTGTTATTTTATGCTCCACTTGAGCATCAAAAAAGGGACACAGTTGATACAAAACTGTTTACATGTACTACAGTGATGCCCGTTGGATGTGGCCACTCCTGTGAGATCGCCAACCCTTTGTAGTCAAAATGAACCTTTTTAGTTCTAGTCATGATGAAAGTCACACTTATTATCCCCCGCCCAGGAAGTGGGGGAGGGGATATGGTAATGGGCACCGTCCGTGTGTCCGTCCGTCCTTCCGTCCATCCGAAACAAATTTTGTCCGGCCCATATCTTCTACATTATTAATGCTACCTCTTCGAATTTTTTATGGTGGGTAGACCTTAGGTAGTAGGTGTGCATAGGCATTGTTTTGTGTGGATAATTACTTGCATTAATTAATTAATTAACAAAGTTCATTAAGCAAGACAAATTTTGTCCGGGCCATATCTTCTAAACTATTAATGCTAGCCCTTTGAATTTTTTGTGGTAGATAGACCTTAGGTAGTAGGTGTGCATAGGCATTGTTTTGTGTGGCTAAGTACTTTCATTAATTGATAAATTAACAAAATTCGTTAAGCAAGCTCAAGATTTGTCCAGGCCATATTTTTGTAAACTATTTATACCAACCCTTTGAAATTTTTATGGCTAATAGACCTTAAGTAGTAGGTGTGCATCAGCACTGTTTTGCGTGGCTAATTACTTTCATTGATTAATTAATTAATAAAGTTCATTAAGAAAGCTCAAGATACAATATAATTTTGTGTGAAGCATAACTTTGCAACTAAAAGTGGTAACCCTTTAAGATTTTCAGCGTTGGTAGACCATAGGTAGGAGGTGTGCATAGGCAGAAATTTTTTTGACTAATTACTTTCCTTCATTAATATATTAATTTCTTTTGTATTTCTTCTTTTTTTTTTTTTTTTTCAGATAACCAAGATTTCCAGGATCCTTTTCAAGTAAACTTGTTTCTTTCTCATTTCAGCCAACTTTATTTTAAGTTCTCATTTCAGCCAACTTTATTTTAAGTCCTACATGTTAAGGAAGATGTGAATAGCAAACAAACCCCTTCTGCACTGGTTCACCCTCATAAGGAGGGGGGGTTCAGTGGCTACTTGTTAAAAGGGGGACACAGAATGCATTTAAAGGCTCTCTGTATTTATTTCCATATTGCCACCAACAGAAACCTTTCGCATTTTACCAACTATAATATACCAATGTACATCATGTGTATTTACCACCATGATTACTGTGGGGGGGGGGATATGGCCAGCGTCAGCGGCTACTTGTTTTAATTACATGTGTTACAATAATTCCCCGTTCAAATTCTTCAGAAGACTTCTCATTCTAATGCCGGCAAGCTTAGTGTAAATTTGGCAGTTTCAGAGAAACTAAGTGGTCCAGGTCAGCAGCTTGCCCTGGTGTACTTTGGGCACATCACACACAGCTCTCTCATTAGCAGGAGGCAGGAGGCTCAAACGGCCTATTACTTGCAACGCTTCAGTCGTCTACTTCTGTGTTTTTGTATGTCTATCATACAAGTTCACTGTCAGTTATAATAAAGGTGCTAGATTCATAATCCTTATGAACAGACCTTTCGTTCAAGTACCAGCATGCCTATAATTCCAGAAAAAATAATGGTCCAGGTCAACAGCTTTCCTCGGCATGCTTTGGGCACATTGTGCCCAACATGTGCCAAGGAAAGATGTTTACTAAGTTGCAAAGTTCACACTGAGAGAGTTAAAATTTTATGAACTGTCAAGGATCAGCTGATCCCATTTGATATCAGTGGATAAGTTATGTTGGTGAAAAATGAATTCCAAGATTACTAATATATGGAGTGATGACTTGATACAACACCTGCACATGTTCTCATATTATTAACCTGTTCTCTGCCAAAATGACCGAGAGATATATAAACATGGTCATGTATCTTATCTTTGCACTGTCTTAAGTGTCAGGTGTAAATGTTACATGTCTGTGCAATGTGCATTTGTATATGGATAAACTTATATAAATCTTTCATTTAAAATGATAAAAAATGTTGGAAAAGTACCATTATTTATTGTGTACCGTGTTCATTTTAAACCTTCACTGAACACTAATCAAGCACATATTTTGCATACTACCTCTTTAAGGTATCCAGTCAGTATACTCTCAGATATGAATTTGGATGCCATATTAATAATTGTGAATTCCATACATGTACCTGATACTTTGTGACCAAGAAGAGCCGCATCATCTTTTTGAGTTCCATAAAGTATGAGATCCATGAAATATAAGACCATAAAATACATTTTGAAAATATTCCAAAACGTCAGAAGTGATATGATATATGCTTTCTTCCAGTAAATTCTATTTATTGGGCATATTATTATTTACCACTCTAAGCCAGGTCAATATTTATGTCTCCCGGTGGAAGCCGGGGGACATATTGTTTTAGTGCCCGTTTCTTCCGCTTCTACTTCTTGTTGTTCTTGTTGTTGTTGTTGTTGTTCATGTTCTTCAACACTTGGTTTCCCTGCGATAAGTCTTGAAGGACTGGACAGAATTTGATGAAACTTGGTAGGATTATGTATCTAGGCAAGACCTAGGTTGGGATTGTATTTGGGTGACCTTGACCAAATTCTCAAGGTCACAGGGTCACTTATGTGAAATTGGTTTCCGTGCGATAAGTCTTGAAGAACTTGATGGAATTTGATGAAACTTGGTAGGATTATGTATCTAGGCAAGACCTAGGTTGGGATTGTATTTGGGTGACCTTGAGCGAATTCTCAAGGTCACAGGGTCACTTATGTGAAATTGGTTTCTGTGCGATAAGTCTTTAAGGACTGGACAGAATTTGATGAAACTTGGTAGGATTATGCATCTAGGCAAGACCTAGGTTGGGATTGTATTTGGGTGACCTTGACCTAATTCTCAAGGTCACAGGGTCACTTCAGTGAAATTGGTTTCCGTGCGATGTCATGAAGAACAGGATGGAATGTGATGAAACTTGGTAGGATTATGTATCTAGGCAAGACCTAGGTTGGGATTGTATTTGGGTGACCTTGACCTAATTCTCAAGGTCACAGGGTCACTTAAGTGAAATTGGTTTCCGTTCGATAAGTCATGAAGAACATGATGGAATTTGATGAAACTTGGTAGGATTATGTATCTAGGCAAGACCTAGGTTGGGATTGTATTTGGGTGACCTTGACCTTATTTTGAAGGTCACAGGGTCACTTATGTGAAATTGGTTTCCGTGCAATAAGTCTTGAAGAGCTTGATGAAAATTGCTAGAGTAATGTATAAAGGTGAGAGCTAAAATTGGATTGTAATTTTCAAGCAAACTTGGTCATTTGTAATTTGTTATCATGTGTAGCTTATTCAAAGACGTAAGTGTTCCACCGGGAGACATTTGATTTTCTGTTGGAAAATCAGTCTGTTCTAGTCCCTGATTTGGCTCAGTCTGTGTTTCCATGGAGGTACTGAGGAGGGGACCCACCTTGCTGAATATTTCATGGTCTGGCTGCCCATGTCATATTACGTGCAAAATTAAAAATATTAAGAAATATGAAGGAAAATCTGTGATAAAATAATTAATTGTCGTCACACACTGATAAGTGTCTGTGAAGTGTTGGGCTTTGCCAACACATTGGAAGTGATAGCAGTCTGTCCAGTTGTACATCCAGCACTTGGCGCTGCGTCTTATATTTTGGGCTCTCTGACCCACTGTCTAACCTGAAGGCTAGAAAAGCACACAGATAGCATTTTTGAGGGGAGTTTATCTTTGGTTTTTCAACTTAAAAGTTTATGGTGGTGTTTTTAAAATTTGTGTACAGTAGCCCCCTTTTAATAAGGCCACCCAATATGCAACCAAATATTAGAGGAATGGCCTCTCTTGAGAGGGACAATACCCAAAAAAATACCACTCGTATGGCTTGGAGAATAGGCCTTTGTTGAGAGGGTGGCCTCTCGGGGGGTGGGGGGGTGGGGGGGGTGGGCTTATGAGAGGGGAACCACTGTACGTCAATTATTGATGAAAATGTGGTGGCAATAAAGATTACCAAGTGACTGAATGTGATGCACTATGGCCTTGGCCTCACCAGAGAGCTGACAATTTTGACACAGAATAAATCCAAGGCTGCACACACAGTGGTGTTGCATTATCAGCACAGTTGGGTGTGTAACAAAGGACAAGAATGTGTTGAGGCACAAAGCACTTATTCCACTGTGAAAATGTGCATGTTCTTTTGAGTTGATGGGAATAGGGGTCCATTGCCCCTCCCTTTAAAAAAGGCCAGAACCAACTAGGGATGAAACGATACATCAATGCGGATGGGCTGACGATCCATGATGTGGTACAGTGAAAAAAAATACGATATGTTGCGAATTTATTACCCCTACTTTAACGCTTCGAGTGCCAGTCATGTCATTTGTCATTCTTGATACATTTCTAAAATTGCACATATTTATTCTGCATTAATTTGTTTGAAATGACTGTTACCACATGTAATTGATTTCTATAGCATCAAATGTTATTATTATGCTTATTGTACAAGTTATTTACAATTAGGGGTTAGTTTTATTGAAGGCAAAACAAATATGTTTGGAAAAACGCCAATGCTTTCCAATGCGCAAATGGAGTCTGGGCACATGAAGTTGCCTACATCGGTACCAAATGTACAGTGAATTTCCGTCCACACTACATGTGTTGCAATCGTAACAGAAAGCTTCAGAACTAAGTCCCAATCCTATAAAAATATCAACATTTTTATACTTTAACAACATCAAAAGAGCCAGATTTCCTGCTTTTATTGTGCCTGGCATCCATGCTTTCACCAACAGCATGTTGTTGAGACCTGGGCGGAAGTGCAGGGAAGAAGCGACGGTCTGAGTGATCTGCATGTGCCTATTGGTCCACTTGACTAATCTTCGGCGCCAATTATTCAAATAGGTCATATGATGATCTGACTACATCACCATTAGCCAATAGAAACGATCATGAATCTGAATATTTCTAACCTTGGAGACAGCAATGTTTGGCATAAATTAACTGTGTTGCTGTCACATTTAGCCAATAAGAAAGCACTTTACTGACATAGACGAAATTCTGAACTTTCCAATGAATCCAAACATATAGAAACATGCATTGTTTAATCCAGTCCTTCAGCTATGTGGGGCAGAAACAAGTGCAATTTTACTGCTGTTTTTACACTGTTTTGCCAATTTTCAACCGTGAGGATGAGAACTCTCGGGACAGTGCCATAGTGAATGTTTGATATTTACATTTGTTTTTACCCATTTGATAATGAAAGACCAGTGTTGCTAACCCACAAAACTTAAAATCCAGGAGATGGAAAATAAAATTCCAGGAAGTTGATAAATTAATAATATGAAATATAGAAGGAAAATAAAATACTGATGAAATTCTGGGGAGGTGGCTAACAGCAAGTGACATTGTGTCATCTTGAACTGAGACTAATATAATGTCACTGTTCTCACAGTGCAACATCACATTTGTACAGTAATTTATGATTGATTGAATATACAGTTATTAAAAAGTTATAACCAAGGCAAAATTCTCTGTCGATATATTTTTGTTTCATTTCCAGTCAAGAATGGATTGCAATTTGTGAAACTTTGATGTCATTGATGTACCTAACTTCCAGACAAAATAAAACATTACAATATCGTGACACATATTTTATCATGAGTTGCGTGATACGTATAATATCGTGACTGAGCTCGAGCCATATTGTTTCACTCCAAGAAAACAACAGGTGGTCAAGTAACTCTGTGCTTTAATTCACTGCTTAAACTTATCATAAATAACAAGCAATTTGAAAAAGAGAACAGTAGTTGAGACATATCAAAATAACATGCCCTAGGTTAACAGCTTTCCTTGACAGGGTTTGTTTACTTAGCACCCAACTCCTGCTAGGAAAATGTAAATACAGTAGTCCCTCCTTTGAGAGACCACCCCTAGTGCCACCCAAAAGGTGGTCACATAAAGCAGGTGGTCCCTCAAAGGAGGTATAAATAACATGAAAAGTACTACAGAAAGACGTAACAACTGTGGTCTTTCAAAGCAGGTGGTCTCCCAAAGGAGTGGTCTTTCAAAGGAGGGTAAAAGACTCGGCAAGTGCCAAGGAGGCGAATGTGCCGGTTTACAAATAAGTTTGCTCTATAACTATGTAGAGGCCTAAATATATTGAATGTACACTAGTTTAATCAGGTACGACAGTCTGACCGGTTTCGTCCTTAAAACGGACTCTTCAGAGACTGGTTGTAACGGACACAGACACCGGTATTTATACCCTAACGTAACTGGCCTTAGTGACCTATTGTTACGTTGTGGTGTTACGCCTTTTGGGGTGTGCGTAACGTTGGCTGGCGGTTGAATCAACGCACCAGCCAGTGGCCCAGATATCATGCGTAAACTGTCAACAGAGAACATCACGTGATCTGGGTGATGACGTAATTCTCATAGGTGAAGCCCATGCTCTCCCTGTCATTCTCCGTGGTGGGGATGCCCCACGGATGGGGTATGTCCATGAAATATATGGACATTATAAAGCAGATTATGTGTGGTAGTTACATGCATTCTGATGTAACAATTGGTTGGGTAGAAGAACAGTCCCAATGGAAGTGTGGTCCGTATACAGACAGATCTATATAAACCTGTTGATTATTTGTAAAACCATGTCAAAGGAAAGCAAGCAAGGGAACTGAGAAATTTAGCATCATACTTAGCAAGTATGCTTACTTTCCCATGACATTCAAACCAAAGGGTTCCATGGTGCACAGTTGGTGGATCCAGTAATACTCCCTGTGTAGTCTGAGGGAAGCAGTTTTTTTCGGCTCAGGGGGTGTGGGGATGTGTTCTAATGTGTTCTGATGATCATTCATTGCAAAGTGTCTCCCTAATGGTTGGGTCACATCCCTTCTATTTATATAATAGAAGTGTTCCCTGAGACGGTTCATTAGTGGGCGGTAAGTTTGGCCCACATATTGTTTCTGGCAGACGTTACAGGTTAGCAAGTAAACCAGGTTGTTGTGCTTACATGAGCCACCCGTGGGGGTGTTGTAAGTGCGCCCTGTGGATGTACTGGTAGCTTTACCTGTTGTGTTCATTTTGCTACAGTACCTACACTCCACAGTGGTGCAAGGGTTCTGGTCTGTTACCCCGGCTACAGCAGCATGTACATATGTGGAGGGATATCTAGTGCGAGATTGTACTAGAATATCTTTCAGATTTTCTGCTCTTCTGTAGCCTACTATGATTTGTTTATTCCCCAGTACAGTTGCATGTTTAGAGGCTAGAACTGTGCCCCAATTCCGTGAGATAATGTCCCTCACTGGTGGTAGTGCAGGGTTATAAGTAGTGATGAGAAACAGTTTTTCCCTGTCTCGAGCTGAGGTTTGTTGATCAGATCTATGTTCAAGTAGAGGGGCCCTGTCTAGGGCCTTTACCTTGGTTAATGCTTCCTGTAGTAGGGGCATTGGGTAGCCCCTTGCCGAGTAATACTTTAAGATTTTTTCAGCATTAACCTCAAAATCAGCTGGGTGGGTACATATTCTCTTTACCCTTAGGAATTGGCCATAGGGTCCAGCTGTTTTGCAATGTTTTGGATGTGCTGATCGAAAGTGCAGATGTGTGCATGTGTATCTGTTACTTTTGTGTACAGAGTTGTGTACAGTTTGCCCGAGTCATCCCGTTCAACTAGAGTATCTAGAAAGTTGATTTCTCTGTCATTGTATGAGACAGTGAATTTGATAGTGGGGTGACTGGAGTTGAGATACTCAACAAATTCTATGAGTTTTGGTTCTCCATGATTCCATATACAGAAAATATCATCAATGAACCTGAACCATACTGCAGGTTTGATTGGGTATTTGGAAAGGAGATCCTCCTCCAAGGATGCCATGAAAAGCAGGTAATGCTCACCATTGAATTCAAAGTTGTTACAGTTTAAGACCAGTCTTAATAGTGAGATGATTTCACTAGTTTTTGGTCTATCACTGGGGTCCCTATTCTGTAATAGGGTCTTGGCTATTGTTCTGAGCCCTTCTGCGATGGGTATGTTGGTGTATAATGAGTTGACATCAAGGGTTACCAGTAATGTGTTTGCTGGTTGCTGCGGAAGTGATTCTTAATCTTGTTTATAAAATCATTCGTGTCCTTGATGTAACTGGGGATTAGTCCTACCAATGGACGTAGAAAGAAATCTACAAAACCTGAGATTCTTTCTGTTGGGCTCTCATTTGCACTTAAGATGGGTCTGCCCGGTGGTGGGTAGATTCCTTTGTGTATTTTTGGCAAAATATAGAAACAAGGAACCCTTGGTTCTTCTATATACAGAAACTTGTGTGTAGCTGCTGTAATAGAATTGGTGTTCCTCAGTTCCTATAGTAGAGTTCTGACTCGTTCATTGTGTTGTGAAGTTAGATTCACTGGGATAGGTCTGTAGTGATCTGTATTTGACAAGAGTTTCTTGGCTTCTGTTATATAATCCATGGTATTCATGATTACTATAGCGGAGCCCTTGTCTGCCTGTTTGATCACTATCTCTGGGTTATTTTTCAATTCCCGCAGACCTTGTCTTTCTGTCTTAGTAAGATTATCATGTTTGGGTATTCGTGGAGGGCATTGAACAGTTTCAAATTTGACTGTCCTGCAAAATGCTGCTAGGTTGGGATCACCTAGCTGGCCCTCCGAAGGAGTGAAGTTGCTCTTCGGTTTGAAAGACTGATGTTGAAATGGAATATTTTCAGTCTCCCCTGGGGTGTTTTCATTCAAATCTTGAAGTGATTCTGTGTTACTGTCTGAACTTGTGGGGTCTCTAGTGGTGGACCCCTTATCAAAGTAAGCTGCAAGCTTCATTGATCTGAAGAAGTTATCCAAGTCTTTATTTAGGTCACCCATATTGGGTTCTCTTGGGGTAGGACAAAAAGATAAGCCCTTACTTAACAAACTTTTCTGTGAGTCAGAGAAAGTAAAAGTGGATAAATTCACTACTAAATTGTTAGGTATGAGTAGTTCTATATTATCCCCCAATGTACTATTTGAATTGTTATTATCCAAACAAGGGGGGTGTATGTACTCAACTTTCTGTGCTATAGAAGAGTTAGGTAAAGAATGGACTTGTCTTACCTGACTGTGAGGTGTCTGGTAAGGTGTGGTGGGTCTGAGCTGATCCTGTACACTTGCCAACGATGGGTGGTTGCCATGCAGTTGTAAGTGATGGGCACCTGGTAGTGGTGCTAAAGTGTTCAAAATATCCGTGGATAGTTCAGAATAACATAACAAGTCTTGATTGAATAAAACACATGAACTCGAACTCAAAAGTGAACTGGAACAGGAACTGAAGTGGCTTTGTGGCTCTATTTCATGCGTTATCGCCTCGAGTTCCGAGGGCGATAATTGGGGCATTTGCCGGAACGTTGATCCCAGTTGCGGTTGGGTTTGTTGTTGGACAGTAGCGCTGTCAGAGCATCCGCCTGACTGTCTGAGAGGTGGAGTCCCCTCCTTCCCTGATTTTGACGAGGTGAGCGAGGTTGAGTGTAGTAATCTCTTCGCTGAGGAGATCTGCTGCGCGATTGATACCGGCGCTTGTGTTTTTGGGGTTGACGGGCTGTCTCCCTTGTTTGGCGTATGTTCGTTTCGTTTGGCCTTGGATTTCGGCGTCCTGTTCCATTTGGTGGCGCCCGGGTCCGTCCGGGGGATGTACCTCTCCCGAATGGCCCGTTTAAGGTAAAAAGGTGATCGGTGTCAGCCTCCAGAAAATTCTTTCTTTCTTCCTTTAGGTTGGAGAGTTTCTTATCTTGCTTGATCACAAGGTCGGCCCTCTCTTTGCCCACACAATTGACGAGCAGATCTTTCGCTTGTTTTAAGCCTGTATGGTCTGGGCCATAGACGTAGCGTAAATTAGCTAATTCTTTTGCTGTTGCCGTGTCAAGTTCCTGGATTAGTTCTAACTGTGTGTCCCTGAGGAGCACTAGTTGAGTTTTTTGTGCCTCAAAGGCTACTTTTTTCCAATTTTCCAGGTGTTTGCGGCTGGGAATAATACCCTGGGGAAACTTGGGCCGGTAGATGAGTTCCTCCGGCATGACATTGTTTTCAATGCAACGTGAGTAAAAGTCAGCTCTGGCCCGAGCTTTAACGAGTTTCGTGTAAGCTTTTCTTTCAAAGGAGGGACTACTGTATGTGTGTGTTACCATAATCCAAGGGTGGAATGATCAACTACACTGTGCATATATATATACACAGTGGTACCTGTCTTGAGAGACCGCATATCTTTTTAAGACTGCTCTCTCAAAGCACTGTGCTATCTTTTCCATGTTATTATACCTATAATGAAAGACCACTTGTTTTGAGAGACCTTATTTTGACCTGCCCTAGGGGCGGTCTCTCAAGACAGGGACCACTGTATGTATATATGGTTTTCGAAGTATCTGGTTACACAATGCCCTGCAATCACACAATGCGCACACATTTTGCAGTTTGAACTAAACATATTGCATTGAAATGTAGCTATACTTGTTGTTTTATTTTTATCATTCAGATGCATGCTAAGATCATATAATAAAAAAATTATGGTCTTTGAATTTGGTCAAAACATCATTCTAGGGACCTGAGAATACTGTCAATATTCACTGTGGTGAATACTGGTGTTTTCAGGTCCCTAGAATCATTATTGACCTCATTGAAAGACTGTATTCATTATTGACCTCATTGAAAGACTGTATTCATTATTGACCTCATTGAAAGACTGTATTTGTGTAACAAGAAAGGGTTAAATGTGAGTATGTCCTATTTCACGGGGTCCTAACAGTAAGATTCCCCTACTCATGTATTTTTGCTTATACTTTGTCCTTTTACACATGCAGTGTATACTTAAAGCACAGATTGATTTTGTTATCTTATCATACCTTTCTTGATTCTGGGATTTTAAAAGATAATGGGCCTGCATGTGTTTACTCATTCAGATGCAATTGCTTGCTTATACACCAAATAAGTAACTAGAAGAGACCCAAAATTGATGTTGAAGTGTATAGATGTAACTGCAATATGGCACATTCGTATTACCTGCAGTGCTGCTCTGGCAGGCACATATCATTCCATGAGGAAGTACCTGTACATGTATGTATGGGTAGATGTGTGTACTATGAATTTATGTCACACATGGCAAAAGGTGTTGCTCTTGTTAAACCAGCAGCTTGGATAAAATTAAATGTTTAAAAACTCGTAGTTATGTTCTCTGAACAGATACTGAGCTTCCTATGAGGTTTTATGTTTGGAATAAATGTTCTGCATCCCCAGAAAGGTTAGTAACGCCTGGGGTTTTCCATCAGGAAGTTCATCTTATAGTGGCTGATTGTCAGTGTTGCCGAGTAACAGGATCTGAAATTTTGATGGAAAATAAAACATAACTGATATGTTTATGTACATACTAGGAATAACACTATAAAACAAAATGTGCTACATCGGGGGGGGGGGGGGGGGGGGGAAGGCGGCAGGTACAGTTTACATAACACCCACATGAAGAGATCTGTACATGTGCTTGTACATCTGCTTAAATTCTGTTTATCCTTGCACACACAAGCAATGATAAAGCCAGAATTCTCTCCTCTACAGAGTCTCCAATTGTCCTTCATCTACATGTTTGATTGCCCGTTTGTTGGTTTGGTACCAAAATGTAGTACTTCTTCTTTGCTGCTTCTTCTTGGCTGTCAAATGTTGCCTGCTTCAGCGTTTTTGACTATAAATTCAACTGAATTAAAAAAACAATTTGAATGAGAATTGTGGATTAGACCTATCAAGTTAACATGCATGCTGCAGGTCAACAGCTTACTGTGACAATGGTTGGGAGCTTAGAGTATTTTCTACATTTGAGATCTTAACCCTTTCCCCCTTAAACCGACCAAAACCGGCTGGTGGTCAAATGTCATCTGCTTCAGCATTTTCAACTGATTTCAACAGCAATGAAAAACAATTTGACTGAGAATTGAAGATGAGACCTGTCAAGACAACATGACCCAGGTCAACAGCTTTCCTCGGCATGGGTTGGGCACTAACCATGCCGAGGAAAGCTGTTAACTCAGTCTTAATATTAAAGGGAAAAGGTTAATTGGTATTAGGGGTATCCATTTAGAGTCACAACATTAACCATTTTCCCTTGAATTAGGACAAGAAGACACCTTTTCTTTGGACAGACTGGGTCCTAAGCACCCAGGCTTCCCCTAAGATCGAAAGCTAGTCAACTAGACTAGGCTAATCTGGTAAGTCTCATGTTATAGTTTGTATTTTTTTTTACTTAAATTAATTGTTACACCAGCATACAACATTTTACCTCCAGTCAGGTTTAGAGACTCTTTCCCCCCTTTCATTTTAGGTGAATTAACATAAAACATACAGGGAGTTGCATTGTAAGAAAGACACTGAGATATATGACAAATAAAGACAGTCTGATATCACAAGGTAAAGTCACAAAAGCCAGCTGCTCTTTATTACAGGTACATCTATAACCACTTGGTAGTGATGGGGTTAATGTATCAGTCTTATGCGCCACTGCTATATATATATTCATGTCAACATACATGTGCAGGGACACAATGGAATGAACAGGAAACAACAATATCTTCATCTTCCTGGATCTTTATTGTCATGTATGTGCCATGCAGCTTGCCCAGACAGTCGATGCATACTAAATATATCAGCCCCTGTTGTCATCATAAATATACCACATGCAATCTTAGCTGTGTCTGGTGTTTACAGAAGCCACAGAAACTATAGGGTTACATCTACCTTGCAAATAAGCTACAACAAAAGACAGTATGTAGCTTTGTGAACGCGGACCAAAAAGCATTAGATCATTCAATTTTGGGATTTTGAGATGTTGTGTTTTTGGAGACCTGAAGTTCATGCATGTCACGATGTTATAAAATGGGATAATCTATCAAACTGTCAATTTGTCAAAGGGTTAATTTAATCAATATCATGTACTAGTCAAGCCATGGCCGCTATTTTGCTCAGCAAAGTGCTTTGTGTGTTGGCATAGAAATATTTAATTGAATGGCCGTCCGTGTGAATACTGAGCCGTGGAACCAGGTCACAATGAGCTTTGTGACGTTGTAGTTTGACATTGGGTTGAGGACAGAAAGGCTTAATATGTATTGATTTAAACATAAACAGTCATCACTCAGTTGAACTCATCATGTAAAATGGAGGCATGTAACAGTCACGAAAATTGATCCGTAAGGCACATGATAATGGTAGAAGGGATTTGATTTGTTGTCTACACATGCACTTGGTCATATATGATATCCTTTCTTTCTTTGAAAATTTTGAAAAAATTAAACAAAGGCAGTTATATCCAAGTGATTATTGGCCTCTAGTTTGCATTTCCTGTTTGCCATTTAACTCCTCCTCCCCGTGAATTAAAACTGAGTTTAAGACTGTCAACAGCTCTCTGTGGTATGTATTGTTAACCCTTTCCTGCACAAATTGCTCAAGAGCATCTGGATATAAATTGTCTGCCTTAATGTTTTTACTTTTCATTTTTGCTGAGATCTGTATGTAAGACCATTCATGATGGCATGATGTGGGTCAATAACTTTCCTTGGCGTGGGTTGGGCACAATGGGCCCAACCCACGCTAAGGAAAGCTATATTCACTCGCTGTTTCCTTTTACCAGGAATGGGGGCACCAACCCACACCAAGGGAACCTCTAGCCCTGGGTCATGTTATCTCAATGGCCTCGTCAACAATGTAATTCAAAATGATTATTTCATTACTGTTGAAATTAGTCAAAAACATTGAAGCAGATGACATTTGACCACCACGCAGTTTGGGCTGGTTTAAGAGGGGTAAGGCTTAACCTAGCTTCACTGTATTGGTTGAACTGAATTTTTTTATTGAATCTATTGGACTGCGTGAAGCATATGATCCAGTCATTAAAATTTTTTTTTTTTTTACTTCGAAAACAGTTTGGGTCAGTATCTCAGGAGTTCATATTGGGCCTTATTTACAATTATGGGACTATCTTGATGTACGTGCCTTGTGTGACTTTTCACACCAATCAGCAAATAGAACTAGAAGGACGGTGTGAACCTGTGGCTGGTGGCAGTCTGTCCATTGTGTGCCAGGCAATGTTTGTAAACCTACCACTTTGCCCTTTATTGCTTTGATGATGATGATGACCAAAACAGACCTGACCACAATGCAGTGTCTGGCCGGCATTTGCACTGAATGTCAAGTTGTCAATATTTACAGATGTTTTTATGGACTAATTGTAACAGGAATAACGTGGGTCAACAGAGCTGCTATCCTGGCATGGGGTGGTAATGTCTGAAAAGAAGTACATGTAACTTAAAACTACTGTTGCACCTGTTGAACCTTAACTTGGTCCTGTGCAGCTCTGCTTTTGTATTGCAGTGGTACCTGCTGTATGTGACCACCCTTTTGCCAAGGAAAAATGGTCCTATACAACAGGTGGCCCTTCTTGCAGCCCAAGAAATGTGGACAAAACAGCAAGTGGTCTCTTACTGCAGTGGTCACATACGACAGGTACCACTATACCGTATCAAAAATTACGTTGAGGTCCTGTGGCAAAAAATTTTAAATGTTAATTAAACTTTATTAAAATCAAGAAACCAACACTTTCTCTGACAGAGATTATTGGCTTCCATATGTATATTGTTTAGCAAATGCTCGTACATCAAATCAGGGCTCAAAATTAATATTTTTACTCACCAGCCAAACCAATAAAAATTCTTGTTTCCATATCTTCTATTAAATATCCCTTTTTTTTGTCACCAGCCAAGTGTAAACAATCACTGGCCACCCACAAAATTGACAAGCATTTCGCTGGTGGCAGGTGTGTATTTCGAGTCCTGCCAAGAGCATATGTGCCACAACCTGTAAACTCACAATTGTGTGCACTTTCCAGTTGAAAGGACCATCATAAAAGAAACTAAAGGTGCTTGACCTTTCCTGTACTACAAAAATTTGAGTGCTCTTTCACTTCTTTGTTAGGCTTCTTGCAATAAAAAACAAAACAAAACAAAAAAAGGAAGAAAAAAAAAGCCCCACAAAAAACATTAGCTCTATACATTTGCAGTTTTCCAAAGGATAGTAATCCTTTACGGATCTCTTTAAGGGAGAGACAGATTATAACTGTGTTTGCAAATTGCGTCAAGGCACTTTTTTCCAACTTGAGCCAGAAAGGATCAATTCTCATACATTACATTGCTGACCGTCTTGACTTTCATATGAATTTCTTTTCTTTTCTTTTTTTTTTTTTAAATCCATTTGGCAGTTGCCTCAGTTCTCATTTTTGTGTCCATATAAGGGCATGGGAAACATGGCTTGATGTTTCATGAATGAAAATTCATCCTGGTGTATTGTAGGAAAAGGGGCTTTTAGTTAATAGTTATAAGTATTCGAGGTACAACTGCATGTACCACTGTTTAATTGGAAATATCAGCACTATGCCACTCCCCATTCCCAATACAGTCTGAACTGACTGACCTGTACCCAAGAACCAAGCTTGCAACTGTCCACAGGTGAGAATTACTTTTGCTGGTGTTTCAGAATGCAGGAGCAGATAAAAAAAAAAAAGAGTGGAAAAGGAGGACAAGAAGATTACTAATCAGTAACACATACATACATCACTGTGACATTTCTTACTATAATCCCGTAGCAATTTAGCAGGTCAAACATCTTTGCATTACCGGGCAAGTCAGTGTAGCCATGCAGGCAAATCAATGGGGAAAAAAAAAAAAACCCCGCAGATTTTAACCCTATCTCTCTTGAATGAATACTGAGTCAACAGTTTTCCTTGATACAGGTGTGGTGTTTAGTGCCTCACCGTGGCCACACCAAGGAAAGCTGTTGACCAGTTATAGACCTTAAGGCCTCATCTGGAATTCTGAACTGCAATTGTTTTCCATTGCTGGGGAAATAAGTCAAAAACATTGAAGCAGATAATATCTGACCACTGCCAGTTTTGGCCAGTTTGAGGGGGAAAGGGTTCAGTGAGGTGTTGGTACTGTTTGATTGATATCTCTTTGGGGGGAGGGGGGGGGAAATGAAAATTTGATGACATTCTCATTTAATCGCAGGTAAATTTACAGGAAAATCTGTCAGGTAGTCCAAGATGAACCAAAAGCATTGAAATGGTTCTTGGGCCTCACACATATGTGGGAATTTAATGAGAAGAGATTCAAGTATCGCTTTGGATAAAACATAGTGACTAGAGAAATGACAAATCCTGAGTGAGTGCTTATCATCTGCCTGTAAGACTGCAGGTCATCACAGTATTTCAAGTTTGTTGAAAAGAACTTGTTGATGCTGTTTCAAGTGTATTTATTGATAGCACTTATTCTGCCATTGCTTTTGCACACATACTCGACAGATAAGAGAGATAACGTGAGAAGTGGACAGACATATTTATTTAACCCTTTTATGGCTGCCAGTGTTCAAATGTCCCAAATCTTATTTGTGCATTTTAAAAAAAGAAAATTACCATGGATTGGAAATGGCAAACAATGAGGTGTCCAAAACTTGATATTTGATCACAGTCCTTGTACCTCTAAATGTGGAGTGCACTCCCATAAGTTACTGATTGTGCAACCTGGACATTAATTATACTCTCGTTGTATAAGGACCATATTTGATGTCTCCTGCATAATAGGCAGGAAGTATTGAAGTAAGAGATCAGTACATTTGGCGTCGAAAACCAGGAAGCCGCTACTTAATTTTAGTGCTGTTTCAACATTTAGTGTTGACATGTGTATTTAGGAGAGCAGTCCACCCACCACTGATAAATTTACTGTCTACATTTCCTTTGTGATGTCACATTTAGAGTATCTGTGGAAAATAAATTTATAGTTTTATACCTTGCTCAAAATCTGCAACGTTTGTTAAAAAAAAAAAAAAAAAAAGTTTTATACGGGTCAAAAACTTCAATGCTACAGTTACAGTCTCCACTTTTATTTTCCATACATACAATAGTTTCAGCATTGTTTATTTATTTAACCACTCAGCCCTGCTGCTAGGAAAAGTCTTGATAACCAGACCCAATGAACACATTACTGTAAATGTACTCATTGTCAAGTGGATAGATTTTCACAGTTTTTGTGTTTTACGCAGTGAACTGAAGTTTTAATTTCGCTAGTTTGCACTTAAAATGTAGTTCCTACTATACCTATGTTAAAAGAGTATGTCATTTTGCTTTTATTTTTATGGTTTTGTGTTGTGCACAACCAGCAAAATAAGAAAAAATAAAACACATCAAAATTAAATGAATTGACAGTGTACAAAATGCTATGCAGTTTTTTTTTTATTTATTTTTAGACTTCAATAGTATTCTGGTATCATGAACCATATATACTCTGAATCCTGACTGACCTAATGTTGAAATAACTGTATACAACTTTTCCCCATTTAAAAACTATCACAAGTAGTCCAGGGTAATAAATATCATCTGCTTATTCTATTTATTTTTTCATATATATATATCAGTAAAAAAGTAAAGCCACGCATTGACATCTTTTACTTGCAAGTGCTAAGTGGCAAGCATCAATGAGGTACCAGCAAGCTTATGTAATTTATAAATTTTAGAGTTGGCAGACAGTGTTTCCTTGGCAAACGTTTTGGTAGCCATGAGAATATCAAGTGCAGATGCAGGAATTGATGCAGATATATAACATGTGGGTGCTGCCAGGCTTATGTTTCTTCAGGTTGATATTCCCACAGAACTCAAACAGTAAAAACTAACTTTGAGTTGCACCCAAACTCAACATAACTAGTACATAACCCCGTGGAGTGGACATTCTGGCTTTTATTCATGGGAAAAAATAAAGGCAGGCACTTTTCTTGTGTTGGGAGTTCCACAGCAGATCAGCCTTGTGGACTTCAGGCCACTGTCTGGTACAATAGGGCCTATCATTAAAGAAAATTGTCTGGCCCAGGGTTTATACCAAAAATACGGTCCAGAGTCACCCCTCAGTTCTATCTGTAAGGCAAGCTGTAGAATCAACACAACCAAAACAGTTGTTATTAAAAATTACATACCATAATCCTCCCAATCAGGGCCCCTGCTCTAATAACCCCCTCCTCCCAGATCTGATTGTCAAACATCAGTCGAAAATAGTGTACATTTAATTTTTTTCACAGTAATTTACCTATACAAAATGTTTAAGCCTGGGTTCTAAATGGAAGGCTTATATGATATTTGTAAGTGCTGCAGGCATTAAGAGGGAGGAGAAGGGTATCTTGTGTTGCAATTAATGCCTGGCTCAGAGTGATGTGACTCAGCCAGCATGACAGGTAAACCTCCTGGGGTCAAACAAGGATTTGGGGACTTTGGGGTCAAAATTTTGGACATGGAAGTGACTGCTGTTTATCCAATAAAATAAAACTATTTACAAAGTAAATACAGTGATGGTGAAGTTCAGACTGTGTGGTGCCATTCATAATTGTGACATTCTTGATGACAGGGTAGCCTTTTTGCACCCTGTTGCTAACCCCAAATTAAGTGCTTTTTAACCCAGATATTGATCAGCATGTTTACATTTTTGGGAAATAGCCCTTTCACCCCTTTCCGCGGGATGCAAACTCTATGTGCACTTATGAAAGTGAAAAAAATGTAAATGGCCTGTAAGAAAACAAACGAAGTTGTCCTTAATTACTTGCAGTGGATGAGGGTCATCCCAGTAAGCAGTCACATGCAGTTATCCTCTCATTCTATGATCCCTTTCCTCCTTAAACCAGCCAAAACTGGATGCTGAGCAAATGTCATCTGTTTTAATGTGTTTGACTAATTTCAACAGTGATGAAAAACAATTTGAATGAGAATTGTAGAGGAGACCCATTAACTCTTTCAATGCCAAGGGTGACCTAAGTCAAACTAGTCTGAATTATCATAAGGATCCCAGATTCGTATTCCTCGTAAAAAGACCTTTCATTCAAGTACCAGCATGTGTATAGTTCCAGAAAGAATATGCCAGGTCAACAGCTGGTCTTGGCAAACATTGGGTGCAATGCGGCCAATGCACGCCAAGAAAAGCTGTTGACTCATTCCAAAATTTGGCACTGAAAGGGTTAAGATACAGTGTACATGTAACATAGCACAGGTCAACAAATTTCCTTGGAGGCTTGATGCTCAGCACCCAACCCATGCCGAGGAACTCAGTCTTAATTTGTGGGGAAAGGGTTAAAGAACTACATTGTAGGCTTAATTAATTCATTTAATTTTCTAATTTCATTTAATGGTACTGTAATGCAGAAATTTTCTAGTTTCTTGATACATAGAGCCATCTGAGGTTGCCATAAAGTCAGGTCATGGACAAATTTGATTGACACGGTTTTACAGCAGAATAAACTTTTATAATAGACCTTTGCTCAATACGTATTTGTTGGTCAAATCAGGTGAACTGTACAAACATCGATGGCCCTTACATGGTCGGTGCACCGACCTGACTGGGGCATTATGGTTCATTGTATCTCAAACATTGTCATATGGGCAGCTACTGAGCGCTGCTATTGCATGTGGGCTGCCTGAATAAATAGGAACTGAAACGTGATGTGGGTATTTTGTTGTGACCAGAGGTGTTTTGGAAACCCAAAACAAGGCATTACAGTGCACAGGAATTTTTTGAGTTGATAGAGACTCAGCAAGTGCCAAGAAGGAGAATGTGCAGATTTCGCTCTGTAGATGTCATCAGCAATCTGACCAGTTTTGTCACTGAATGGACTATGCAGAGACTGAGGTGTAACAGACATGAACGCCGCTATTTAAATTCTTACAATAGAAGATTTCTGCATTGGAGGTACTAAATGTGTCAGTGCTATAATAACAACTGTAGACACACTTAACTGAACTTTAATGATATCAAATTCAACTTCCTCATAAAGACACTTTTCTTTCAAGTGACAGCATGTCTTTAGCGTTATTGTGTGTGTCCAGGCAGACAGCCTTCCTCATGGCACTGTGGAGTCCAAAGTGCATATATGTTAAGGGTGAGCAGGTGCATAACATGAAAAATTACCCATATATATACTCTGTGTGTACATATATAAAGTGTCTCAAGATAGCGGTGTTGCAAATCGGTCAAGTTTAAAATTCGGGAGATGGAAAGTAAAATTCAGGGAGGTGACTGAAAATTGCCCAAAATATAGTTTTTCAAGAATTTTCAGTATAAAATTCCATGAGCCTCCTGGGCAATCTGGGAGGGTTGACAATTAACACTGAGACAGATGTTGTTGTTCTTTAATAGACAGTGATCCTAGGGTTAGTAATAATATTAAAGGTAAATAGCAGACTGCATAACTGTGGAATTTGCATATGTATTGTTTACATAACATATGTATGGTGTTCTTTGGTCTTATGACCTGTCAGCAGCTGTTTACCTGAGGATTAACAGCAAGATGTAAAACATAAAAAACACTGCCACACACAAACGGCCAAAGTATTGGAATCCCAGGGAACAAAATCTTGAAAAATCATAACTCCATTTGGCTGGGATTCTCAAGAACATTGACACAGGCTCTACAGAATTGAAATGCTGTCTGTGTACAATACGCAGTATGCATATTAATTTCCCACAACTACAAAGCATGGGTTTGACGCCTGCGGATCAGGGGGGAACATTTCTCACAAAATTAGCATTTTTTGAGAAATTTAAGTTGACAAATGCCAAACTGGCATTCTTTAATACTTCCCGAGCCATATATATAAAAAAAAAATCCAAATGGCTTGAATAAGTATTATGTATTTCCAAAATATTAATATTATCCCGCTTGTCCCCACTGTACCGACCCGTATCTCACTATATCTCACCAAGCGAGACTAGTCAATCAGGTATGCAGTTTGGGCGGAAACCTAATATGCATATCTCCTATTAAGCAAACTGTACTCCTGTGTTTCTTTTTTCACTTTATTGTGGAGAATAAATACATGGACCTTGGTCTGTTTAACAGGCAAAGTTACCATGAAGATCTACACAATCAACATTCTCCATCATCCAATAAGTGTTATAATGTTACCAATGCATAAACTAGCTTGAGACAGCATCAACAATTGTCTTCAAAACATTATCAGTACAGTGTAACTCAGACTGCATCCAGGCAAACTGCCCCCAGATAGCATATTATTCTTGATGACCAAAAAAAACAGGGGGCAATTTGAGTTGATTTAACCTTTCCACCCTGAAACTGACCAAAACCAGCTGGTGGTCAAATGTCCTCTGCTTTAGTGGGTTCAACTGATTTCAACAATAATGAAAAACCAATTTCACTGTGAATTGTGGATGAGACCTATCAAGATAACACGCCCCAGGTCAACAGTTTTCGGTGGCACGGGTAGGGCATTTAGTGTCCAACTCACACCAAGGAAAGCTATTGGCTCAGAGTTAATTCAAGGGGGAAAGGGTTAAACATATTTTATTTGGCAGTTGAGAAAAAAGGACAGATCCCTATATTAATTCCCTTTGTAAAAAAAGACGAGGGGCGGGACTGGTAGAACATCACACTCCGCAGGCGTGTGATGATGATGTTGAAGAAAAATTTACATGAAAATACCCACTTTGTTTGAAACCGCTGTAGCCACACTGCCATGACAAAAAATAGAGACAGGATACATGAGATCATAATAACTGTAACATGAAACCTTATAGGCTACTCAGTTAATCTGTGAAGTTGCTGTCGCCTTTGTCATCTACCACTTACTCATGGGGTTATAAATGTGTAAAGTACACATGAAACATGATAAGTAGCTATATCTGTAACATCTTGTTGTTTTGGGTATGCATACATGTGTTGGTTTGCAACTGTTAACTCTGTCAGTGCCAATCACATCTAAAGTCAATCTACTAAAGTAAAACTAGTCTGAATTATCATTAGGATCTCAGATTCGTATTCCCCGTAAAAAGACCTTTCATTCAAGTACCAGTATGCCTATAGTTCCATAGAAACTAGCCCAAGTTAACAGCTTTTCTCAGCACTCAATGTGTGCTGAGAAAACCTGTTGACTCAGTCCAAAATTTGGACTTGAAGAGTTAAAAGGATTTGCACTGTCCAGCCTCTGTCAACAGTGTTCACCCAGAATAACGCAACATATCATTATACGATATACTCAACAATGCCATGATTTCAATATATAAGCCCAACAAGAGGGCGTGCTTTGCTTTTTTCATTTCTGAGTAAGATGAGCCAACAATAAGATGTACCTAAAAGTCAAAGCTAGAACAGTATCTTTTGAAAGTGCCACGATTTTAAAATACTGTGATGGCATACTGTTCTGTTTTGTACTTATGACTTTTAACTGTTTCGCTGCCACGTGCAACTAAAATTGAAGTGCTCAAGATGAATTTCTTAAAATTGACAAATGGATACAATATTCATATTGTTTGTAAAGAGGCCTTTCATTCAAGTATCAGCATGCCTATAGTCTCATAAAATACAGTGGTCCAGGTCAACAGCTTTCCTTGGTGTGCTTTGGGCACATTGTGCCTGAAGTGTGTCGAGGAAAGCTGTTGACTCAGTCCAAAATTTGCCATGGAAAGAGTTCAAGTACTGAGACTGGCACTGTTTTAAGTGTATTTATTTTATCAGATTGAACTATGAGTTTAACAGATCCCACTCTTTTATGGTCAACTACTCGTTTGAAGTCTGCAGTTACATGTACATGAGGTTCTCAACAGACTTAAAATAGTTGTAAAACAAACTGTAGTTACCAAGGGTAAATTAATTTTGTTACATTGTATCACGCTTGTTGATCTTTCCATAAAAGTCCCAAGTATATGATAATAAATGACCTTATGGTGAACTATATGTCTGTAAGTAAGTCTTTGATGTTGACATATTACATAATATTTTTGTCTGGACTGCACGTCCATGCCAGGCTGCAATGTCAATAACTGAGTGATCTTTATTGCAGTGTCTCACTATGGGACGTTGGTTTACAAAGAAAACTTGCCAGTATTGATAATGGTCCAATGTTATTCTTTGTTGGGTATTGCCATAGTCTGTTACAAAATGTCATGCTTCTCTCTGGCCACATCTTGATTCTTTCAGTGCCAAATTTTGGACTGAGTCAACAGCTTTTCTTGGCATGCATTGTGCACAATGCATGCCGAGAAAAGCTGTTGACCTTGGATATTCTCTCTGAAACTATAGGCATACTGGTACTTGAATCAAAGGACTTTTTATGAGGAATATGAATCTGGGATCCTAATGATAAATGATAATTCAGACTAAAGTAGATCAACTTTAGATGTGATTGGCACTGGAAGAGTTAATCAAGTTTTTACAATAAGTGTAGCACGTGGTAGAGACATGTGGCACAGGGATGGCCATACAATATGAAAACCACTGAAAAAGGCTTTAACCCCTGGTCAGGATAAAACTGAGGCAGCAGGTTTCCTTGGTGAAGGTTGGGCACATTGTGTCAAACTAGCACCAAGGAACTATTGATCCGGGACAATGCTATCATAAGAAGGGCATATCTATAATTGTCACCAAAATTTTATCTGATTGAGCAGAAATTAAGTAAAACATTAAGGCAGAGGGCAGTTGACATCTGAGCACATTTGGGCAATTTGAGCTAGAAAGGGTTAATCCTCTGGCAATTTAATCAACATCTTTCCTCAGTTTATTCTGCAGTGCTCCCAGAGTGCACTGGAAAGCTGGGGACAAATGGCCTGTAATATCCTTGATTTGACTCTTTCCCACCCAAAGCACCTGGATGTAAATTGTCGTCTGCCTGAACATGTCTTTACTTCAGTATCTCATTACTAGATAACATTTTTGCTGGGATTTGTATGCAGGATCATTGATGATGGCATGTCCTAGGTCAATAACTTTCTTTGGTGTGGCTTGGGTGCATTGCACCCAACCTGTGCCAAGGAAAGCTATCAACTTGGTCATGCTCTGCCCAGGGATGGGTCCAAAAAAAGCAGACAACAGTCACAGCACTGGACCATTTTCCTGTTCATTTTTAATGGGAAAAACTTGGATATCAGGTACATGGTGTTAGGTTTCTGTTTCACATCCAACTAGTTTTATCCAGAAAGGTTGAATTGACTTGCATCAAGCCAATATCAATTATGTTGGCATAAAATATAAAGCATATCATTTTATATACAAGTTAAGTGATTATAAGAACATTTTGAAAGAAAACAGGTGAATGACTGGCATGATTCTTTTAGATGTGCTTAACAGGTAATCTTCCCAAGAGCTGAAATAACTGGACTTTAATGGAGTATTTCAATCAGGCTACCCATAGCTGACGCATATATTTGAAACTTCCAATCATGGTAGTTAACCATGCAGTTTGGCAAGCTGGGAGTTAACTATCTTGCATGATGCATTCTTTTAGAACTAAGTTTATTCCAGACATTATCAACTGTTGTGGGGACACTTGGATAAAAATGGACCAATTACCGTTTCCAGCATAACGTTTAGATGACATATGCTTGCTGGTATAATGTGAGTCAATGCATGCCTTTGTATATGTCCACATCAGACAAATTTCGAGGACATCAGTGAGTGCATGGTCCCATTGGGGCACACATGGCGCAGCATGGTCAGTGTGACATAATGGAAAACAACTCAGAGGGTGGGTTGACAGGAAAGTCTTCACTCTTTAAGTGCCAAATTTTTTACTGAGTCAACTGCTTTTCTCTGCCCAATGCATGCCAAGAAAAGGTGTTGACCTGGGGTATTCTTTCTGGAACTACAGGTATGCTAGTACTTGAGTGAAAGGTCTTTTTATCAGGAATACGAATCTGAGATCTTAATGATAATTCAGACTAGTTTGACTTTAGTAGATCGACTTAAGATGTGATCGGCACTGAAAGAATTAAATAAATCTGAAGCATTTATGTTTATCTCATGCTCAATATGAATTTACAGAACACACAACACCAAAGAGAAAATGTACCACTATATACGCAGTTTCACAGAGACAGACTTGGTAACATGACAATATTCAGACACGCAATTCACCTAAAAAGTGTTTTAATGCAAGTACGCATAACTCAATTTTCATATGTAAATACACCATATTGTGACAGTGCCTGTGTACTGAAGAGCAACAAAAAACATCACCAGACAATAAGATTGTAACCAATTTATAATTATGCCTTAGTTTCCAGTCTTGATTGGAGGTTAAAAATCTTCTTTGTTTTATTTTTTCTCCACAGGCAATTGACAGTATTGCTCGTGTCAACTTCATGCATACCACTGGTACTGCAGTCATATCCACAGAGTCTCCTAAAAGCATTATTATAAGCTGCATGCAATTTTGATGCAGAGCTCTTGCTAAAGAAGGACCATAATGGTTCACGATATACACAGGAGTACAACAGAGTAAAACCTGTGTTAAGTGGGTGCCTTGTGACCGGGCAAAAGTGCCCACTTAGCACAGGTCCATTAACATGGGAAGTATATGTATAGGGAACTGGGCCAGGCAACAGTGCCCACTTAGCAGAGGTGCCCACTTGGACAGGTTTTACTGTATACATTAAACAGCAATGGACTTTTAAAATCACATTAGTAGTATACCACATCTCGGCACAAATTTGACTTCTATTTTGGGGGGGGAGGGGGGGATGGGATTTTAAGCTCATTGTTTTGCTAAATTTACTTTGCCTATATTTACACAGGCCAAATAATGGTTTCTGGTTTTACAGTATTGACTGTGTGAAGCAGCTTGTGCAGTAATTTTTTTTTTTTTTCTTTTTTTTTTAAATTTTAAATGCCAATGAAAATTTGTTTTGTTCCAGGTACCTTTTGCTGCTAAATTGCAGTATTCCGTGTTGAATTTAAAATGAACATTAACAAGATGAACCAGTCATATGTTAATATATGTACTCCTGCCCCCCCCCCCAAAAAAAATAAAGGGTCAATAAAAACTCACACATATACAAGTACCTCCAATATTGATCAGCACTTGGAATCTGTTGAGGATCGACACTGTTGTGCTGATAGTGGATGATTCTTTAACTCTATCAGTGCCATATATTGGACTGAGTCCATAGCATTGCACCCAAAGATTGCCAAGGAAAGCTGTTGACCTGGACTATCATATTCTATGTAGTTGTAGGCATGCTGCCACTTGAATGAAAGATCTTTTTACAAGGAACATGAAACTAACATCCATATAATTTAGAGCAGTTGGTTTCAAGTAGTTTGACTTGAGTCTCTTTCATTGCCAATTCGACAAAAGTCAATGTGCTGTAAATTATCAAAACTAGTTTCATAGTCCTTGTAAACTGCCTTTTTGATCCAAGTAGCAGTATGACCACAGCTGCAGAGACCACCAGAAGGGTCATTGGCAGTTCTTTTGGCACACTTTGGGCCCATTATGCCCACAACATTCCAAAGGTCCACATTTTTCACTGAAGAAGGTTACCGGCAGGTCAACAAGAGATGTCTCTCATTTTGTGTTCAGCAGGTACAGGTGTGGTCTAGGGCCAGTACTTTTCCGCGATCGCGGAAAACGGACGGAATTCACGGAATCTATGATCTCAAACGGAATTTATGATTTGGAACGGAAATCGGCAAATGCCACGGAAATTATGCGGAATTTGTGAATTTTGCCTCTCAAATAATTCAAAATCACCACATATGTCATCGCATAAAGCAAAACACATGGACTTGGATCCAAATTTGACGAGTCGGCGGCGTTATCCATATACGTGGAGCAAATTTAACGACAGGCGGGACACCTGCGCGCTATAGACCCCATTGCTACCATATCCATTCATTTGCATGGCATATAGATATAACGCGCAACAGAGGTACAATGATAATAGCGCCGTCTGTAGGTGGAGGCTGTCAACGTACATAGTAAACAATATGGAGTCACTTTGCCGTTCGTCGATGGATCAACATTTTCCAGAGGCGATAAGATCAACTGTTTTTCCTTTTTTTATTGACCAGTGCTAAAATCGTGCCCTAGAATTAGTGAAACGGAAATGAAACGGAATTTGTAGTTTCCCAAAACGGAAAAACACTCATTTTGAAACGGAAAAATACAGGCCCTAGTGGTCTCATATGTCAACGGCAGTTTGGTGTCTTAAAAAGTTAATTCTTCCATTGCTGAAATGAACAAAATAACCCAAGGGAATTGAATGCCACCTGTAATTTTCCAGCAATGTTTTTAAACCAATAGAAAGTGATTTGAGTGATCCTTGTAGGGGGGGCCATATCAAAATAACATGGCTTATATTAATTCTTTCAGTGCCACATTTTGGACTGAGTCAACAGCTTTCCTCCACACACTGTGGGTGTAATGTGCCCAAAGTGCTGCAAGTAGACAGACAGACAGACAGACCTTACTTACAGACGGCATAAACCTGGTAAGCTGATGCTTATCTTCCCCAGGGCCCTCTTACAGGTGCCATGCAATCAACCATTCACGCAAGTGTGTGCAGTGACCAGTTGTGAGTGCATTTCTTTTAGCGGCCACTACTGCATCAGGGGATGTGCAGCCCCTGTCATCACTGCTGACATAGTCAGGCACAGGTAACCCAAATGTGTCCCACTGCCTTGGAGCAGTTAAGTGGTCACTGTCTGTGAAGAGCCAAAGACATTCAAGTCACCTTGGATTGGCCGGGATGCGAACCTCACACTGAAAGCAAGGACAGTAACCATTCAGCCATAGCAGCTCTTATAGTACAGCTGTTGACCTGTTCTATTTAACTACAGACATGCTGGTACTTGAGTCAAGAGATGAGATAAGATAAGATAAGATAAGCTTTATTTCAGACACTAAAAAGCTGGTCCATAGTATACACATCTGAATAAAATTATACAGTGAATGATAAAACGCATAAATAAATAATATACATTGTGCAGGGTAGCTAAAAGCAAACAAAAGCTGGAGGCAGACATGCCAGCTAAAAACAAAACAAAACCAAAAAAAAAAAGAAAAAAAAAAGCAAAAAAATAATAAAAAACAAAAACAATCAAAGGTCTTTTTACAAGGAACATGTATATAGCACCCTTAAAATTCAGAACAGTTTGTTTTAAGTATAGGTCCTACTTTACTCACAGTTGACACTGAGTTTTCAACTTCTCTTCATGTGTCTTGCTGGGAAAGTTGCTGTCCTGTTTTTCCTTTGACCAGGAGAGAAATTGACTTCAATAAACACTGATTCTGATGTTGCATAATACTTAATTTGATGTGTATAGATTTGTGGGCAAATTAAAACTGAGTGGATGGTTTGCAGGACACATAAATCCATCAACTACAATATAGAGAATGCTGTTATCCCTCGGGGGGGGGGGGGAGGGAAGAAGGACCATCAATATAATGAATACACTGTGATATACGAGTGTCAACAACTGTTTACTAGGACTTGTCACAGAAAGTGTCACAGTTTTCCTTGGCATGGGTTGTGTGTTTAGCACCCAACCCATGCCAAAGAAAGCTGTTGGTTCAATCTTTAACACGGTCTTTATTCAAGGGAGGAAGGGCAAAAGATCCTGGTCATTGGTTTTGACCCTTTTGGTCATCAGGGTATTGTCATTGTGATGTCTATACGTGTGTATGTCTGCCCTTCCATCCTTTACTCTTGCAGACAAAGTAACTTTTAAACAAATTGAGCTATTACTGTTAAATTTGTACTGAAGAAGCATCTAACTGGAGGCTTGACTGAGTTTGACATTCAGTGACCTTGACATATTTTCAAGGTTATCAGCGGTCATCATATTTTTACTTTTGGAGGCGCAATAACTTTGTAACCAACTGAGCTGTTATCATTAAACTTGTACTATAGAAGCATCTCATTGGAAGCTTAGCAGACCTGTTTTCAATATTACCACCAGGGGTTATCTTATTTTGACCCTGGCTGAGGGGGTCATAAGGTCATTCTGACCATCATATTTGCCTGGTTAAGTGGCATTCTGCTTCCCTTGGGCCAGCAGTGACATAAAGTCTGAGGCTGTGCAAAAACTACAAACTCAAAGCCTTGCATGTTGGTACTTGGGGGAAAAAACAAACCTTTTTTTATGAAGAACTTGAGTATAAATGTTCATTTTAAATCTAGGTAAACATATATGTTTGGAGTCAAGTATTTTGAAAAAATTAAATTGGCATGAACATACAGTGAAACATTGTTATAATGGCACTATCTGTTACCTGCAAAATGGGGGGGAAAAACCCAAACCTCTCTTTATGAAGAATGTGAGTATAAATATTCATTTCAAATCTAGGTAAATATCTATGTTGTGGAGTCAAATATTTTATAAAAATTAAATTGGCATGAACATACAGTGAAAAATTGCTATAATGGCACTCTGTTACCTGCAAAATTTGTCTGATATCTTCATATATCTGACAAATGAATCAATTAGCAAATGAATTTGATTAAAGCGCTTGTGTTGGAAAGTGTCATATCAGAGTGTCTTTATAATGAGGTTCCACTATAATGAAAAAAAATCTTTAAAGCGAATGTGTGCCAGGCCCTTCATGGCATAGCGTGACAAAGCAGAGTTGCCTGCTCGACCATATGGTCCCTTAGCCACACCAAGGTATGGAGACTGAAGGTTATATCGTTAGATCACGAGGTGTTGTGGTGTATCAAATATCATACAGTGAATTTAGCTAATAGATGCATGCAGGCATAAACAGAGGAATTAAACATCTCAAGTTCTTATTAAGCGAGGACGTTCTTGCTGGCTCATAAGTGTAGCTATTTCATAAATTTTGTGTGTGTTTCGTAGGTGTCAACCTCCAAAGACATGTGAGCAGAAGGTTCTTGTGAAAAGTGCATGAAATCAAAGAAAATAGTCAATTTTACCTTGAAACCCCTGTTATATTAAGAACTTTTTGAGTCTCCAAAACAGGAGATTCCCGTTGAAAACGGGAGAGTTGACAGCTATGGTATTTAAAGAATGGCGCAAACAGTTGTCATGTGTCAGTGCATTTGCCACCTGCATGTGAAAGACATCCCAGTATTGCCACAGCATATGATTGGTAAAAATCAGGGACTGGCATGGGTTAATTTTGCCTGTGTAGACAGACCCTTCTCACCGCGGTCCGACTGAAGGAGAAAAAATCACAACCCCACTTGAAGCAAATCCTCCGTCAATAGAAATCCCCAATTTGAAAAGCGCTGCTGTATTGGTCTGTCTACGAAAGCAAGGGTTAATATGTCTGGGAGAGACAAATCAGTGACATTGGCACCTGAGAGACAAGTGGCTCTCAGGTAGTCTCTTGTGGCGTAGTTCAAAATGTATCGACAGTGTGCATTGATAGATGTGTGTTAGCAGACCCAACCCTAGATCAAACACCAGAAGCCAAACACAACATGCATGCATTGCACTGTAAGTAGACCATCTAATGTTTGTGCAGTACACATAAATTCGTCACTCATTAAGCTTATGGCCATGCCTGTCAGAGTCCATTGTCTAGTACAAGTCAACACAAGAAATATGCATGCCGCTTTGCAGATTTTTATGGTCCATCATACAAATATGAAGTCTTCAAAGACTTTGGGGTAAGCAGTCCCCAGGCATTTATTTTATACCAGATTGAAAGCATTGGTTGATCGATTTAATTGTATTGTTGGCAAGTCATTTTCCAGCTGTCCTTGCCAGCCAGTCTCCTTCTGTACCCATGGGGGGGGGGGGGGGGAGGGGAGGGGACAGACATCTTGTTTTTGCACCAGTTTCTTCTGCTTCTTCTTGCACTTTAACATATCGACGCAAACGCGATAACTTCAGAAGTTTTTTAATTAGGGCTTTCATATTGCACAGAAGTATAGTCCTAAAAAAGGGGTTGATCAGGTTCCAAGATGGGTGAACTTGATCCCATTTCCAAGGTCACAGAGCCACATTAGTGAATTTGGTTTCTGCAGGATAACTTCAGAAGTTTTTGAGCTGGGGCTTTTACATTTTGTAGGATGGTAGTTCTTTATGAGGGTGTGGTCAAGTTTGAAGATGGGTGACCTTGACCCCATTCTCAAGGTCACAGCCACATTAGTGAATTCAACACATTGATGTGAATAAAGTAACTCCTGAATTCTCGGAGCTAGGGCTTTCATATTGCACAGGATAATAGACCTCTATTAGGGGTCAATCAAGTTCAAATATGGGTGATCTTGACCCCATTCCCAAAGTAAGTAAAAATAAAAATGTAACAAAATTAAGTCAATTTATATTAATTGACAAAGATTAATAATGCCTGGGAAAAGTTACAGAGATACTGTTACTCCTCCACACAGTGTCTGCATGTGGACTTGGCATTTGTATCCACTTTGCAAGGTGTGGTGATTGGAAAAGCTACTTCAGACAGCCACCTTAAGGACCCTCTTCCATCTTGTTTTAAGTACGTAAAGCAGTGTGTGCCTGTAAGGACGCCACCCTGCCTCTCCTGTGACTTCTTGTACCTTCAAATTAGTCCTCATGGATTAATTACCATGGCTACATTAAACTTGGCCGTCATGGTAAAGGGGCTTGAAATAGTACTTAAATCTGCAGTATGATGAAGTCTCCCAGTTAAGATCCTTCCATGATGAGACCCCCCTCCTACATAACAACCATCTGGTTACAGTCCCATTTTTGCTCATGTTAAACATTTTGCATTCTATGTTAAGACCACTCCCCTGTTAAGACCTATTTCCTCCATGGTCTTTACAGAGATATTCTGCCCTACATGTATGTGCCAGCATTGTAACTATGGACAGGCTGCAATAATTATATGAAAACTTGATTTTGAGAAAAATTACCATGATAAATAAAGTATCCTTTGATACTATTGACAATTTAAAAGAATTTTAACCCTTTCCCCCTCAAACGGGCCAAACAGGTTGGTGGTCAAATGTCGTCTGCTTCATTGTTTTCAACTAGTTTCAACTGTAATAAAAAACTGAGAATTGTAGATGAGACCTATCAAGATCACATGCCACAGAAAGCTGTTGACTCAGTCTCAATTCAACGGGAAAGGGCAATAAAAAGCCAAAGAAAGCTGTTGACTCAGTTTTCATTCATGGAGGGGAAATGGTTAAACCATGTTTGTGTCCCTACATGCAGATTGGTAGACTGTATAAAATTGGAAACTAGTTTCCCCACTTGGTTAAGATTTTTAGAGCTCTCCCATGATATATGCATAATAGGCAACCAGATGTCACATGTTCTGAATTTGCCAGACAATAGTCGATCAGAAAATGAGAATACCATTTGAGGACTTTTGGCAGGTTGTGAGCTGGTACCGTGGCCTCGCAAATAAACAAATTGAAGGTGTTCGGGTGCAAGAGCAAACAGACAGCCAAAAGATCTGGAATGAGCTGGCCCAGCTGACTAGCCAGTGGTGATTTTCCTGCTAGTAACACCCAGCTAGTCTCCTACTGCCACAAGGCAGCCTTGCTGGATGTCATTCATTGTGTTATGTCATGCTGTGGTGTGGGAAAAAATAACAGCAGGTTTGGCCAATTTGAGAGCTGTTTGTGCCACCTAGCAGCAGTTTTTGTTTTCTTTCCCCAAGTATGGAAAACATAAACCTGGTGGTCATTTGGTGAATGTGCCATGTAAATATGTAATTCACATGATTAATTTAGATTTTAAATAGAAGTGCATAGTCAGCATTTTTTTTATTCTTAATTAGTTTACTACTGTGAATTCATTTGATTTTGCTGTGTTCTTATTTTTGCTTTTTTGCTGATACTTCAAAACCATGAAATTAAGAACACAGTGAAAAAAGTTTTTAACATGTCATTGATTGGAAGTAAAACTAAAATAGTGAAATTAAAGTCTCAGTGAAAGGTCCAAAATGCAAAAACTGTGAAAATATATGCCCTTGAAAATAAATGTATTCACAGTATTTGGTCAAGATCAAAGATGAAGTAATACTAACAAATGTCAATTGCTTCAATTTTATTGGGGGGGGGTTGTTTTGTTTTTTTATGGTTTTGCTTTTTGTCAAGAAATTTTTTAAAAATTGTAGTGTACTTAAGATTCAATCTTTCTTTTAATCTTTTTCTTCATTATTGTGCACAGGTCAAGGTTAATACATAAAGAGTCTAGACTTCCATGTGAACCAGAATGCTATACCACACAGTCTTACATAAGCAGTTATAATAGTCTCGTTATTCTTGGTCATCGTCTGTAACAACTAAAATGTGACAGAACCACAGGAAGCACTAATGTAATTTACCTCTCGTCCTACACAGGGTGTACATGGGAACTGATATACTTACAGGCCCAGGAGCTCAGATAACACTTACACAATACCATGAAGTTAATGAATCACATATTAAAATATTATTATATTTGGTATAACATAAAGAAACAGCTGAATTCTTACAGGGTTGGAAGATTGGATTATAACACTTAGAGGAGACTCACAGATAGAAATAATAGAGGATGAATGAAAGTGGAAAAGATACACTCCCTGGAAATTGATTCCATTCCTTATAAAAACAATCCAGCAGTTCAAAATATATATATGCATGTTTATTACTGTTATTACACATGTCCATTAGGCCCAATATGAAATACAGGTAAATGAAATATTTTCTTTTTTCAGGCAGTGGTTTCACATAGAATTGTTCATGGACACCAGTCCCAGAGGAAATGTGAATTTTCTGATTTATCTCAAAGTTTGCTCTCTTTCAGCCATGCATGATTTTACATTCAATTTCATGTGTCATACATAAAGATATGTAAAATAAAACAGATTTTCTTTTTATGTAATTTAGTTGGTATTTTTGCTATTTTCCAGCCATCCTGACAGCAGTAAACTGTGCAGATGTCAAGTGGGCCACCAGAGTGCAAGATGTGTTCACATATGCCAAGGTGCTGGCACTGATCCTCATCATTATAACAGGCTTTGTGCAGATAGGCAGAGGTAAGACTTGGCATGGACAGTATTTTTCTCCCCCTTTTTGTGTAGATAAATAGATGTAAGGCTTGGCATGGACTGTGACTCACATTTGTTTCTTTATCATGAGAATTATGACCATGCCAAAGTGGACATGAAGGAACCACACTTGATCAAAGACAACAGCAGTCAATTAATATTCTACTCCAGCCAAAGGGCTTACCATAATATATATCAACTAGGTGAATAGCAGCCTTTAAAATGTAGCTGCCTCAGTATAGAAAACAGAAAGAAAACAACAATTTTATGAACAAACTGGTTTCTAATATAACTTGACTGATGTGTGATGCATTTCATGGGGCTATGAGTGGCAGACATTTCTATTGGCTGCATTCATAATTTGTTGTGCCAGGTATCTGCAGAAGCAGTTAAGGATATACACGTAAACTTGTCGGTCTTTTAGGTACTCGACCATAACTATTGGGGCAATTTGGTAATTAATGCAGGCAAACCTAATAGTCACATTGTTGTATTGAAATCACAGAGATGACAGGTATAATAAATAGTGAAGTCTGCCTTCCCTTGAAGATGTAGTATATAATATATCATGGCCCAACATATAAACAGCAAAAAGTGTCTGCACTGTCAGCTGTGGGAGTTTTCTGGGAAACAGCCAAATTTCTACTAAGATCCTAATGAGAAATAAAAGGAAAGACCCACTTGAAACAAGTAGCACAAGTTTTGGTGGGTACAAATACAGATAATTGTGACAGGACTTGATGTATTTTAGCAATTTGTTTTTCAACATGAAGTCATGTTTTTCTCTCATGAGAGAGTTTCATGTATAAACTTCGTTTACTAAATGGACCAATCTAAAAATTTTCTCCTCTGCACTCAAAGTAGAGAATTGGTGCTAACAAGGATCTGCTTATTAATTAATAGCAGGTAAACTCCTCTATATTTACCTCAAAATGTGTAAATCAGTTCAAACTAGTGGAATTTTTCTCAAAAAGTGACAAACGTATGGGGAGGGTTCTTTATTGAAGGGTGGGTGTAATTTGTCTATGGTAAAGAGAGCTCTCCTACCCAGCAAACCAACTTCAGATTGATTTATGTGATGGATCTGTTCAGAACATCAGGTTTCCTGTGGTGCAGCTGAACATCATTCTTATCTTTCCACCTGGATCATCCATGTACCACCAGGTTTGTGGTCCCTCATGTGACAGTCTGTCTGTGGGAGGCAGACTGAACTCTTCCCTTAACCCATTCCTGGTCAGAGTATCACTGAGTCAGTATCTTTCC
Organism: Hermodice carunculata; assembly: GCA_964020975.1. Classification (NCBI taxonomy): domain Eukaryota; kingdom Metazoa; phylum Annelida; class Polychaeta; order Eunicida; family Amphinomidae; genus Hermodice; species Hermodice carunculata. The sequence goes on from OZ026616.1 coordinate 44,211,880, forward strand.
TTGGTGTGAGTTAGGCGTATTCTGTGCCAAGGAAAGCTGTCGACCAAGGGCATGCCATCATGAATGGTCTTACATTCAAATCTCAACAGAAAGATTTTCTAGTGACCAAAAAATTTAAGTTAAAACTTTGCAGCAGATGACAATTTGCATCCAGGCACTTTTGGACAATTTGAGCTGGAAAGGGTTAATATACGGGTCTACCTTGGTCAATGGTTTCTGTATTTTATCTGAAAAATCATTCTGCAGTGGCAGCTGGAGCATCACCTGCCATGCAGGCAATAAAATAGTGCTGTACACATTCAGACATGCTTCTAGTATGTTACCATTATAAAAATGAAGTCTGTCTCTGTTGTTGTCATTGGCATGTAACAGCGCAGTTCTTGGTAGGCATTTTTCATGACGTCGCAATAGCGACGTCATGAAAAAAATGCCTACCATACTGCGCTGTTACATGCCAATGACAACAACAGAGACAGACTTCATTTTTTATATTTATATTCATATTAACATTAATACTAGAATTAAATTTGTCATGAATATTTGTGCGTAAAAGTTTTGATAGCCACTGCGAAGGACCTTTTGTTTAGCAGTGGGAGGAGCTATGGGTGTGGCCAGCCGCTTGTTACGTAGGGGCAAGTAGGCACTGGCACGTGCCGTGCTGTAGATGATGTTACCATCGACTGATGAAAACAAAATTTGTCCCTATTCTTTCAATGCTAACAAAAACTCCAAATGTCAATATGAAAGCATTAAAAACGTCATTTTGAAGTGTTCGTGCAGCTATAAAATGATTTTCACAAGATGTCCTACCCAAATCTCATTACAGTTTCAATCAATACAACCAATCACTATTGCTTTGCTTTCAATTGAGAACTTTCATGAACAGATTGTCTCAGAAATTGTATGATATATCCAGCATGTTTATTAGGGGCACACAGTAGCTAATGATGCTTATATTGATTATATACTTAGTCATCAGCTTTGGCATCAATTAGCCAATCAACAGAGGTTATGTATCTTTTCATCCAGTTGAATGCTAGCATGATGCAAACACTAACGGATAATTACAATTGAAACAAATCAAAGCTTAATATTTTATTTATGAGAGATTTATGACTTTGTTATTTTGGTGTTGTGCAATTGTATTTAATCAGGGCTCCAAAAGTGTACATACCCAGATCTTTTTTTTTTTTTTTTTTTTTTTTTTTGAGATCGGTCTTGTGGGATCATGGCTGGCTAATTAACCACTTCTAATTGGACTTTCATTGCTTAATTGAAGCAGTTGAGAGGAATTATAAATCCACAGTATTAACCCTTTGTTGGTCTAGATAAGAGTCAATGGCATTCCTTGATGGGTACATACAATATTACTACTTGTTACATGTTGCATAATAATATATACTGGTAATACTGATAACTTCATGAGCCCGGCTATCTGTGTCTGTTCTAGTGGTGTCTATCCTTCCATTTGTTTTTCTCCACCACGCTGCTCATCAAGTCCCCTTGGACTTGATGAACGGTGGTTCATTGGAGCTGTGCTGTCCAGTCAGTCCTGTGCTTTCGTCTTTTTTCCACAAGAGGGATTAATATAGGGCTTTGCCTTTCTTCCCAATTGTTTTTCTTTTGGAAATAAAATATGTTGAAACCACTACTTGTTACATGGACAAATTGCTAAATACATTAGTTTGTTATTAACATTTACTCTGACATTGCAAGACAGGGGAGCACAAAGAGGTACCATGTATATCATGGTAATATAGAAATGAATTTCCTTTGTGTTTTAATTGTCCTCCTAACCAAAACAAAAATGAAATTTGTAGCTTTGGTTCATATTTTCCTTTTTTGGAATGCACCTAGAGTAAAGATTGGACATTTTAAAGTGCAAGTTTCAGTCTTGGAAATAACCAGCAAGTGGTGCACTAGATCAGAAATACTCAATGACAAGAAAATAATTCCAATATGTAATTCCATCCTTTCATTAACAATATTGGCAGAATGTGTAAACAGAAAACCCCAAAATATGCAAGAAAAGGAGAATTGGTAGGCCTATCACTATTTTGGTTCTTCTGACTAGTTGGTCAGCTGTGTTTATAGCAAAAGTAGAAAGTAGAAAGTAGGCCTATATCGTTTTTGTGATATCTATGAATCTGGAATATTATCTGATTAATAAGTGATAGGCCTACCAATTCTCCTTTATCTTTTACAGAAGTAATAGAATTTGGATTTTGAGTGGTTGGGCCTGTACATATTGGAAAAACTGTAGTCTGTATTTAATGAAGAATATTTCAAAGGTTGAGAGGACCGGTTTAAAATCACCAGTTGCCTTTTGTGGGTGACTGCCTGTCTCAAGTCAGGAGTGAAATTTGTTTCTTCACATTGGTATTGGAAGATGACTGTTGATGCTTTGGTAACTCTGGAATCTCTTTGCTGTCATTGTTAACTCAAGAACATTAGTCAAATTGTGTCAAGATGGAGTTTGAAATGACAAAGTATAGTCCTCAAAGTGTTTAGAGTGGTAAGGGGGAAAGTACCCGGGGTAAAGTATACTTAACCCACCTAGAGAATTTTCTCTAGTCCGTCTCAAGTCGGAAAACCATGATCATACTCACTTTTTGCAGGCTTTCTTTCTTTTTAATCTTCATCCAGTGTAGTGGAAGAGGTGGCTGTCAGCTAATACCTTAGTACACTTTACCTCATAACACCTCTAGTCAACTTTATGGTGCTAAAAATTGTATTACTATTTACCTGTTTATACCAGTGTCGGTATGGTGGAATAGTGTATGAAGCTTTTAAGTTTGAAAGGAGACGTCCGTCCGTTTCATGGTTTTACCACCATAACTTCAGAAATTTTTGAGACAGGACTTTCAAATTGCACATGATATTACATTCCTCTATGGCTTTCTTTGTGTGCAAGCATAGTTGACCTTGACATAATTCTCAAGGTCACACAGTGGTCACATTTGCTAAGCAAGGTTATTGCTCTCACTATTCAAAGCCTGCATCTAGCAATCTAAATCTTACACACAAGAAGCTTCATGGAGTGATCTAAAAGCCTATTGAAAATCAAGGTCATAGCTTTATATGTGACCCACTTTTTGAGGTCAAAGGTCAAGTGCACAATGGTGGTATTGGTATAAGTAAGGAAGTTTTTAAGTCAGTTACATGAAATTTATACAAACATGTATCACAACCAAAGAATGGGTCATGAATCAAAAGTAGGTCACTAGGTCAAGTATCTGGGTCACAGTGACCTATTCATTGAAATTTTGTTTACCCCACTATAAATTCAGAAATTTTTGAGACAGGACTTTCAAATTGCACATGATAGTACACCACTGCAAGCATGATTGACCTTGACCTAATTTTCAAGGTCACACACGGGTCACAAGTTTGCTGAGTGACATTGTGCATCAAGAAATCTAAATCTTAAAACAAAAGCAGCAACATAGGGTGATCTAGAAGGCTATTGAAAGTCAAGGTTATACCTCTATATTTGACCTAATGTTTTTGAGGTCAAAGGTCAAGTGTGCAATAGTAGTATTTGTGTAGGTAACTATACCTGATACTATGGGACACTATTCCTATTCGCTTACAGCAAAAGAGATTGAAGGCAGCCGAAGGGTACTGTGTTCTTTGAAAGGTTTTTTTTTTTTTGTTTGTTTTGTTTTGACTATTTCTTCAAGGCAAAAGGTATCAGATCCAGAACCGCTTGTATACAAAAGTTCACATGTTATTAACTTAAAGGCAGAGTTCTGAAGTTAATGTCAAATGTCATCTAGTACAATATGGTTTCCAACAGTGAAGTCTTATAGTACACTGGTCCCTGTATTGACAGTAATATCTACTTGTACGATTTGTCTGTATTTTGAACCATTTCTTAACAAAAATACAATAATTAATGCAGAAATATATTTATTGTTAAGAAAATTTATAATGCCTTGCAAAATCAATTCTGCCTGCTAACATCAGCTTTGTGGTCACTGATGAGGTTGTCTGGTAGTCACTAAATTGCAAAACAAAAGCTAGCAGACACTAGCGGCAGACACTTGCTGTTTTCGGGGCATGCATATTTTGTCCTGCTCATATTTCCATTACCTGTGTGGGAAGAAACTTGCACAGCAGCATGACATGACCAAACATCCAGGGGAAGAGGATTGTACCTAAGAAAACAACTTGTGAAGATACGTGTGGAAAGCTCTTTACAGAGATACTCTTGAGGCTGTCCCAGTCTGCAGTGCAGCAAAAACGTCAAACTTATGCCCGTCGCAAACTTCGCAGCAGTGACTTCTCGATAGCACAAGGTGGGAAGGACGACTGCTGGTGCCGTATTAAGTTTTAAAAGCACCAGGGCAACGCATGTGGCTACAGGTTGTCAGGTCTAGACATGGTGCAGCAGATCAGACACATTATACACACAAGCATTTGAAAGTCCTCAAAAGCTGTTACACAAAATATTTGAACTCTGACCAAAGTGAAAATATGGGACTGAAAGGAAAACATTGCTTAAGTTTATGGACATACAGGATGATAAGGTGTCCTGTACTTTGGAGTATGCACACATACTTTGCATCAATCATCAATGTCTGTATTTTAACAATTCAATGAAAATACTGTTTCTCTGAAAACCAGGTAGGCATCTCAATGTTTAGAGACCATCTGGCTTAAAAGACAGGTTTCTGGTGCTATCTTTTCCATGTTATTGCACTTTGAATGAGAGATAATGCACTTCTGATGAGAGATCACTTTTGCCCATGCCTTTGCCAAGGTCTCCCCCGATAGGGCCCACTGTAATGTCATACCCATGTCATGGTCTCTCTAGACAGGGACCACTGTAATTTCATGCTCTTGTCATGGTCTCTCCAGACAGGGACCACTGTAATTTCATGTTCTTGTCATAGTCTCTCCAGACAAGGATCACTGTAATTTCATGCCCTTGTCATGGTCTCTCCATATGAGAACCACTAATTTCATGCCCTTGCCATGGTCTCACCAGACAGGGACCAATGTAATTTCATGCCCTTGTCATGGTCTCTCCAGACAAGGATCACTGTAACTTCATTAAATGTCATGCTTCCTTTTCTCTGTACCAGATATAGCATGTTACAGGGGATCTCGGGTAGTGTTCACGAAAAAAATAATTGAAACTTAAGTTAGAAAGTCTGCCTTGACTGTTTTCAAATTTCCAGTCCAAAATTTTCAAATTAAAGTGCAAAATATGTTTTTGTGAATGCTATCAAAGAACTGGAAAAAAAATGATGTACTGTGAAAACTAGTTATAATGACACCATCTGTTCCCTTAGAAATGTGTCCGATAACTGAATATGTCAGATAGATGAATCAAAATACAAAGAAAATGAACTTTTGCCATTCAAAACTTGTGTCATTATAATGAATATGTTGGATACCTGAGCGTCGTTATAATGAGGTTTCACTGTATACTATTTGTCACTTAGAACCACACAGTTTGCCACATAACAATCAAATCTATTTATTGTTATTAATGTAGAGTAAACAGTCACAAAATAAGATTATTTTTGGTATGTGAGGTGGAGTAAAATAATGTGCAAGCATGTGCATGTAAATAAATCTAGATTGCCGTGTTCTGAAGGCCCACTCTCTGTAAATATCACATCATCTGATATATATAATTAAAAGCACAGACTTTTAAAGGAAATGTACATAGTCAAATTTCTGTTTTTCATTGTTGTCAATACATGCAGTAGAATAGTCAGAAGTTGATTTGCCACATTTAAAGGGATACACTGAAAAATATCTTGTGTATCAATCACACAGTAAGTTAATGCCTGAAATGTCAGTACATGTATTTGGGGTGGTGCAGACATGTGGCGTGGGTCTTTCAAATTTTAATGTTCACTAAACTAGTGTCTTAACCCTTTCCTCCTTAAACTGGCCAAAACCATCTGGCAGTCAAATCTTGTCCTCTCTGGTGGTTTCAACTAATTTCAGTAGTAATGAAAAGCAGTTTGACTAATAATTGTAGAGGAGACCTATCAAGATCACATGCCCCAGGTCAACAGCTTTCCTTAGCATAGGTAGTGCCCAACCAATGCCAAGGAAGGCTATTGACTCACTTTTAGTTCAAGGTGGGAAAAGTTAATCCTTTTCTGGTTTGAGTAGGGCAGTTAACAGCTTTCCTTGGCATGGGTTCAATGCAAAGTGCTCAACAGGGGCTGAGGAAATGATGCCCCTATAGGTGTCAAATACAGGTGTAATTCAACATACATGTATTTTGCATGAATGAGAAATTAAAGTAAAATGATTCAGTAGATGTTCAACACCCTGATATTTTGAGGCGATTTCAGCAGGCAAGGTAAAATCGACTTTCTACTGTATTTGCTGTTTGTGCAGCAAAGCTATAGCTATAATGACACGCACAATAAAACTGAAGAACCTTTGGCAAAGTTCAGGACAGATATTTTCCTTTGATCTTTCCATTGCTGTCTGTGTGAAATATGGCAAAATCAATGCCACTGACTAAAGTGCAGTAGAATCAGTTGCAGGCCCACCTGGGTCACATCACATCATTCCCTTCTCAGGATTAGGGAAGGGGGGAGGGGGGTGCAGAATGTTAAGTTCTTTGTGTTCAATAATAGAAGATCTTTAGGAGTTTAAGTTCCAAGAAAAATGTTGTTTGGGCTACAGTGAGATAAGTGATTGCCCGAGGATCACAATGTTTATGGGGGCATCACTGGCTTTGGCCATTAAAGGTCAGCAAGCAAAACCTCATATTGCCAGGTGGAAGGCAGTCAGACCTTATATGGTGTGGGCTGGTGCTAGCAGCCAGACCAGGCATTTGTCCCTGTACCCCACTACTCTGATGTCCAGTTGGCTTAATGTGTTTTAAGTGAGATATCACAATACACCATCCAGATATCACAAGTCATTTAGATACATCTACACCCAGGAGAGCCAGCACAGACTCCTCCCATTATGAACGATGATTTACCTAGAATCTCTGAATCTCTTGGAAATGGTACAAATAAAATACACTATTTTATAATTAGGAGCAAATTAAACAAAGAAAACAAAGAGACCAATGTCGTAATACCAACATGCAGGATGTACAGTCTATAGTGAGACATGGCCATTGGTATAATAAATTTTTATGCTATATTTTATAAAATAAATCAACAGCTTCCTGGGCTAGTGACTGAGGAATACTGTTGACTGGGATTTTTCTGCTGGAAACATAGAAAAGTTGGAATGGTAGCTCTATGTTTAATAGTTTGATGATATTAAAGATTTAAAGTTTCAAATGGCCGTAATTTGCATAACTTAAAATGCTACAATTGGTTCATGGTTCACTGGATGCGGGTATATCACAAACCTATAAATTGAAGATGGATTGGCACCTGTATCTGTCATAGATTTTAAACTATTCAAGATTTCAATTTTGAGTCTTTGTCTAATTTGCATAAATTAGAATCCGACAACTTTGGTTCATGATTCATTGGATGTGGGTGACTGTGTCACACACCTGTAAATTGACCTTGGAATGGCACCTTTATCTATTATAGTTTTGAAGATATTCAACTTTTCAATTTTTCAGTACCCCTATAATTAGCATAATTTAAAATTTTGCTTTCGTTGACTGTCCATCAGGTTTGCAGGTGTCACAAACCATCGCATACAACTTGGAAATCTATGTCTATTGATAAAAGATTTCAGGATACTGAGATTTTAAAATTTCAATTGCCCCTAATTTGCATGATCATGAACACCATGAATATTCCAAACCAAATGCACAAGTGGAAATGTGCATTTCTCATTTCAACCAAGTGATACACGCTGAAGGTTGCTGATCTTTGACTGTGCCATTCTTCAGTCAAAACAGAGACAATACGTGTATGTTTGGGTATGCCCGTATTAACCCTTCCTCCTCAAACTGGCCAAAACCGGCTGGCGGTCAAATGTTGTCTGCTTCAGTGTTTTCAACTAATTTCAACAGTTATGAAAAACAATTTGACTGAGAAATGTACATGAGACTTATCAAGATCACATGCCCCAGGTGAACAGCTTTCCTTGGCATGGGTTGGGCACTTAGTGCCCAACCCATGCCAAGGAAAGCTGTTGACTCAGTCTTAATTCAAGGGGGAAAGGGTTAACGGTGGCTTTTAGGTCAATTGTGGGATAATAAATAATATGCAACAATATACTTACTGACCTATACACACAGCCATGGCAATCATCCATCATTACTTTAATTAGGCTGTTCTTTCTGAAGGTTGGAAACGTTAATAGCCCAATGGGTATGTGTTTTACCCAGGCTGGGTAATATGTGTCCAAAGTTGCTGGTTCAAGACCTGCTCGTTCTGTGATTAAAACATGCATGAAAAATACATGAAACAAATTCATATGACTCCCATATATATATTTAATACTGTTAATTGCTTTGATTTCGCTGTATTCTTATTTTCGCTTATTTTGCTGATAGCACAAAACTGTGAAAATAAAAACACAGTGAAATAGTATTTTAACATTGTTTGAGTGGGAGTTATGTCCAAAACAGTGAAATTAAAACTACAGTGAAACATCAGAAATACAAAAACCATGAAAAATTTTACACGCAAAAATAAAGCAATTTACTGTATATTAATTCATCAGATTCAAATACATAAATTGAGCATATAATTCCCCAGGTTCTTGTACATATATTGAATTTATAATTTATCATATTTACATATGTATTGATCAAATGTTCTGCATACATGTGCATTGTAATGTACATGTATACAATTAACTGTTATGTATATCACACATATCAGCGTTCATGCTAGGCTGGGGAGTGGAGGACCTCAAGACAACTTTGGCCCACATTGGTTAACACCTGGAGCCAAATCCCCTACTTTTTATGTTATACAAACAGGTGTAACAGTGCTGCATCCTCAGGGTAGTTCTGAACAAAAACAATTTGAAAAAATAAAGAATCCAATCTCTATGCTGCATGTCCATACATGAATATATTTGCACATAATTTATCATATTTCTAGTATATTTTGGCCCATCAATGTGGCTAAATGGGCCCTCCTTAAAAATCAGACAGGCAAATTGATCGTTCTATTGAGAAAATTCTAGAATTAACTTGTGTGACTTGCATACTTGTAATGTATATGATTCACATCACTGTGTCAGTAATATCCATGGCCTGTTTGTACATCACAAAATAATTCATACTTTGTACATGCTTCTCAAAATCGTGTATGTGTCACACAAGTAATCATTGTACAATGGTACCTGCTGTATATTGTATGTTGCCACCCCTTCTGCCAAGAAAAAGTGGCCACATAGAGCAGGTGACCTGTCACCACAGGTAAATTTTACGAATGAATTGACTCCTATGCCTGAGCCTAGTGACCACAAAAAGTAATACGGCTGCTCAAGGCAGTGGTTGCATACAGCAGGTACTACTGTGTATTATAAATTATGACTTACAGTGCTTGTCTGGTGTTTGGGTCAATACAAACCTTGAAAAATGTCAAGTCAAGCTATCATCATGCAAGTAGGAATAATACTGCTCCATTACTTGTACAATCTAGTCACCTAAAGCCAGTGTGAGTTGATGTATATTGAAGTACTACATGCAGTTGTGTATATAAGTACATAATTATGTATGTAAGTCAGTCTATGTAGTAGGTGTGCCATGATTCGTGTTGATGAGGATCTACCATTGTTCCTCCGTCTACCATTAACTGGCTACCACTGATCACCACTGGCCACTGTTGAGCTGCACAAGCCTCAATTGCACATTATTTCAAATTCCACAACTTCCAAAATATAAAGCAGGAGATTGCGTGCACGTTTTGAAATTTGTGTGATGTCACAGCAATGGCTTTCTTACATAAGTTACACATAAATAACATTACAATAAAAAAAAAATTCTGGCCACAGTATTTTCTATATGAATTTTGATCAAACTGCATGTGTTAGTTCATTCTATAACCATGTCTAAGCAAAAGTTTCTGGTATAAAACAGTGCATTTATGACTCTCTGCCAAACATGAATAATATTTCCGCAGTGTGCCCCACAAGGAGGACGAATCGTGTCATGCACATAGATACTGATGTAATCACACTGCATTTTGTAACTTCATTCTACCAGGATGTCTAAAGACGAGTGTCTGGTAAATAATGGTACATTTATGATTCTCTCTGCCAAACATGAATAATGTTTGTCCAGTGTGCCCCACAGGGAGTTGAAATCATGTCACACACCACCTAGCAGTGCAGACTGGGTGCCAAGTATGCCCATCTAACTCAGCATGGATTTTCATGTATAAGCTTTCCAAATTCTAACATACATGTATAAGGTTTATTTACTTGTTCACCAATTATGCCAACTGGGTCCTTTGAAGAGGTAGTATGCAAAGTATATGTGTGTTTAGTGTTAAACGAAGGTTTATTTATTGAAAATAGTATGCAATATATAATTGGACTTTTCTAGTGCAAGCTTAGCCTAATCATGCTAATCATGTATATAGACTGCCTTGCAATGTGTGTTGTAGGCAGTTCTCTGTGCAATCCTGGAATATGGATCTTTGTAACTCATGCTGAAGTCACCCTGAGGGCATGAATTTATTAGCTCTAAAAGCTGAGTGGCAAAAGATCTCCTGCAAGGCTGAAGAGACTGGTCAGTCAAGGTGACAGCCCTGATAATGAAACAGACCCACAAATTACTCCATGTGTTTTAAGTAATTTTATGCAGGCATAACCTAATAATGTAAACACACGAGCTTAAAGTATGCATTGTGGGCAGTCCTTGGCCCAGAAATATGGATCTATCAACTTGCACTGAAGTTGCCCCATGTTTATGAATTAACTAACTGTAAAGGCTGAGTAGCAAATGAATCTGCAGGGCTGGAGAGACTGATCAGTCAAGATGATGGCCCTTATGGTAAAACAGACCTATACATTCCACCAAATATTTCAGTAATTTAGAAAAAAAGGTGCACGTCAATATATTTCTGTCAGACTTCTCTGTGGTTTATCTGTGGCTGGCATACATGTAGTGTGAATGATAGTGTGATAGCAGCCTCACCTAGACTGAACAAGATGTGACTGACTGACAAGTGACTGATGACCACTAAGTTAGCAGATTTGTTTAGATAATGTATCATATAAGACCACACCCAGTTGTTGAAATGCTGCAGTTTTATGCCCGGTGTGTACTTCAAACAGTGTATTACTGCGTCACACCAAATCTATTTCTCTATTTTTGCATGAAAGTAAAACATTTTTGTCTTGCAATTACATTTATATAGGAAGGATAAGGTAACAGGTGTAATAAGATGTGTATGTTATCATTGGTACATGTAATAAATTTGGAAAATAGTTTCTAGCTCTGCTGATCTGAGGTTGCAGAGCTTATGCGACCGCTCATGTCTGTCTGTCCATCCATCCATCTATAAACTTTTGCTCGTTAGCGCAATACTGTCCACAGTTTTCAAGTTAGCCCAATATATAATACATAACTTTCAGGACTTATAGGGTGTATGAAAATTTAGGTTCCTTTTGATATTGGTGGCACCACCTACAATAATATGCAATATAGGGGTCAAAATGTGAAAATCTTGTGAACACTCAAGCATTTTTAATTTTTGGTGGATCTTCACAGAATTTGATGGGATTTTGGGAAAGGTTAAAGTCTAAGCTGCAAATGATATTAGTGGCACCACCTATAATTTGATGGAAATTATGTGAAAATGTGTTCTATGATATAAAATTCCATGTTTGGAAAAGTAATTTAATTAGACTTGCCAAATTTGTAGGATATATAGACAATAGCCAATGCTAGAATGTTATATAATATCAGTACCCGTCACCTATTTTTGTGAGGTCACCATGCTTGTAAAGTTGAAAGAAGTGACTTTGTAATGGCAGAGTGTAGCTTGGATATCAGTGGCAATATCAGCAGAGCACCAGGCCCATGGGCCTCTCTTTTCTTCTTCTTCTTTCTTTCTTTCTTTCTTTCTTTCTTTCTTTCTTTCTTTCTTTCTTTCTTTCTTTCTTTCTTTCTTTCTTTCTTTCTTTCTTTCTTTCTTTCTTTCTTTCTTTTTTTGTGTACATTGTTTTGCATGTGTGAGCACATCATCTTGGGGGGGGGGGGGATATTGCCGATTATCACTTCAAATTTTACACTTTTCTCTGCTACAGCAATGATGCTTTTTTTGGGGGGGGGGGTGTCCTTAATTTATGAAGAGGACTGTAATGGATGGAAGTTAACCTGAATTCCCACAGTATTTTGTGACTGTTCAACATAAATCCAATGCCAGGCAAATTTCATTTTCTGACCAGGTTAAATTATGGCAGTAGAGGGTGCAAAGCATGTCCGTACATGTGCACACACATATACATACATGTGAAACATGCTGTTGAAACCACACCTTACAAATAAAAAAACTACCTGTTTTGGCATGCGTGTGCATGTGTGTAAGAGAAGTGCTGTTTAAACCACTCATTACAAATAAAGAAAAAATACCTTTTCTGGTATATTAATTGGTCTGTATATCATTGAGGGACATCTGTATGTGACAGAAGGATTTCTTTTTCTTTTTCCATAGTAAAATTTATTTATGGTGAAATATCACTATATGTATACATGTAAATGTTAACGTGGCAGTTTGCACTTAACAGATGGCGTGTGGGATGATAAGATTGTCGGCTCTTTCAAAACAGATGGCATATCATACAGTTATAAATATGACATGAAACAATATGGCTGGCAAAGTATACCCCACCTGGTATTTTGTGGAAGCCCTCTGAGACAGGGGTGTACCACTGTGGCACATTTCATTTACAGTGTATTCCTAATTAGCATCCCCACTCTCATAAGCAGGTTTTTTTTTTTGGTTTTGTTTTTTTTTGGGGGGGGGGTTGGTTTGTTTGTTTTTTTTTTTTTGTTTTTTTTTTTTTTTTTTGTTTTGACTTGTAAAAATTTAAATTAGTTTGTAATCAAAGAGAATTCAAGGAAACGTCCCATTGTTTGAGTCCTCCAATCTCCATCAATGCATGCAGGAAATACATATATAAAACAGAACAATGTATTGGATCAATATTCTGTCAATTTCCCTGTGAGTCCAGGAAGTGTAACTTAGTAAAATGTTGGAATGTACACATTAATTTATTGAACCCATGTTATAATGCTTGACCTGCATTGTTGCATCAGTCAGTCTCACCATTAACCCTTTTGGGTGTGAAGTTGTAGACTGAATCAAAGGCTTTTTTCAGCACATATGGGCATATTGTACCCAGAGGTAACTGAACAAAGCTATTGACCCAGACTCTCCTAATTGGAACTGAAAGCATGCAGCTACTTGGGTGTTTTCATGGAGAATCTGAGTCAGGTATCATTCAGAAGTGCTCAAATTTTGCACCTAATTGGGAGGTAAAGGGTCAAGGGAGACAAATAATGTGTTAATACTCATATATACCTAGAAAACATTGTCAGCACTATATATGCAGTAATTTCCCAGTCTGGCCAGTTAATTAATAGATTTAAATAATTGTTGTGATTGGGAGACAAAGGGTAAATTGAATACACGTACACAGAAAACACTATTACAATATACCGCTCCACAGTGACTGTTCTTCAACCTGATCTGTTAATTAACACATTTATATTAATGTATGACAGACAAAGGTTAAGTGACATTTATGTTTATACCCATGGACTTAAAAAAAAAAGTATCAACATGATTAAAAAAAGAAGACTTTTTTTACACATAAGATAATACAGAGCCAATATGGTACAGCATATGGAAATGAAAAGATATATGTAGATTCACATAGGACGGGAATTAACATAACTTCCTGTACTGTTCACATTAACACATGTGTACATAATATAGGCCCATGCTTGCTTAAAGCAACCAAGAGTCTCACTGCTGGGCTGTGTATTTGTTTTGTGACTTTAGCAAGCAGAAGTTGCAGAATAATGGATTTACTTTAACTCTTTCAACTACGGCTTAAGTTGAACTACTTAAAAGAAACTGCTCTGAATTATAATAAGGATGCCAGATTCATGCTCCTTGTTAAAAAAAAGGGGAGGGGGGGAACCTTCATTCAAGTACCAACATGCCTGCAGTGACATACAAGATAATAGGCCAGGTCAACAGCTTTCCTTGGCACACTTTGGGTACATTGCTCCCAAAGCACACAGAAAAGCTGTTGACTTGGCCAAAATATGACACCGAAGAGTCAAACTTTTGTGACACCCATGTGAGCCATTCACTTAAAATAGAAGTTTGATATTTGTTTAATATGAGACCACCTTTCACTTCCTGGCAGAGGGATGGTTTTAAATATGCTTTAGCAAATGCCACTGTAGTCAGCTACTGCGGGGTACATCATAATGTATCTCTTTAAATGTAAATTTTAGGCACTTTATTGAATCAGTGTTATCAATCTAAATCTCTGGTTTTCAAAATTTTGCTTGCTTTGCTTTATGTTAATTGAAGTCATGAAAATGACAACAAAAAATGGACTGAAAAACAATGTTGACAACATTGTTCAGCTCAACCTAGACCATGCTACAATTGAATTATATGATACCATACCTGTTGAATTTTTTTTGTTTTATCAGTTAGAAACAAATGTAGCCAGTAAAAGAATGTGTGTTAATAAATCAATGTCCAGAAGCTCTGGTAAACAACTTGCACTTCATATTTTGGCCATTTGAGATTGTGGGGTAAATGAATAAAGTTCAGACAGTACAAAACATGCATGGAAAATTTAATTGTGTTTGTCCTTTTAATTGAAAACGGGTTGTTCATAATGAACTGACATGGATGCATGTGGTGGTACATTATGATTTTGTAATTATATTTATCCAGACACAAGGCTATAACAATTTACTTTGGCACTCTGTAACGTGAGTTTATAGCTGAGAATATGTCCCAATTAAGTGTACATAGGCTACTGCTGATAGCTTCATTGCATGATATGTATCTGTGATTGATGTGATGGTGCATATAGCTGATCCATTTTTATCTATTGTTTAACTCATTCCATACCAGTCCCTGATTTTTCCGTAAATTTATCTAGATTTAAGACGACAATTGTATATTTATATTCTTCATGAAAAGAGCTTTGATTCAAGTACCAACATGCCTACAGTATTTAGTCAGTGGTTCTGGCACTACCTAGCAAGTCATGCTGCAGCTGTTCCAAGGGCTGCTGCAGCATGACTTGCCAGGCAGTGCCAGAACCACTGACCGAGACGGCCTGTGACCATACCGATGAGTTAATCAAAATGAGCCTGTCAGCTTTCCCTGCCAAACACAAGGAAATCCAGTTTAAATTTTAACTCTTTCCTGCCAGAACTGGTGTACATGCAGCATCAGATCATTTTGAGTGACCTCTCTCTCGTCATTTTTGTCAAGTTTAGCTCCTTTCACATAATATTTTGGGAAAAACAGTTGGAGACAAGATGTATTTTGATGGTTCCCGACTTTTGGTGGATCATTCTGGGCAATAAGTGTCCAAAGCAAGCTGTCAAGTCATCTTTCCTATTTCAATACATACTATATAGGTAAATGGCTTGACTATATAGTTGATGATTATTTGTATGTTGCAGGTGGAGACACCTGGGGAATAAATAAAACTTCCTAGGTTGGTTCAAAATGTTATGTAATACAGGAAGCAGGTGCTGCCACTTTGCAGACTATATATAATGCCTATGACATGCCCTATTGCTCTGGCATGTCATGCTCCATATAGCCTTTGACTGTTTTAGTGCCAGATTCTTGACTGAGTCAACAACTTTCCTCAGCACACTTTGGATTGCACCCAAAGTGCACTGAGGAAAGCTGTTGACCTGGACTCTTATGTTCTATGTAATTTCAGGCATGCTGGAACTTGAATGAAAGGTATTCTTTCAAGGAGGATGAATCTAGCCCCCTTATACTTTAGAGTAGGTCTTGCTTAGTATTTCCACTGTAGTCGTAGTTGGCACTGAAAGAGTTAAGCATCTGGACCATGTCTTGCCAGACTATACAAGCACCACTGGCTTCAGACAAGTCCTGTTGCAACTTGAACTAAACCTTACTACAATAGTCCTTCTTTTGACAGGCCCCTACAATGAAAGACCAACTCCTTCCACAATGATAGAAGACAGAGTCAACAGCTTTGCTTGGCGCATTGCACCCACAGCGCACCAAGGAAAGCTGTTGACCATGAGCGTATAATTTGGAATGATCTTCCATGCAAGTTTCATAAAAAAATGTGAAAAATAATCCCTAAATTAGCGAATACGATTAGCAGATGACATTTAGATATTAGCAGGGAAAAGCATCATTTGGGTGGAATGAGCAAACAACATTTATATATTAGCAGGGAAAAAGCATTATTAGGGCGGAATGAGTTAATTCATTCCGCCCTAATGACACTTTTTCTCACTAATATCTAAATGTTATCTTCTAATTGTATTCTACTAATTTAGGGATTATTTTTCAAAATTTAGGATGAAGATAGATGTACTGTGCTCAGCCTTCTTCATGTCATTTATACCTACTAGAAGAGACCACCTGTCTTGAGAGACCACAATATTCAGATATGGCCATCCCTAAGTGTGCTCTTTTAAGCCATTGGTTTTGATCACTGTATTTATGTTGTGTTTGAATGTATAATTCACTTTTAACTCTATCTTAAGTGTATGAAACTCTATATACCAGAATGTATATTAGGGTGCCCAGTTTTCAGAAGTGCCCAATTGTTGGAAATCGGCAATTGCTTTGCCATTCCAGGACAAGATGTCTTTAAAAACTTACGAAATTCAATTTGACAGTTTTCGTAACTTGGATCATTTTCAGACAAAAAGCCTGCTTTTAGATAAAAAAAATTGTATTTTTGTGGGCAAGTGTTCTCTAACACTCATTCAATGAGTTTTGGAAAGTATGGTTTGGGAATTAATCTGATTATTGAAATACTGAAGTTCTCACCTCAAAGGCTTAAGTGTAGTTTGCAGGTACAAAAGGAATGCAGAAGTTGCTTCAAGCCAAAAGCCTTACAATTTTCAACATTTGGGCACACCAGACTTTCTGCTCGTGGCAAGATTTTCTCTGTCATCTGAGGTAAAAAATATAAGTGTTCATAACGAAAAGAGTGTGATTTGATGGTGAACATATGCCTACGAGCCACTGAGTCTGGTCTTTTCAGTGGCACTGCCAAACAACATTGGCAAAATGAGATTTAATTTATAACATGTCATGAACGCAACCTAGCAGTTACACTTCTGACAATTGGACACCCCAGTCTAACATTCTGAGAGGAGTTAAGACATACATGTACACTGAAGTTCCATTAATATATTGCAATGACACTTAGATATCCTACACACTCACTCGAAAAGTCTCACGTGTACATGTCAATCGGCTTCACTTTTTCTGGCTGCATAGCATATTGTTTGAAATCCTTTTTAATTATCTCTAAGGGTAACATGCCCAAGGGCAACAACTTTCCTTGTTGCAAGTTGGGCACTTAGCACCCAATCTGTGGGAAGACATGTTATCTTAAGTCTTCTAATATTGAAAGGGTTTAACTCAACTCCACCCACCTGTGTTGCCATGTGGACCACACCAATTTGTTATGTCTGTGTCCAGACACAGACATTCCTTTTACAATGTTTTTTTCTTTATTTTTTTCCATCTGTCTTTCCATCACTCAAGGTTTCTGGAGTTTTTTTCCCCTCTGACTGATAGAGCTGGTATGAATGTTGCTGTGTCATATCAGTTGATCTTCTGAAATTGATCAAGTTATGAAATTCAAACTTATGCCAGTTAGGGCCAGTAAAGTGTGTAAACTTTAAGTGGCTGAGCGATAATGGAAATATATGGTTTCCATTTTAACACCAGATGGTGCTGTCATCTACATGTACCTTAAGTGTGAGTGCAAAAAAATTGTTGGTCCCTATTGGCCATTGGAAAGAAACAAAAAAGAATACTACAAAGTGTAGCAGATATATTCTCATATATTCCACAGGAATGATACTTTTAGTCATAATGAGTAATGAGGTATGGTCATGATTTTTTATTGTATTCATCATGATCATTACGAGGATTGTGTGTGTGTGTGTGGGGGGGGTCTGGTACTGATCATTGCACTTGGAGAAAATATATTAAATTTTACTCAAAAAATAAATACAATCACAATTCAGTGGTGACAAATTATCTTCATTCTAGTTCTCAATGTAGACAAACAAACAAAAACAACAACAACAACCCAACAGTATTGGATGCATGTAAAACATAAAAGAATACCCTTTCACAATCATGAAAGACATAAATACATCAACAATATTGTCAATGCTGCTGTACCCTGAGCCTTATTTAGTAAGACAGCCATGAGCTATTGTTGTCATGAGTTGCGGGGTTTTTGTGTGTGTGTGTGTTGTTTTTTTTTAACCTGATAAAACAAAGTAAGATTTGCTTCTGTTTCATATTTTTCAGGGAAATATGAATATTTCTTGGATCCATTCCAAAACACAGAACCGAACGTTGGAAAGATATCCCTGGCTTTCTATTCGGGGCTGTTTGCTTACAATGGATGGTAAGAGAATTGAAATACATGTGGAGGTTATTTTTAATTTTTGCCCACCAAAAATATTTGTAAAATTATTGTGTCATCTTCCTGATATATCAGAAATGATAACTGAAGAAGGCCTGATCCTGACACTCAACCCATAAAGCTAACCAGGTATGGCAAGAATTAAATCATTATAATTAAAGTCTAAATTTATTGTTTAACTTTGATCTGAAAATGCAATTGTACCATTGTTCTGGTAGAGAAATGTCCCCTTTCACTTTCTGTGTCCTACACACATTGGCTAGAATGCCCGCTTCCATAGCCAGTGTTCCTGCAGACAAACAGTGATATTTGCAGACGTAATGGATAGTACAGTTTAATCTATGCTCCCTTATTAGCCAGGACAAATTTATTCAAGGTATTGACATGCAATGATTGCACCAAAAAAAAAAAAAAATTGTGCATGTTAGTTACTTCCCCTCAAAACTTGGAACAAGACCTGTGTATTCTATATGATGTACTTAATTCCTCATGGATTATCACTGCTAAACAATAAAATGACAAAGCGTATAATGAGTACAGTTTGACTGAACATGGAATGATTGCAAGATGTATGATGGTGACTTCCCCCTTGAACTTGAAACAAGAACTGTGTATAGTATAATTAATTCCCTGTGAGATCCTCAGATCACTGCTGAACAGTGAAGATTACGATGAGGCATATAATGTTCACAGTCTGACTGAACATTTAATTTTGATTTTGCACCCTCCAGAAACAAACTTTGAAGGAGTATGTAAATTTTAGCAATTTTGATAGCTGCTAACAACTGTTTTCTACTTTTCAGGAATTACCTCAATTTTGTGATTGAAGAGCTGAAGGATCCTTACAGGTGAGTACACATTTTTACTCCCCCTCTAATAATAATAATAATAATAATAATAATAATAATAATAATAATAATAATAATAATAATAATAATAATAATAATAATAATAATAATAATAATAACAGGCAAAGCCTGTTGGAAAAAATTGACTTGTAGTAAACTTAAGAGTTTCAGAATAAGCCATAAGCATCTTGTCAGTTATAAACTGTCATTTATAGCCACTCATGACAGACATATTAGTTCTTGGTGAATGACATTTTAGCATATATATTGTTATCATGAATTGTCTTGCTATGGTACTTACTGATTGATTTTTTATAATCAAAATGACTAAATTCTAGAACTACACTAACTCCAAACCTACAGGACTCAATATAATCAATAACAATTTGTCCCACACATTCAGCTGGTGTTAAATGGAAATTGTGCACAGAGAATCCTCTCAAAAAGAGCTTTGGCCATCCTCTGTCCATATAGAACAATGGTTTGTGCATCACATAGTCATGCTTTAGCTGCCATGAGGTCAGCTAAAGCATGGTCTGCCTGCTATGCAAAAAGCCCTGGCCACAAAGTGCCTTTGTGATGACCTGTATTTGACATTGTGTGCTGTTCATAAAAGAGCCCCCCCCCCCAAAAAAAAATGAAAAAAAAAAAGCAAAAAAAAACTTTTATAGTTTATACTTAGTCTGCAAGTTCATCAAGACACTTAACACCGGATATATATATCAGCTAAGTGCTTCTTTGGCCCATCTTTCTAAGAAGGAAGTACCTGTTACAGATCAAGGTATCAAACATGGCAAAGTATGTTTCTTTTTTTTCTGTCAAGTTAGCATCTATGATAAAATTTACTGTTTAAAACTGAGTCATAGTCATGTTCTCTCAACACGCATTAAGCTCAATATAAGAAATAAGTCACCATATGGTTGGAATAAGCAATCTTGCTCCCACAAATGCTAGTATGACCCTTGACTTGTGGTCACTCCATTCATATCAATTGGCAGCTGATCCTAACAATTTCCAAGCAACAGTGTCGCTGATTTTTGCGGTATACTATATGCATGCCCTATAGAAGTCTAGCTGCAAACATTAAACAAAAGAAACAAAAATTAATCTGTTTAATATTTTCTGTTTCCAGAAATTTGCCCAAGGCAATCTGGATCTCCTGTATACTAGTTATGACTGTTTATACCTTCGCTAATGTCGCTTACTTCACCACTGTCACTCCCACTGAAATTATAGAGGTGTCTGCAGTTGCTGTGGTAAGTTCTTGTTACATCTAATATGCAGAGACTCCAACCCACAGCTTCATACAAACTGGAGATTCTCCCTCCTGGAGCACTATTGAAACTGGAGATGTGACGGAGTGCAGGGAGTGTGCTGGGGGATGGGTGTGGGATGGCAACGTTTCCCTCCTGGGGTGAGAAAAAAATGAGTTAAAATGGTGTATTTTGATGATTTTTTTTACCTCATCCACTTTTTTATCTGGGCGGGGCAAAACATATTCTAAGCAGGAGAATGGGAGAATTTAGAAAAAGGCCAAAAAAAAAATTGGAGATCTCCCGCTGAAAACAGGAGGGTTGGAGTCTCTGAATATGTCCCCTGTTTTGAAAGACCACCATGCGCTATGAGAGACCACCTGTCTTGAGGGCCACACTTTCACACTAAAAAATTTGCTGACATATTTCATGTTATACCTGAACCTGCCTGGAGACCACCTGTTCAAAGAGATACAGTGCTGTATGTCAAGAGAGCTTTTTGACCCTCTCAGCCTTATCAGCCAAGGGGGTATAATTGTCTGTGTCATGTCTGTGTTCATCCATCCCCATTGGAAATAGGATAAAGCTTCAACAAATTGAGCTACTATTTTGAAACTTGTACTGCAGAAGCATCTCATTGGAAGTTGGCTAAGTTCAACATTCTGCATCCTTGGCCTATTTTCAAGGTCACTAGGGGTCTATTTTTACCTATGTGGATGCAGTAACTTTTGGTACTATCATCATGATCATGAATGTAACGCACTGTAGAAGCATCTCATGGGAAGCTTGGGTAAGTTCAACATTCAGCAACCTTCACCTGTTGTCGAACTCACCAGAGGGCATTGTACTTTTTACAATTGCAGATGCACTTTAATCTTTTGCACAAATTGAGTTACTTTCATGGAATTTGTACTGTAGGAGCAATCTCGTTGGCTCTGGCCGAGGGGTCATTATGTCCCACCATCATATTCTATATAGCTGTACTCTGGACCATTGCAGGCACATTAATATTTGGCATATATGATAGCATTATCTTTATTATTAGACATTCTGCACGATATCATGAAGGAAGTCTTTTTTATGTCTTTGATGGGCCATTAATGCATTAAGCTGCTCTGTTGACAGCAATGCCTGCATGATGAATGATTGATTTTATGAGAGGAAATGGGTTCTTTGGACTCTTGTGGTGAACTAGGAACAGTAGAAGGTATAAAAACAGATGCATAAATCACAAAGCATACATTTTTCTGGCCGAGTTGTAAGCAGAAATGAACCAAGGCCTGGATGGTTGTCATATGTTCACCTGTTTTTGGATGATGTGTAAAACAAAGTTTTTCTGTCTAGGTTTATGTAATTCTGTTTGGAAGGTTTTCATTTTATTTTTCTTTGGGGGGGGGGGGGGGTAACCAAAGTTTAAATAATTTTTCATCTTGATATTTTTGGGATGTTACTTATCAACAAGACCAACAGGAGCAGAATGCAGTAAAACCTCTCTAACCGAACACCTCTGCATACCAAACACCTCTCTATACGGAACACCATTTCTCAGTCCCAAATATATACTTCCAATATAAGCAAACCTCCCTATACCGAACACTTTTTTCCGGTCCCAAGGGTGTTTGGTATAGGGAGGTTTTACTGTACTCTAATTTTCTCATGGGAAAATTCAATATGTGTGGCTTTTTTTCCCAAAGTGTACATAGTTTTTCATCATGACATTTTTGTGATGCTGATTATCAACAAGTCCTACAGGAGCAGAATCATTTAAGTTTCTCGTGGGAAAATTTGGTATGTCTGGCAAGAGAAAAACCCATCACTATAAATGATTGCATATTTCTTACTGGAAAAAAATAAGAAACAGAATGATGCTGAGTCAAAAAGGGAAAAACATAATTTAAAAAATAAAAAGTTTTGAAACGCATTGCACCTGAAGTGTCCAGAGGAAAGCTGTTGACTCGGTCCAAAATGCGGCACTCAAAGACTTAATATAATCAGCAAGCACATGTCACTGGCAACAGCAGCCTTCAGGTGGCAGCACAGTTGTTGACTCCTGTTTATTGTGGTTCAAAAAAGCATTCAAAGTTCAAAATTTCTAGCATTACGAAATATTCATGTGGTAGATTGATAGATGACATAAGGCCAGCAGGTGTAATATTGTGGTCAACATCTGCTTGGTATCATTACTATCATTGTTTTAGCCAGATAATTTATTACAACTGATCTTTTAAATGCAATCATTGGAATCACCAAATTGTAGTCTGTGAAAGCAGGGGTCTTTTGTAGGAGGGATAGATTATTTGATACATGATTGACACAGTATTGGAAAAAGTGATCCTCCAAGATGCTTAGGTCTCTTATATTGGAGAGGTCTTTCAACTCAGGTCTCTTATATTGGAGAGGTCTTTCAACTCAGGTCTCTTATATTGGAGAGGTCTTTCAACTCAGGTCTCTTATATTGGAGAGGTCTTTCAATACACGGGCCACTGGTCAATCCTATATCTTTCTAGAAGGGGGTAAAGGGGATTTCCATAATGACTTACAGTACAAGCATTTTCATTTACTGTACTTGCATACAGGAACCCCTTTATTTTCTGCACTTTTTACCAGCCATTATTTATGTATTTTTTGATTTTCCATTCCTTGTACTAAGGCAAAATTATAGCCTATACCAGTGCACTGCCTGACCTCTTCCACCTGGTCATGTTTACACAACAACCAGTGACTTATAAAATAACATGCCAGCTCACATTTAACATGTAGAGTAGTTGATTGGCTGGGACACTTGTAGTCTGGAAAATACTTTGCTTGTTTATCTACCAATATGAAAAGTGAAACTATATTATTTTATTGTAACACTTAATTTGGTGAAATCACACACACACACACACACACACACACACACACACACACACACACCACCCCCCCCACACACACACCTGAGAAAGTCATATGTGTGTGTGTGCATGCTTAAATGTACTGAAGAGGAATTGTCTTTGAAACTAGCAAAATGAGGTGAACCATTACAAAAAATTTAAGTGTGAAATGATTTACTGAACACTGATGCATCAGGAGTAAATGGTCAATGATATGCTGCATGATAAGGTGGATAAAAAGTGGGATCAAACTGAAGAATTATATACAATTAACTAGCAACACAACCCTTTAATTTGGAAGCTATAATCACTTATTATCCCCCGCCCACGAAGTGGGCGAGGGGATATGGTAATGGGCACCGTCCGTGTGTCCTGCCGTCCTTCTGTCCGAAACAAATTTTGTCCGGCCCATATCTTCTACATTATTAATGCTACCTCTTCGAATTTTTTATGGTGGGTGGACCTTAGGTAGTAGATGTGCATAGGCATTGTTTTGTGTGGCTAATTACTTGCATTAATTAATTGATTAACAAAGTTTGTTAAGCAAGACAAATTTTGTCCAGGCCATATCTTCTAAACTATTAATGCTAGCCCTTTGAATTTTTTATGGTGGGTAGACCTTAGGTAGTAGGTGTGCATAGGCATTGTTTTGTGTGGCTAATTACTTGCATTAATTGATTAATTAATTAACAAAGTTCGTTAAGCAAGACAAATTTTGTCCGGGCCATATCTTCTAAACTATTAATGCTAGCCCTTTGAATTTTTTATGGTGGGTAGACCTTAGGTAGTAGGTGTGCATAGGCATTGTTTTCTGTGGCTAATTACTTCCATTAATTAATTAATTAATTAATTAATTAATTAATTGATTGATTAATTAACAAAGTTCATTAAGCAAGCTCAAGATACAATACAAATTTTGTCCGGGCCATATCTTCTAAATTATTGATGCCAGCTCTTTGATTTTTTTATGGTGGGTAGACCTTAATGGGAATATGGTAATGGGCACCTTCCGTGTGTCCATCCGTCCTTCCGTCTGTCCATGATTACTGTGGGCGGGGGATATGGCTAGTGTCAGCGGCTACTTGTTCACATCACTGTCACAGCTTCTGAGGCTATCTATGTGAACCCTTTCCCTTCATGAATTAAGATAGTCAACAGCTTTCCTTGGCATGGGTTGGGCACTAAGTGTCCAATCCATGCCAAGGAAAGATGTTGACCTGGGGCATGTGATCTTGATAAGTCTCATCTACAATTCTCTGTCAAATGGTTTTTCATTACTATTGAAATTAGTTGAAAACATTGATTTAGACGACATTTGACCACCAGGCGGTTTAAGGGAGAAAGGGTTAATCCTGTTTGAAACTGATGATGCTTTACAGGGTTCCTCACATGCAAATAAAGGCACCTCACGAAATCACACAAGTTTTGAGTAATATCATCTTTGATTATGCAGACTTAACATTGCCAAACAACACATGGTCTGCATCAATAATAAGATGAGATATGTATGGACATGTATATTGTTGGCCTGTAGCACTTCAAAAAGATTTTGGATCATATCATATTGTCTCCTCCTTACCAAGATCATTTCTGAAGGTATTCCCCATGTTATGGCCAATTAAGCCAGGGAGAGCTAATGTTACGGTATATGTTTACCAGGCGATCGTGGGAACAACAAAAAATTTATTGTCTGCAAACCTTAGCCACACCACACTGCTATATTACTAGCATCAGTTGATACTCTGTAAGTACTCTGACCAACCGTGGGATCGAAATTATCTCAAAGGCCATGCATGCAGACAGTAGCTACCATTGGACAAGATGCCAAGGATTTATATCATGCGGTCCATACAGTATTTTCTATAATCATATCTCCATCTATCACCTAGATTACTGATGGCACTTCTGTAATAGACTGGACTCAAACTTTGCTCTCAGAAGTATTGAATGCAGGATCTCGTGACTTTGAAATCACAAGGGTTTATGCTAGAAGCTCAGTAACAAAGCAAGTCTTGGATATCTATAGAAAGCTCTAATAAGGCAAGAGATTTTCGGCAAAATTGGAGCTGAATAAATCATTACTTTAGGTGGCTGATGGAAACAGTGTTAACAAAAAACTCGTTATTAGTGACTACGCCAAAGCTGTATTTATTGATACTATGGCTATGCACTTTAGTGAGGCTGTTTCCAATCAGACTTTGATACAGGAGCGCACCGTATGGAGGAACAGAGTGTACAAAAGGATAATGTGTGGGACAAGAAGTTTAACTCTTTAAGTGCCAAATTTTGGACTAAGTCAACAACTTTTCTCGGTACCCATTGGGCGCAATGCGCCAAGAAAAGCTGTTGACCTGGGATATTTTCTCTGGAACAAGAGACAGGCTGATACTTGAATGAAAGGTCTTTTTACGAGGAATACGAATGTGACATCCTAATGATAATTCAGACTAGAATCACTTTAGTAGGTCGAATATGATAAACTGTTTGCAATGAAATTGGTTCACAACACATTACTGCACTGAGCTGAGTCGTGCATCAGCATCACAGGGAATTTGACTTTGCAACTGCAGTATCTTTAAAGCCCTTGAGTGGATTCTTCTTTAATTTGATACAGAGATGCATCATAAGACAAAGATTGACAAATTAGATTTTCAGGTCACTGTGACCTAATATATGGTTACTGTGCCCTTTTTATTGTAAATTTGACTTTGTTAGTATTTGCAAATTACATCCTGGTTACCAGGCATCTTGACACATTCAGACACATTATCTCGTACACTATAAATTAATATGCAGCCAGCAGCAGCAAGGAAACACCAATATCTACACAGGTATATTGTATCCACAAACAGTTGCCTGATCGGCAGTTTCTGCTTTGTAATACAGTGACCCTATTACCAAAGGCAGCTCCTCTTTCAACCCACAACTTCTATACAGGTTGGATAGCATGCTATTTTATTGCTTTATTCCCCTCTAGATATGCCAGCGCTCTTAAGGTCCCTTTTTTTTTCACTGCATTAGGGGTATATGGTCTTATCTCACAGGGGGACAAATTAATGTACAATGAAAAGTCAGCAGGCAATCATGAACAGTGTGTATGTGTGTGAGTGCATGTGTTAATTATCCAATTATTTCCCTCAAAGTCAGATCCAACTTAACTCTTTCGGTGCCACATTTTGGACAGAGTCTATAGCTTTTCTCAGCACGCATTGGGTGCATTGCACCCAGTGCATGCTGAGAGAAAAGCTGTTGACCTGGGAGAGTCTCTCTGGAACTACAGGCACACTGGTACTCGAATGAAAGGTCTTTTTACAAGGAATAGGAATCTGGGATCCCAATGATAATTCAGACTAGTCAGACTTATGTAGGTCTAGTTAAGTGATGATTGGCACTGAAAGAGTAAATAGAAAATGGATAAAATGTAACCAGATCACTACCACTACAAACTGATCCCTGATAGCCAGTGTACTTTACCGACTATCCAATATTTTTAGCATATAATACCTTTACAAATTTATCATGGAAGAAAAAAAGCGTGATGGTGTAGTCAATACAATAATATAATTGTTAGGTATATCTTGCTGTACAAGCAAGTAGAAAATGTGGTAAAAGTGTGTGGTCACTTTATCAAGACTTTCCATTCAGAAACTGATCGTGGCCCTCGTGACTTAAGTGCCCTCTACTGGATGGACACAAAAACCTGTTGTATTTGCTCTATTCCCTCGAGTGAAGAACCTTCATGAATGTTTTTATCATTTTTCAGACATTTTCCAAGAGGTTATATGGGGTCATGTGGTGGATAATGCCCGTCTTTGTAGCCCTCTCTACCTTTGGAGGTGTGAATGGTATCCTGTTTACCACATCTAGGTAAGGAAGTATTACTTTTTTGGTATAAAGCACCATATTCATTCTAATAAGTCCACAGTGCACAATCATGTAAAAGGTAAATTACCTAATATTGCTGAAAAACAATACATGTATATAGATTGATCTGAACTTGAAAATATACATTATCAGTGAAGATTAAGGGCTCTTTTCTGAAAAAAATGGGTGTTCCCGTATTAGGTCATGTGGTCTTAATGGAATCAATATGGTAAATTAAAATGAAAATAAATCATTAAAACTCAATGAGAGACCTCTAAATACTAGTCCGATCCCTTGGAGTGTTTCGATCTTGTTGATATCCATCTATGTTTTGAGACACTGGTTTGAATTGAGTTACAAATAATCTCTCATGCTGGTAGAGGTGTTTAATGGACATGTGATACACTTTGTTTTCAGTGGTTCCTTTTTTTAACCCATTCCCCCTTAAACCAGCCAGGACGAGCTGGTGATCAAATGTCATTTGCTTCAGTGTCTTCAACTAATTTCAACAGTAATGAAGATTAATTTGACTGAGAATTGTAGATGACACCTATCAAGATCACATGCCCCCAACCCATGCCAAGGAAAGCTTTGACTCAGTCTCAATTCAAGGGAGAAAGGGTTAAGGCACCTAGCCAAGGGAAGATTTAAATGAAGTGGTCTCTCAAACTAGGATGCTGGACACTCGTTCAAAAACAAAAGGGTGAAAAAGATAGCACTTCCCAGTTAGATGCACGTACCTATCACTAAAAGCCCAGAAAACATCTTAAAGCAAACTTTCTTCTTTAATTTCGTCTTATGGTATCTTATTTAAGACTCTTAAGATGGTCTAAGATCTTTTTCCTGCCCAGTCAGAAAAAGAGAAAGTGAGTAAGACCCAGTAAGAGGAAATCAAGTCATTCTATGACCATGAGGGAAAGGAGCAGAGGCAGTCAGTCAATTTTCAGACCAGGTAAGACCTTCAGTGGCTGCCTCATTAGCATAATGAGATGATAAGAGTATATTCAGACTTGGAAAGACATTTGGTACCTGTCTCATTAGCATAAGAGAAAGGCCTGGGGGTAACAAAACGATTATAAGATCTGGTAAGATGTTTTGGGGTTAGGGTAATTGACACAAGTAACATGATCAGATATAACAAGACCTTGTAATATGTAGGCACTAGGATATCCACAAAGTGTCACAAAACAGTATACTCTATGTATGCACTATCTTACTGAGCAGCATGTCCACTGATTTTTCATTCTCTGTCCTCCTTTTCAAAATCAACTCAGAATCCAGACCATGATATATCTACCTAGCTAGAGATACACATGTACAGTACATACTCCCACTCATGTATGTTGTACCCACAAACTTTATATAACAACTTCACCTGGCCACTATAGTGGAAAGCACATTGACAAGCTTATCACTGATGATATATCTACCTAGCTAGAGATACGCATGTACAGTATATACTCCCACTCATGTATGTTGTACCCACAAACTTTACCTCACCTGGCCACTATAGTGGACAGTGTATTCACATGGCCATCACTGATGGATGGTAATCATGGTAATGTGTTGAAAGTTAAAACAAAAAATACTTGTGGTCCAGAACTGTGACAACACATGTATATATGCACTTATCTATTACAGTCTAACAGTTACATTGTACACTAATGGGCGGACCTGTACCCAAGTTACATGTACCTAAGTTTTTAGCTTAGCTGACTTGTCAGTCAGCTAAGCTTAAAGTATGGGGTTCTGTTGGAGTCTGCGTTCCATGGTACCAACAATTCACTTTTTGCAACTTCTCTGAAATCCGCTGGGCAGAATCACTTTAAACTGGTTGTCATGTGCTATGAGTGGGTGTCAATCACGTTTGTTCAAATGGTGATGCTTCAGTGGTTTGGGGATGTTTTATGAATGGTTTTGTGCATTTGTGGGTACATGTGGTAACATTTCTGTGGCTATCTGCTTTAATATCTACCACACTGTCCTGTGTTGCCATGGAGACACAGAGTCTCACAGGCAGCCTTCTATCCATGCATGCTAGGGGGGATGGTTTGGGATTTGTAGCAAATGGGATGGGGGGGGGGGGGGGGGGGGGGAGGGCGACCACTCCCAACAACTGTGTAACGAGGTTGTCAATAAAATACAGGGAATCTCTTTCTGTTCATGCAAGAACAGACCTGCTCCATGCTGCAATATGTACTAGGCAGGCTATAGTTCCCACTAGTGGTAGACAGAGCTTTTAGTGCACCATTCTTGAGACTGGTGTGTTAGCTGGTCCCCTTTTTTTTGCCCGAGGCTATGAGTCTGCTGGCTTATCAGTCCCAAGGGAACACAGGCATTGGACTTCTAGGCAGCACAAGCCTGAGTGTACCCCACAGTTGAAAATAGACTACCTGCTGAGTTGGCTAGACCCATCAAAGTATGGTCTTCCAGTCCTCAATGACTGTTCACACAACTTTGTGAATTTTGAAACTGTGTGGATTTGTGTCATCTCACAGTGTGAACACTTTCATTCCTTTTCTTGTAACCAGTGAGATGAAGCCTGTTCTTCATAGCCAGTACTGAGAAAGAATAGTGCTTGTGGCAGTTCACAGGTACCTGTACATGTAGTTTCATGACAGCATCTGTTAAAAATTTGTTTAGGTAATAAAGGAACAAAGACAGTTTTGTATTGCATGTATTCACATCCCCTTGAATTACAATATGTATACACTGAACATGTATATGTGCATGTATGAATAATGTATATGTATATGTATATGTATATGTACATGAATACATTTATTTTCACGAGCATTAATTTTCACGTTTTTTGAACTTTGGACCTTTCACTGAAACTTTAAATTCAATATTTTTGTTATAATTCCTGTCAATGCCATCTAAAAATATATTTCACTGAGTTCTAATTTTCACGGTTTTGAAGCATCAGTGAAATAAGTGAAGAACACTGCAAAATTAAATGAATTCACAGTGTTCTCATCCATACTGCCCAGAAGGGCTGAACCTCCTAGCAGTGGGCACTTTTGTCTGGTCCCAAGGGTGCCCACTGTAGAGAGGTTTCAGTGTATGAGTAAGCACTCTCTCTGTCTCCCTATCAATGCCATCTTAAAAACATATTTCACTGAGTTCAAATTTTCACGGTTTTGAAGCATCAGTGAAATAAGTGAAGAGCACTGCAAAATTAAATGAATTCACAGTGTTCTTATCCATACTGCCCAGAAGGGCTGAACTTCTGAGCAGTTGGCACTTTTCTCTGGCCCTAAGGGTGCTCACTGTAGAGAGGTTTCAGTGTATGAGTAAGCACTCTCTCTGTCCCCCCCCCCCCCCCCCCCAAGACCGACCAAGCTGGTCAGGAGTTTTTCTCCAACCCAATTTTGCGAAAACCACCAAACTTGGCATGGTGACTGACCTAACCGGTGAAATTGTGCATCTCATTTGGAATAGTCATGATGTTTAAAATTATGCAAATTCGGGGGAAGTAATTTTAAAAGCTCCATGTCTTCCAAACCGTCGCAGACAGACTCTAAATTTCAATGGGCACATATAGGTTTGTGACACCTGCCAATATAATGGACCGTATATTGGTTGTAGAATTTCATATTGTGCCAATAAGGGGTATTGAAAAATTTAAAAGTCCAATATCTCCAAAACTATTATAAATAGAGATGTGTCATTCCAACTTTAATTTATACATTTGTGGAAAAGCCACATCCAACCAACCATGAATATGTAAAATATAAATCTTGAAAAGCTTCAAAACTATTATAAAGGTGCCATTCCTACTTTGTGGCATAGCCCCATCCAAGGGAACATAAACCAAAGTTATAGGCTTTTAATTTATGCAAATTAGGCAAATACACAAAATTGAAATGTTGAATAACTTCAAAACTATTATAGAAAGTAGTTTTATTCAAACTTTACTTTCTAAGTTTGTGACATGGCCACATTCAATAAACTAAGAACCAAAGCTGTAGCATTTTAATTTATAAAAGTTAGGCTAATACATGAAATTTAGATTATGTTAAACTATGGCAAAGTGCAGCATTTCAAACTGTTTTCATTTTGAAGGCACCCAGACAGAGTTGCTGTGAAGCAAATCTTTTCTAGTTAATTTCT
Source organism: Hermodice carunculata (assembly GCA_964020975.1). Lineage (NCBI taxonomy): Eukaryota > Metazoa > Annelida > Polychaeta > Eunicida > Amphinomidae > Hermodice > Hermodice carunculata. The sequence continues at coordinate 44,243,413 of OZ026616.1, forward strand.
GTCAGCCTACTCTACCCTCCCCCCCCCCCCCACACACACACACACACAGCTGTGCAAACATGCTTGTCCAGTGCTGAGGCAGTGATCCCATGGGAGTTGTCTACCTCTGCACCACTCCATTCCACCAGCCTCAGTTAAGCACATTTTGAGACAGTCTTGCACAGTCAGTGAACCCTGTCCAACTAAAATTCAGATCTCCAGCCAGTTAGCTGTGGCAGAACTATTTTGTAACCACACTGAACCCACACATGCATTTCCCTTAACAGGGTTGGTTTGCATGGTGATTATGAGCTTTTTTACATAAAAAATTATTGAATGATGAATGTTCTATAAAATATTTCAACAGGTACTTGATATCATATATAATACATGATTAGTCTAAATCATTTTGTGTCAGTATAACAGATCATTTTACATTCAACACAATGTGCCTCCATTTCCCCCATTGTATAAGAATATATTCAGACTATTTACATGGCAAAAAAACTTTAAACTTGCCACATGTAGTTGCACAAGTTTGCCAGAAATACTGTCCATAAATGCTGAGACCATAGTTTTGTTACATATGATGTGACTAAACTTGGTTAAATTTCCTTGCATGAAAAAATGTATCTCTTTGTTGATAGTAAAAGGATCTCATACAAATATGAGTGGAAAGGCTGAACAAACCCTCTTCTTTTTTAAAAAACTTATGAAAAAGCAACATTTTTTTTTTTTTTTTTTTTTTTGGCAGTGGCAGATTAAACATCATAATAGCTTTCATCACACCACATACAATGTGTACTTTGTGGATGTGTAAAAGTATTGTAGTTTTTAAATTTGCATTTGTGTGGCCCAAACTACCACTCTATTGAATGTGGAGGTGGTCCTGACCGCCTGCAAAAATGCTGATTTTGATCAAAAAATTTATCAGTACTTTCAATAATAAGTGAAAATGTACATTGGTCTTGACTGCCCCCCCCCCCCCACATAGTTTGTGTACTGATGTTAAAATGCTGATAATGTTGAATGGCCCCTATATATGTACATGTGGTTGATCTCTTTGTCACTGACCAGCAAATTGTAAAGTTGCTGCCACATCCAGATGTAACCAGGTGTAGTTATATTACATCCCCCAGTGTGTTGTTGAAACAGCAGCACAATTTAAAATAAACAAAGACATGTTGCAGTAGGGGGAGGGGGGAGCTAGTATATATGCTGGTACTTGTAACAACTTTGCCCTGGCACAGGGCACAGAAAGTAAGAAAATGTACAAATAATGGTTGGTACACAGTACAGAAAATTTTAAAAAAAAGGCTTTTAAACAGCCATACACGTAGTATTGCATGTTGATAGGCTATAATGGATGCCTGCATATATACATGTGCTGTCACAGTTCTTGGACCACAAGTATTGTTTGTTTAAACTTTCAACACATTGCCCTCCATCAGTGATGGCCTTATGAATACACTGTCCACTATAGTGGCCAGGTGAGGTAAAGTTAATGGGTACAACATACATGAGTGGGAGTATGTACTGTACATGTGTATCTCTAGCTAGGTAGATATATCATCAGTGATAAGCTTGTCAATGTGCTTTCCACTATAGTGGCCAGGTGAAGTTATTATATAAAGTTTGTGGGTACAACATACATGAGTGGGAGTATGTACTGTACATGTGTATCTCTAGCTAGGTTGATATATCACGGTCTGGATTCTGAGTTGATTTTGAAAAGGAGGACAGAGAATGAAAAATCAGTGGACATGCTGCTCAGTAAGATAGTGCATACATAGAGTACACTGTTTTGTGACACTTTGTGGATATCCTAGTGCCTACATATTACAAGGTCTTGTTATATCTGATCATGTTACTTGTGTCAATTACCCTAACCCCAAAACATCTTACCAGATCTTATAATCGTTTTGTTACCCCCAGGCCTTTCTCTTATGCTAATGAGACAGGTACCAAATGTCTTTCCAAGTCTGAATATACTCTTATCATCTCATTATGTTAATGAGGCAGCCACTGAAGGTCTTACCTGGTCTGAAAATTGACTGACTGCCTCTGCTCCTTTCCCTCATGGTCATAGCATGACTTGATTTCCTCTTACTGGGTCTTACTCACTTTCTCTTTTTCTGACTGGGCAGGAAAAAGATCTTAGACCATCTTAAGAGTCTTAAATAAGATACCATAAGACCAAATTAAAGAAGAAAGTTTGCTTTAAGATGTTTTCTGGGCTTTTAGTGTATGGTCTCTCCAGAGTAGCATGAAGACACATTCATTTCACAATGCCTTATAACTTTTTCCTTATGTAGACTGTCATGTTATCAAGTGGTGAAGATGGAACAATGTGAATTTTTGCTAATGTGGACTGAGGATGATGATATATGCACTTAACAGTATGTCACTTGTATCTTTTCCTGATGTGGACTGTCATAATTAAATGGCAGGGATAGAATGGTAAAACATCATCAACAACAACATCATCATCATCATCATCATCATCATCATCATAGAAGGCCTATAAACAAAAACATCATAAAATCAATTTATCAAAGTTACAGACTTTGTCTGTGTATGGAGTGTCTTTACCCCGGTAATCTTTACTGCAGCATCATATAATATCAACAGGTGTATCTTAATCTTTTTTGTTTCATTGTTTCTCTGTATTATACAAAAAAAATGTAGTTTAAATCACCAAATTGCTCAATGATTGGACAATAGTGATCTTGAAAAATAGAGTTGAAATAGAATGAAGGTGAATAATAAAGGAAAATGTTGTGTATTCATTGTACAAGCTGCTACATAATTCAACATCTTGATTCCTCTGGGATGTTGCCTGGCCCACAGATGATGGTTGGACAGGGCCGATAACTTGGCAGTGTCAACAGGGTTTGGGGGCTTATGAGTGATCTTTATATTTTGGCCCGATCCCACTTAATTCTCATGCATTCAGAAACTTCCTGCATGCACACGTCAATAGAAGATGGTCCAAAACCATTCAAGAACACTTGAGATGTTTCATATAGAAACAGCATTCAGCTGCACCCAATGGATCAGTGAGAGAGGTATATTGAATTTGAATGATCAGATTGCATGGCAATGAAGCCAAGTTGTGGCTTTTGGTAAGACTGTAAACGTGCGTGGTCAGGCGAAAGGTGCTGAGGTGCTTCAAGGTCATTCAAACAATTGCAAATGACCTTGTTGACTCCATCTGAGAGGAATTCTCTCCGGCAAGGAATAGCTTCATGTTGATGTACAGTATAACTTCGTGCATGCATTTGATTTTTAACACCACCACCATGCCCAATCTGACCCATTAAATGCCATATCTCTGTCACCATTATTTTTTTAAATTTTATCATAAGGAAAAACATTGTGAATGAGAAATTCAGACAAAGACCTGTCAAAATAACCTGTTTCAGTTTAGGTCCACAGTTTTCCTTGCATGTTGTCTGCTACTATGTGGCTAATTGCTTTGAAATTGCCAGGAACACTTCTTGATACCTCTAGATCTTATTTATTCCACAGGTGGCATTATGATTTTTTTCTTTTTGTGAATATTTGTATGTTTTTGTAATTATGGAAAACATGTCCTGAACCACAAGCTTGAATCTGGTAGCAATGTAGCTTCACTCAATCTCTACCAAGGTAGTTTACTACTTAGATGTGTACTGAGATTCACTGATAAACAAATTTTAATTTTTGAGTTACATAATGATCCATAAGACAACATGTTAACATACATATACATGTAGTTACCATAGGGACATCAGTGCACATACTTGTACATTGTGTATAGTTTTTGCTAAACCACTGACCATGTACAATTCAAGTCTGATGGGCATGTATCTTGGCTGCATCTTGACCAAGTTTGGTCCACAGGTTATTATCCAACCATTTAAAAAAAAAATCATTATGACTTTTCTGTTCATCTTTTGTTCGAAATCTTATAAAAAAAAATCTCCCAAACCACATAGCCAATTGTTTGAAATAGCACAGGAATACTTCTGGACACTCAAATTTAGCTTGACTCAATCTCCAGCAAGGTAGTTCACTCGGTTGGAGTACTGTCATTTGCTGGCTTTAAACCAATTTTTGAAACATGTAATGATAACGAAGAGTGCATGTTAGCATACATCGCTACTACAGGGATATCATTGCGCCCGCATGTGTATGCAGTTTTCTCAGTAACTGTTAACTACATGAAGATCCACTTCCAACTTGATGAGGCTGTGAGTCTACAGAGTTTCTTCAAATGATCATACTGCCATGATTTTTTTTTTTTTTTGAGAGTGGGGGGGGGGGGATATTAAAAATTTTGTTCTCCAAAACTGTTTGGCTAAGATAGCTTTGAAATCGCAGACAAACACTTCTGGGTACCCTAAGACTACAGTGGGACTTATTTTGTATTGAAAATATCATGGTCAGCTGAGGAGAGGCTGTTCACACAACCCTCACATTCAACCATTTTATTCGTGAATTTTTGTATCTTTTTGTAATTTTTGATGTCTTTTCCTAAACAACAGCTGAATTCTCGTCAAACACGGCAGAATTTAGAATTATAAACTTAACCTGATCTCATCTCCAGCAAAGCTGTTCACCAGGTAGTTATGCTAATATTTGCTGGTTTTCAACAAATGTTCGGAATAACATAATGATCAGTAAGAGTACATGTTACTATGGGATACCAACTGTGCACATGCATGTACAAGTCAGTATATGTAATGTAGTTTTGTCCAAAACCGTTGACCAGATCCACTTCAGACTTGATGGGGATGTACTTTGTGTGGGTCTCTATTAAGTGTCACCCTATGGTCATGTTCCAGTACTTTTTTTTTTCACATTTAAGGGGAAAGCTCTCTAAAAGAATTGTTTCTGAAGTCAGTTGTCCTGTGGCTATGTACATGTATCTGTGGTTGATCTTATCAAGGTCAGCTGAGGACGGACTATTCACGCAGCTCGTGTCTTGTAAATTGTTGCAGCATGTGGCAACCACAAGATGTTTAAATATTATGAATATTCTCTGCAGACAGATCGTTCACAACACCTGTCTCTAAGATATATATTATAACATATTATAGCCCATACAGAGTCCATATGTTACATGGATCTTGCAATATTAATCTAGAAACTGCACGTTCTGTTACTTGGTTAATTGATTGGTTCCACACAAAAATATCGGCATGAAGGAAACAGAATTTCAGGAGCATGCAAGCTTAGAAGCCTTAATCACTTAAAGGTCTCTGGAAACCTGCATGTAAGCTTTGTGTGCATTATACTTATTGGATAGCTAATTAAGTGACATTTACATTGTCCATACTAGTATTGTTGGGTCTTGACAAGCTGGGAATGTTGTCTTCCTGTTTGGTGTAATCTTCTCAGAATGTATATAATAGAGGTACCAACACAAGAACTAAAATGAAACCTCAGTATAATGACATCTAAGAACTACAGTGAAACCTCAATATATAATGATATCTAAGAACTACAGTGAAACCTCATTATAATGACATCTGTTCCCAGCAAATGTGTCAGATATCTTAATATATTTCACATAAACATTAAATAGCAAAGAAATTTGACTTCACGTCTCACCAAACTTGCATCATCAACGGATTTTGTGGGAGATATGAGTTTCTCCCTAAATATGTGGCTTATAGGTAGGCAGGAATACATCATTGCCAGAGTTTGTCAGTTTTATTCTTGTGCTGCAGTCATCTGGATATACAGTTGGTCCCCCTTTTGAAAATCCAGTATACTTCCATGCAGATGGGATGACAATTCCATTATGTTGTCCCCCTCCAGAAAGGCCACTTCTCTTATAAGGCTATTTCTGACAGCATTTTGAGTGGCATTACAAGAGGGGGACAGGTGTTCAATTCTTGTCTCCTATAAAGGCTCCCTTTCTCTTTTGTATGTGGCTGGCAATAAACACCTACCTACCTACCTACCTACCTACCTACCTACCTACCTACCTACCTACCTACCTACCTACCTACCTACCTACCTACCTACCCACCCACCCACCTACCTACCTACTGCAATACTGCTACTTTGCTGTCAACACACCGTTAGGTATCTGGCTGCAAAGACACTAGTAACTGATCAGACTTCCCAGAAGCTTGTATTCCTGCTGTTGCTGCAAGGGAGGCAGAATGCAGCTTTGGTATACATGCTGCATTATCACTTGAACATTTCCCCCCTTAAACTGGCCAAAACAAGCTCACACTAGAATTTTGTCTGCTTTAATGCTTTTTGATTGATTATAATGTTGCGTTAGAGGGAAAAAGTTGCATGAAAATTGGAAACAAGAAGAGGATACTGCAAGTCAACATCTTTCCTTTGGCTAGGTCAGGTGTTCAGCCCTGCCTGCCCCAAGAAAAACTGTTGACTCAGTTTTAATTAGAGGGGTAAAGATTAGGTACCTGGGGTGCTTATAATATACATGTAAGTAAATAGGAAAAGCCTTATATGTGGATCAGGATCAAAAATATTTGACTAGAATATCATCAAAATAATGGTATAATATTTGTATAGCATGGTCTTAGATTTTTTTCATTTGTCAAAAAGAAAGGGATAATTAACCCTTTCATTCTTGAATTAAAACTGAGTCAACAGCCTGCCTTTGTAATAAGGATGAATAGATTCATGTTCTTTGGAAAACAACTACTCATTCAAATACCAGCATGCCTGTATTTACAAAGAGTACAATTGCCCAGAGTCAACAGCTTTCCTGGGTGTGCTTTGGGCATGTGCCCAAAGCATGGCAAGGAAAGTTGTTGACTCAGTCTAAAATGTGGCACTGAAAGAGTTTAGGACAGCTGTTGGCCTTGGGTATTGATAGTTCTCATGTACAATTCTCAAATTGATTTTTTGTTACAATCTTACAAAAAAAAAGCATATTAAAGCAGACAACATTTGTGAAGTTCTGTGGAATTTATCTTGACATAGTCACACACTGTGTGGCAGGTGGCTGTTACATCACTGGGTAGGATTAATGGCCCTACAGTTTCCTGACCTGACCTGACCTGACCTGATATGTATCAATATCACATATTGTTATTCTCCTGTTTCACTGGCCAAGTGAAATCAGTCTGAGTATAAGACTACCGTCAACTTTTGATTCCCTTAAGGGGAGAAGGGTTAAACAAATTAGGTATTATAAGTTAGTGATCCTGGCGCTGCCAGTTCTTAGGCAACCTGTCTGCCATATGAGCAGTCTCTGTCATAATGCAGAATAACATCCACCATAAGGCAAGAAAAATTTACCTGCTGAGAGTGACGTGACGAGTGGGCCACTAGACTGTCAGTTTACCTGTACTGAGCCAGCCAACAAAACCACCTGCATGCAAACTCTTGTAAAGTAAAGCTGTTAACTCATCCAATACTATGGTGACAGGCCTTGGTCAGTGGTTCTGGCACTGACTTGAGACTATAGGCATGTTGGTAGGCCCTACTTGAATGAAAGCTCTTTTCATGAAGAATTCAAATATCCAATTGTCATCTTAAGGCTAGGTAAATATACGGAAAAATCAGGGACTGGTATGGAATGAGTTAACTCTTATCACCTTAAACCTCCCAAAAACCAGCTGGTGGTCAAATGTTGTCTGTGTCACTATTTTTGACTGATTTAAACAGGAATGAAAAATGATTTGACTGAGAATTGTAGATGAGACCTATCAAGGTTATATGCCCCAGGTCAACAGCTTTCCTTTGCACGAATTGGGCACTTTGCAGCCAACACATGCTAAGGAAAGTTGTTGATTCAGTCTTAATTCTAGGGGTGAAAGGGTTATGAAAGAGACTGAGCATAATGAAGTACAAGAGCAGCCCATAATGAGCAGGTTCTCATAACCTCAGACACTCACACTCCATTATTGTCCCACAGAACAAGCAGATCTCATATTTGCTCAGCTAAAAGGTACATGTGCCTTGCATGTACACAGTGTGTTATACAGCAAATTGAGTTGATAAGGTATTAAGGAAGCTACACCTGTCTTTGAAGTTTAATGATATTTTGACTGATTTTGCTGGAAAACTGATAAATTGGAGGACATGAAAGGAGTCACTCTGTTAAGACTATAGAAAAGAAAGACATCGATGTCTGTTCAAAACTATACAATAATACATGTGTGTGTGTGGTTATATATATGTATATATGTATGTGTATATATATATATTTATATATATATATATATATATATACACACACACATACATCCAGGACCACAACAATTTTTAGAATCTATCATTTGCCAAAATAGCTTAATTGTGTTAAATTGTAGTACAAAATTTTGTTTAAAAAGTTATATTGTAAAATTATGGATATATCTCCAAAACTTTGAAATCACCCAAAAATGTTTTATGTTAATGAGTCTAAATTATTATAACAATGATGAAGGGATTATTGTCAGTTTTCTCCTGAAGTAGATGTTGAAAGTTGTGGATTGTCCTGTTTCACCATTGTTCCTGAAAATGCCATACATTTGCAGCAGCATACACATGTATGTGACTGTAAATATATAGGAGCATATTCCCCTTTACTCGTGCATCCATTGGCTTGACTTTAGGTATATGTTAATCATACCTGAAAGGACAGCAACATGCTGCATTTGGTGAGGTGGACAGATGGTATTAACCCTCTCCCCCCTCAAATCTGCTGAAAGTGCCCAGCTGTAAAATGTCAGTTTCTGCTCAGTATTTTTATGTCAGCATATAATTACAATGAATCCTATCATGATAGCATATACTTGGTCAACAGCTTTCTGCGGCATGCATTAGGCATATTGTGCTCAACCCATTATAAAGAAAGCTGTTGACTCTGTCTTGTTCTAACAAGGAAAGGGTTAAATAGTTGATAATGGCGGACTTGTACTCATATTTTATGACCACACAGTCAAACTCCGCATAACCACTTACTTCAGAAATTAAACCAGCAATCAATTAAGATCACTCAGTTAAGTAATGATGTGTATTACTTTAAATATCATAATACAGATGTATCTGTATTTTCACATTTTTCAGCATCAGTATGATGAAATATATATATGAAAAAGAACTATAACAAAATCTATTACAGACCAGCATTTATAGAAAACGTAATACGTATTGTGACATGAGATACCACATTACTCCAGTCCAGCTTTTAAGAGCTAGATTTCATTGTGAGATCTGTCTGGCGAGCTACATGTAGAAGCTGTCTGCGTGCATAGTTATGGAATTAAACGAGGAAGCAATTTATCTTCAAAATTGCATCAAGAGCACGGACGATGTTCCCTGCTCTCCTCAGGAAGGTATCCTTGCCATCACGTTTGGCTGTAAATGGCTGGTATTGGAATGCTGCACAATGCCCCAGCTTCATTGGATTAAATGGGCTTCAATTTATAGAGTGTGGGTTATACCTCCAAGAACAACAGGCCTCTCATGATTCTACCTACTTGGATGGAGTGCCACTGTGTGGCAATTCCCACATTGTTGTTATTAGTCCCACCACAAATTTAAAGAAGTTCTTTGCTTCTGTCTGATCATTCAAAGTGTCAATTACACAAGTGATATCAGTATTATTTTTTGTTGCTTTGTGTCTAAAGGCTGTCCTGAATTCACAAGCTGTTAATTTGATTAATTTCCTGCTTTGATTGAAGCTAAATGAACAGTTTGCTCTGACATAATTTAATTGGGTGATTAGTATCCAATCAGCACCAGGGATAGCTGTTGACCTGAAGCATGTTGTCATGACAGCTAATTGTCTTTGTTGGCCAATGTACATGTACAGTGGTCCCTGTCTTGAGAGACTGCCCCCGGGCAGGTGAAAATGTGGTCTCTAAAACGGGTGGTCTTTCATTAGAGGTATAATAACATGAAAAAGATAGCACAGTGTTCTGGGTCTCTTATTGGAGGGGTCTCTCAAGACAGGTGCCACTGTACCAAGTGATTTTGTCATAAAGCTGTTCCCCTTGAATTAAGACAGTCAACAGCATACCCTAATGGGGGTCAGGTGCAAAGTGCCTCACCCATAATAAAGAAAGCTGTTGACCTGGGACATATTACCATATGTTGATACCCGAAAGAAAAAGAAAAGAAAGGGTGCAACATTAGAGCTGCTTAATTGCAGCATTGCAGCTACTCTATCATGGCACCCTTTTTTACATCCACTCAGTTTTGTCAGAGGTTACTGCTCTGTAGCTGCTCTCCCTCAGACTTACTACGTACTGCAGCTAGGATGAGACTGGGGTTGCCACTACCAAAGACAGCGGCTGTACAGCCACTTATGTTCATGTATAGGTCTAACCTTCAATTCTCATAAAAGTGGGTGTCAACACACACTTTTCTGTTTTTCCTAAGCTTTTTTTCTTTCTTTCTTCCTTTCTTTCTTTCTTTCTTTCTTTCTTTCTTTCTTTCTTTCTTTCTTTCTTTCTTTCTTTCTTTCTTTCTTTCTGTCTGTCTTTCTTTCTTTCTTTCTTTCTTTCTTCCTTCCTTCCTTCCTTCCTTCCTTCCTTCCTTTCTTTCTTTCTTTCTTTCTTTCTTTCTTTCTTTCTTTCTTTCTTTCTTTCTTTCTTTCTTTCTTTCTTTCTTTCTTTCTTTACCAGTGAATTTGTCTGACACTTTTCTCTGACACAATTATACATAGAAACCCCAAACTTGGCATGATTGTACCTCCATACAAGGAGTTGGGCCTTTTAATACAGAGGAATGAAAATGTTTAAAATTATGCAAATTAAGGGCATTTGACATTTTAAATCTTGAATATTTTCAAAATTAAAATAGATAGAGATGTCTTTTCAACTTCTACTAGGGGCTTATTGACCATTGCACATCTAATGAATCTGAAACAAAAGTTGTAGCAATTTAAATTACAAATGTATGCTAATTAGCAGCATTTGAAATTTTAAATCTTGAATATCTTCAAAATTATTATAGATAGAGATGTCATTTCAACTTCTACTAGGGGGTTATTGCCCATTGCACATGTAATGAATATAAAACAAAAGTTGTAGCAATTTAAATTATGCTGATTAGCAGTATTCAAAATTTTCAATCTTGAACATCTTCAACACTATAATAGATAGAGATGTCGTTCCCACTTCTGCTAGGGGGTTGTTGACCATTGCGCACCTAATGAATTAAAAACAAAAGTTGTAGCAATTTTAATGATGCTAAGTAGCACCGTTAGAAATTTAAATCTTGAATAACTTCAAAGCTATAATAGAAATGCCATTCCAACTTCTACTCCTGTGTTATGGAATAGTTGTACATTGCCATACCAATATGCTTTGGAGACAGACACACTGATTTGCTTTGCAGCAAATCATCTTTTCTAGTTAAACTTGCTTTTATAGCCCCAGCAAATGGAATTTTGGGAAGGTATACTGTTTTTGGCTTGACCAACTGTACAAAGCACACGATCCTTGCAAGCAAAATATCGCGTAACTCACAGGTTGAAACAAACTCAAATTTACATGACTTGTGCCTCAACAGAATTTCTTGACTTCATTACATTTTGGTGACCTTGACCTCATTTTTGAAGTCACGGGACCCATATTTGTGCCGGGAGGGGGGGGATATCGTGTCTGTCGGCAATGACTGTTCTGGTTGATCGCTGTTGAAATTAGTCAAGCGATGAAGCAGAAAACATCTGACCATCAGCCAATTTGCACTGGTTGAACCCTTTGGAGGGTGACAGTTGTGCCTGTCTCAGTTAAATATATGATATCAGATAGTGTGTCCTAGCTTCCTGGTGTAAATAAATCTGCCACCAGCTTTCATTAAATTTGCATGTATGTATGTATGTATGTGACTATGTTGTCATGCTTTGACACCTACTGTGTCATTTTGGGTGTATTTTTTCCAGCTGGGACTCTGTGCCTTTCGTCCAGACAATCCAAACATTTCCTGGTGCAGTTTGACCCCAAAAGAGTCCTTGACTCAGAATATTTATTAGGGTCAAGGCCAGTCATTTGTCAGTGGGCCCAAAGATGTCAGTCTGGGTCACACATCTCTTCTCAGGAACTACAGACAACACTGACACTGGAACAAAACATCCTTTTACTAGGAAATTTGAATCTTTAATCATTACAGTAATTAAAATGAGTGATATTTTTGTTGTTATTAGCACTGAAAGAGTTAATTTAACACATAAAGGGTTGAGGACTAGGTCTGATAAGGCAAAACTGAAAAGGAGAACGTGTGATAAGGTGCAGAAATAAATACATGTACCACAAAGTCTTAAGGAGTGGTGGCATGGAAAGCTACCAGCCATCAAACAGGAACAATTTTTTGCAAAATGTTCTTAACACAAGATGTATGTCAAATGTAGCACAATATTGCTAGTAGTACAATATGTCAGGGAGTACTTTCTGGAGACTCACAAAGTATGGTGAATATGATTGCTGTCATTTGTCATTTCTCCCCTATAATTACATTTATTCAAAAGAAAGCCTTTGCTTTTGAGCTTAAATTGTTTACAGCAAATGTACTAACTTTCGCATGCAGAAATTTTCACAGTTTTTTTTAGCTCTGCTGACTTGTCAGTCAGCAGAGCTTATAGAATCCGTTTGCGTCCGTCGTCCGTCTGTCCGTCCTTCCGTCCGTCCTTCCGTCTGTCGTTAGACTTTTTATATTTTCAACTTCTTCTCAAAAACCGCTACATAGAATGTTTTGATTTTGCACATGGATGATCCCCAGGTGGACCTCTACCAAGTTTGCGAAGGAGATGATGCAATAATTTTTCTTTTTTTTATGAATTTTTTAATTTATTTTTTGAAAAAAATTAAAATTTCTTCATCTTAAGAACTACGAAGCCAATTGCTTTGATATTGCACATATGGTCATCTGGGGTCAACTAGTTCTTATTTTGGCCACCAGGTTGCGCTGTGATTTTTTCCTATTTTTTTATGAATTATTGCCTGTTAAGGCTATTTTCGACTTCTTCTTGAACAGAATTGCTTAAAAGTTTTATCAGAATATAGTTGGACATTAGACAATGAAAGTTTGCGAAAATAATATGGATATGTTAATTTTAGGCAGCAAAGTTATGGGATATCAAACTTCGCAACTGTAAGGAAGTGCTGCAGCTGTATATATATATATATATATATATATATATATATATATATATATATATATATGGCAATCTAGTGCATATTATTACACTATTGTATTTACCCTTTTGACTTCTTCTCAAAAACTGCTATGTGGAATGTTTTAATTTTGCACATGGATGTTGCCCAGGTGAACCTCTACCAAGTTTGCGAAGGAGATGATGATGCAATAATTTTTCTATTTTTAATGAATTTTTTAATTTATTTATTGAAAAAAAAAAAAAAAATTCTTCATCTCAAGAACTACCTGGCCAATTGCTTTGATATTCCACATAGGGTCACCTGGGGTCAACTAGTTCTCATTTTGGCCACCAGGTGGTGCTGCATTTTTTTTTATGAATTTTTGCGTGTTAAGGCTATTTTCAACTTCTTCTCCAGAACAGCATTATAGAATTGCTTAAAATTTTATCAAAATATAGTTGGACATTAGACAATGAAAGTTTGCGAAAATAATGTGGATATGTTCCACTATGTGCCACTCTACATACATGTATATAGCTGTACAAATCTAGACTGCAGTCCATGTGCTCCAATACTGTAAAAGCAGATCCCAGTCAGCAGAGCACAGGATAATCATGATCCTCTTGTTTCTTTTTCTCTTTTGTATTGCAGGCATCTAACTAAAGTTTCAATTTCACTATTTTGATTTAATTCCCATTAAACCTATGTTAAACATGTAAAATAAATGTTCCTTGTGTTTTTACTTTCACTTCTGTATCATCAACAAAATAAGCAAAAATGTAAGTACAACAAAATTAGATGATTTACAGTATCTGAGAAAATAGGATAAATCCTGCTGGGTGACAGCTGGGTGTGATAACAGTGCATATTTACCAATTATTGTGTCTTGGTCAGAGCAAATTGAGATATCCCACAGAGAGGTAGTCAGTGGATGAGAAGGGCATAAGTAGATTGGTGTTGACAGCACTGTGCCTGTACTGATCAACATGTTTTAACTCCTTCTTGTCACATGACACAAAGACATCATTTGCCTGCATGACATCCCCCCCCCTTTCTCATGTACCTTTGCTTTACAGTGGTATGTTCCCTTATAAGGGTGTCCTATCCTGAGGAAGGAAATAAAATGAAAATACCATGGTTCCTGCAAGGAGAACTAACCTCTGACGAGGGGGATGGGGGTGGGGGTGGAATATCACCAGTGGGGCCTTACAAGAGGGGGACTGCTTTACTTGTAATTTGATCCTTTTCATTTTGAGCTTATTATCTCGGTGTTTGAACATTTTTCTTTAGGCTGTCCCATTTCTCTTTAGTAATTGAAGCACTGGCTTCAATTTTCACTCAGTTAGCAGTTTGAATGCTATATTGGATAACAGACTGTCGGCCCAAGCTGCCAGCAAGGGTAGTGTTGTCCATTTATATGTACGATGTGTAGCAGGGTTTCCCCAATTCCCTGATATACATGTAAAAGCTCCAGAATATAGTCTTTACCATAAAATTCAGGCCTTTAAAATTAATTTTTGTATTAATTTAAACAGGATGCTTGTGCTTTAATTTTACTGCTTATGCTATATTATGTAGAAATTGCCCGTGACCGTCTCCAAATTTTCTGGATGTCATGCAACTTAGTCTTGACACCAGGATTCAATAAGATGAGCTCATAACTCAGGAGGAACGACCTAGCTTGAACTGCTCTCAATGTGCAAATCTCTTCTATTTTGTGTCAATGTCTGCACACTTGTACACCCCTACCCCACCCCCACCCACCCCCTTATAGGGCCCACATCTGAACAGAGACAACCCCTTCACACAAGGCCAGCTTTGCCCACTCGGAAAGAGTCGCGTTTACATATTACATTTTCAGCCTACTAAAATGTCACTTATTGACTGCCTGTGGAGAGGGAAAGGGTTAATATTAATTTATCGATTTTTACTGATAACCTGAAAAAAATATTCGGCCTTATTGAACTTTAGGGGACCCGAGCACGTATAGGACTAATAAAGGTTCAAAGTTCACGAAGTTCCAGATGTGTCTTAAGTAGTCATTAGCAACACGAATTACTTATCTGAGATAACTTCCAACTGGTCCTAACATGTAAATTAAGCATCAGCGTTTCTGCCGATGATCCAAGATGGATGCCACAAGTGCTATTGGGGACCACATCATATAATTTTAAATGTGATCATGAATAACAAAAGTATTGCTTAACTATTTCGAAGAAAATATGAGCTATGAGACGGAGCAAGTGGCCTCGATGGAAGAGGTAAAAGTGCAAACGGTTTCGTTCGAATGAACTTGTCAGGAACGTCAAGGAATTTCGAAGCAAAAATTTACAAGAAAGAATGAACGCTGAGACCCTCCTCGGGAAAATCACAGGGCACCCTGTGGACCTGGCTCACGAAAGTAAACACGCACACATGGCAAATCTAGTAGACATACCGTGATTGGTTAAAATCGAGTTGCAGTGTTGCATTGTGGGTACTATCAACGTCAAAAGTCTTTTGGTGCATATGCAAATGGCGGATTTGAGTTTTTCATAATTTAATGACACAATGCCTGTGGCGCAAACATCTATTCTACTAGAAAAACATACAAATGTTACCGTACTGCCTGCAGCGCAATAATCTTCACTTCAGGTTGGAGTATAGACATCGTAATTGGAAGTTACCTATAGTTCAATAAGGCCAAATATTCAGCAGTTTTTTTGGGTTTTTTTGAAGTTCTGTTACCGCTGAAATGATTTCCTCTCTGTGATTGTCACAATGTTCAGCATTATATGTATATATGGTACACAATGGTTGAAGGAACAGAGGATAACTTTGGTATTATTGATTGACAAAATCATTCACTTTTACAGTTCTGTCACATATAATACATAAAATATCAAAGCAGATTGTTCGCAATTCATTATTTATAAAACCATTGTTATATAATTTAGTTTTGATAGAGCAATGATATATTTGATTTTTTTTTTATTGTAAGACCCAACTATCTTGTTGGCATTTAAAATATTTATAGCAAAATGTATATTTGATAAACAAGATCATCTGATACCATGAATATACATACAATTGGTAGCTAATGGGGCTTGAAATGCTATCAAATAGTAAAGCCAACATTTCCAAGTTTTCTGACAGGTGTCAGTACCTCACAACCCCGACCACACTTCATGCCGTTGATACTGTCAAACCCAGAGGTCTGCAAAAGAAGCAGCTTGCACCTTAATTTCACTTTTGTATAACAGCAATTGTGTCCTGTTTTTTGTTTGTTATATCAAACCATGACGTATTATCACAGAAGCAGATATATGACTGTCAACAGTATGTTTGTGGATCATCATGGGACAAGAGTTAAAGTTGAGTTCTACTGTTATAAAGAAAAATGACAGTTGGCCTTGTATGGTGGGTGTACCTAATTGATTAATATGCACTGAGAGTACAGCCACCCACTGCCTAAACACAGTGGGGTGTTGTGAGCGTGCATTTTACGTGAATGCCGGCACGATGCAGACAGCATGAAGTGTCTTTGAGGCTGGCCTCTGTAGCCCGAGCGCAGACTGATCACCTCATTTATACGCCCAGAAAAGTCATTTCCGCAAGTGTCCAGTGAATCTTTTCAATAAATATTATGCCATTGTCAGCCTGAGGTGCCACTGTGCTTTGTTCTATTACATGGTCTGAAGCTAACAGAAGCACTCAAATTGAGACTGGCAGGTTTGAGCAAAGTATAGACTAGTATCAACCCACGTTTTGCTCTCAGAATCCATGCGGCAGACAGACATGGCTTCTGCTGCCAACCGTATAATTTTTTCACTCGTTGCAGTTTTATAATAACATGGTAGATGATATTGTGCTCGTGTAGGGTTCTGTTTGGTAAGAGCAGCAGTCTTACATCAAAAGCAGAATAAAATTTTGGTCTGGAAATCACATTATTTGCAGAACACCATGAGCTGATGATGATGGTGATGACACTTTCCCCTTTAAAGTAAGACTGAGTCAAGAGCTGTCCTTGGTGTAGGTTCGGCACCAAGCACCCAACCTATACCAGGGAAAGCTGTTGACCTTGGGGCATGTAACCTTGATAGGTTTCGACTTCAATTCTCATTCAAATTGTTTTTCATCTCTCTCGAAGTCAATTGAAAACATTGAAGTTTTGGCCAATTTAAGGGGGAAAGGGTTAATTTTTCAATGGCACATGTAAATGCAGTGCTCCATCTTCAGACGTCACCAGTCTGCACAGAGGTCACCTTGTCAGGATACATTGCCAAGTACGCTTCATCTTATTCATACCTCCTTTGAAAGGTCAAATGCCTTCAGAGACACAATTTGGTCATACCTATAAGGGTGGTCTTTCAAGACAGGTTTCACTGAATGTGTTTTACAGTGCCTAGGATTTCTATTTGAAAGATGTCATTCATATCCAGCTGTACTGAAAAATCACTTTTCAGATCAAATGAATGTGGCCTAATTTGTGCAGTGGGAAGAGCTAGATCATTGCCGTAGTTGAAATTTATTGTATACTTTTTATTTTATCATTGTTATTTTTTTTAATTTTTAAAGTGTGTTTGTGTTTGCCAGGTGGTGTAATGATATCCTTGAGAAATCTTCCAATTTTGCTATCTGTTGTCCCTGAAATGAATTATACAATCTTTATCCAATTTTTGCATGTAATGCACCCACCTCATCATTTTTGTATTCATTGACATCTTAAAACGTGAACCCTATTGATTGCTTGGTCAAGGTCAGTGTAACCTATGCATTTCTTATGGATGTTTACTATGTTATTGAAAGACAGTACCCACGCACACAGTTGAAGACTTCAAAGCATGGGGGAAGAGTAGTTTTTTATGATACAATCCTACATATAGAGATGCTATGTGGTGCTGTACGTGGTACTCGGTATTGAGCTGCTACGTGGAACTTGACATGCCAGGCGTGTCCTTGGCTGTCAGAAAACCAAGTCAATGACGTGCTATAATTATAACACAGGAACATATAATAGGATCACTTGAAAGGAAACTGAAACTATAATATCTGTAAAATGAATGGCCATATTGTCACCTGCTGCTTTTCTGTAATGATTTAATCCATCATAATTGGTATGAATGTTTTACATCTTCCTCGTCTTATGCTTTGCATGTCTGTAAACATGAGGTGCTGTTCATTGACTTAATTTTGCTGGCTACTTATTTCCACTTCCATGTTTTTCACTCCTAGTACAAAACCATTAAAATTAAAACACCACAAAATAACATTTAAGGTGGCACAAACAAAGCTAGGCACTTAGAGGAGTGCTGTCTTCAACCCGCTCTCCTGTTTTGATTTTTATTTTTAGACCCATAAAACTATATATATTCTTGTTGCTTAGGATCTGTAGATTATATATACACCAAGAAAACCTTTTAAAAATCAAACTTTGGGGTGAAAAATGGACATTTTAGGAAAGGGTCCGATTTGGAGATTTTTCTTGGGATTCTCGAAAAATAAAGTACTTAAAAACTCAAAAATTTGCAAAATGAAACTTCGTAGTCATGTCCCCAAATTCAGCATCTGACCTTTATGAATACCCAGGTGTCAATATGCAGGCCGAGTGTTGTCAAGACGGTAAGCAGGTGCCACTTAATTTCTTTACGGGTCCAGAAAACCAACATTGATTGTAAGCTCTAGGGTATGAAGGTGGCTGGCTGCACTTTCAAGTGAAACAAACCTGTGTTAATGTCTTCATATTGGTTTAAATTATGAGAATATAACTCTGCATGTATATGTGTGTGTGTGTCTGTGTCTGTGTCTGTGTGTGTGTGTGTGTGTGTGTGTCTGTGTGTGTGTGTGTATATATATATATACAAATATATATATACATACATACACATACATACATACACACTTGTGTGTGTGTGCGTGCATGTGTGTGTACACTTTATAAATGTATATATTGCTTCAAATCACAACATTTCACTTTTAGTGGAAATATAATACAGAGAGAGTCCTGTAGAGGCACATGATATTCGTAAAAAATTGAGTAAATTAGACAGATTCAGATGTATGCCACCTTTTGTATGGAACAAAAGGTGCCAATTAAATGTGGTACATGTATGTTCAACAAGGAATTACAGAGAATTAAGTGTAATAGGATTCATGGATCTCTATGAGGTTTAAAAGGTGTTAAGATTGAGCATTTAGTAGCATGCAAAATTAAAATCCATCAAACTAAACTGATTAATTTATTGTAATGACAACCTCACAGGGATGTCCTAAATGTTAATTCCTTAATCAGTGCTGTGTGATATTATTTGAATATGAGTAATAATAATTATTTGAATATAGTCCGTCAGTTCATAAACATGTATTCCATGTTGAATGTATATATACATTGTGTCAAGTTTGTGCAAAACTGAAGGGGAGTGTTTCAAATGGAGGATATGTATTCATAAACTGGTTCCCTGTCTTGAGAGACCACCCCGCAAAGGAAGGTACAAAAGTGGTCCTGCAGAACAGGTGGTCTTTCAAGTTACCAAAATTGTGAATGTGCCAGAGTGTGTGTATCTCAGCTTCCACAGATTGAAGGTTACATGTGCATATGTATAAAACTGTAACTGAATCATGTTGCAGTCTCCCACTAAATTAATCAAGAACTACCATGGCCTATTTACTTTATACCCAGAACACTAATCAGTATTAATTCATCATATAGATTTCAAGAAATGCCTCAGTGGTTATGGTTTTCATTATTAGGCATGTCACAATAGATGTTGAAATTGCCATCAGCACAATATTGTGCACATATGTGGCACAAGAATGTGCTTAAGGAAAAGAGTGAAATTCAGAGCAAAAAAAAAAAAAAAACATTGCAGATACATTTTCACTTGAAATGAAAATGAACTGAAAGTTAGTCAGACGTCATGACTTTGCTTTTTTCATTGTCGATGAAGTAAGGTGGGTGGCGATCATTTTTAAATGAAGGCAAGTGCTCTTTTTTAAGGGAAGGTGAATGAAAAAGAATACTGTGAATATTCTATTGCAAATGATGCAAATGTTGAATCTTTCCCAAGTGAATATCAATGACCAGCTGTTGTGATGTCTGACAAACGTAAAGTTAATGTATACCACTGTATGATAAGACATGAGTGTCAACATGTATTGAGGTTTTGCTTACTTTTGTCAAGCTGTCGTAACATGTCAAATAAGGATATCATGTGATTCTGACATTTAAATTAAGTACAGTGGTCCCTATATTGAAAAGTCCCCTCCAATGTGAGACCCCCTGCCTGCAAAGAGTAGCTTTTTAAGATTTTTCTTGGTAGTTTTCATGCTATTTGTGTGTCCCATGAGATACCACTTGTCTTGACAGATCACAGTTTGGTCATCCCAAGGATGCATCTATGAAGACAGGTTTCACAGTTCTAATTTTTAGCTCAGCTCACATCTAGCCAGATTAATTAATGTAGTCCATGGTCCTGTCTGTCTCCCCATCCTCCTGCATCACAAATTCACACTTTGACTTAAAAAAAAAAAAGAAAAAGCCAGAAAGATCTTGAAACTTAGTAGGCATGTAGCATGGGGGTCTTCATACCCAAATTGTTGAATAGAGCATGCTTCAATAATTTCTCCTTTTCAACATTTTATGTGTTTGAAAAATATAAACAAAAAAACAAAACAAAAAAACAAACAAAAAAACGCTCCATAACTGCATGCCCAATTACTTCAAAATTACAAAGAAAGACCTCTGCTGATGTGAATTTTTGGCGATCACATGATAGCTCAAGAAACATTTGAGCTAGGAATTTGACATCACACAAGATGATGGTTCTGCGTGTAAATTGGGACCAACTTGAGAGAACACGTGGGTGACCTTGACCAAAGTCTCAAGGTTGCAGGGCTACTGGAGGTTTTCTTTTCTTTTTTTTTTTTTTTTTACTTTAAGCAGCTATTTAAACTGTGATTTTGGTATTGCATATGATACTGTAGGACTAGAAATCTTGGAGCACACTTTATGTAACACAAATGCAACTTTTGATGAAAAAATTAGAAATTTCAGCGCATATTGATAGTTGTGCTATTAAATTCAAATGCCCTGTGTAAGGTGACCTCCCTTACAAGTGTCTGTAAACGTGCAGTGTGGCACACCTCACAATTAATGGCAAATATAAATGAATTTGCACTCAGGTCACCTTGAGAGCCTTCCAATCCTGAATAGAAATTTCCGCCCCATTCCTGCCTTGAATGACCTGTTTGCTGAGGAGATTTTACCCTGTTGTCAGCCTGCCCTCGACCAACATTTTTTGTTCAAGACACAAAAATGTATCGCTGCAGTATGACAGCTTTGCAAAGTGCTTACTCAAAGTCCACAAATGTGATAGTTATAACATGTCACATCACCATTATGCCACATAATCAACAAGGTCGAAGACTGAGTTGATTGTAATGGCATAATGGTCATTGTGACATGTTATAAATGACTTGTAACAAGGGTAGTAGGAACTGACCAAGATATTCCTTGGTGCACAACATGTTTTCCCTGCCTTTTGTGCACTTTACCGCTTATGTAAGTTGTCAAATGCGCAGTCAAGTTTGACTGTGTGCTCATGTATTTTCCACTTTCCAATATGGCAGTAGGAAGAGCAGGTGGTGGAAGCCAAAATGACAGATATAAGTGAGTTGGACAGTATTCCCACTCAACAGTTAATTTTTCAGAGGAGCATGTGTCATAATGGCGAGAGTACGTGCTACAAGAAACCTATTACAGGTGAAAAAGCAATATATTGTGGGAATTTAATTCACTTATACTTTTCAGGGTTCATGCCTGGCATAGCCACTGATTAAGTGTTGTAAATTGAGTCATGTATACCAACTTACATAATATGGCAACGGTGATATCCTGCTAGATATGACAGATAACTTGGAAAGTTCTAGGAATACATGTCTGTATTGTTCCAATTCCTGTGGTCATCTGCACAGATCCTGCTGGAGCGATAGCGCTTCATCCCAAAAATACCAGCCATAAAGTTTTCCTCACACGCTCATGAAAACAATGACAATGAAGTTTATTTATTATATTTACATTTTTTCCTATTTTTTTGATTTTTGATAATAATTACAAGTGATGCACAATCGCCAAAGAACGTTTTTTCCACATAAATTGCTTTGTTTTAAGGGTGGTGTGATCAATAGAAAGATAAGCGCTAACCACGCCCCCGTTACCTGGCAACCAGTCTATCCCAAAAGCAACAAACAGGAAAGAAAAATAGTCCCTTTGTAAATGTTCATTTATTTGAACAGATAGCTTTACAAAATACAAGATTCGTTCACATTAGGGAAAAAGTATACAAGTAAGTTATTTTTTGGGATAAAATACCCAGAATAACACAATGAATACAAGATTAACACCATTGCACTTGCACCTCGCACCGCGGATGCATCTCAGACTGATGCGAGCAGTGAACAGGATTTAACAGTTTAACGAGGCACGATCATGTTGAAGGTACAATTTTGAAAGGTGGAGTTGGAAATCATTCCTGCGTTAAAATTCTGGTTGGTTTGCTGGCTTTGTGATATTTCTATTGAAGAAGAGGATGCGGTGAATGTGCAGGTAGGCCTACGTGGAACAACGGTTGATTCTTGGTCACGGGGATTGAGAACAAGAGCAGCATTCATAACTTTGTGTGTATCCGCGAGAGGGCGCACAGGATTATGAATGAAAAGAAAAGTAGTGCCCAATGTACTGGCGTATAAAATTATGAAGGGGCTGCATACCTGGCGCGTGCAGACTCGTGTGTAGACAATGTCTTCATGAGATGGTGAGGACAACAACAGTTCCTATTCTTTCAATGTTAAACAATAAAGGGAATGTAAATATTATGTGATATAATCAACACTTTTTCTGGCTCCATATTGGTCTGTTCCTACCACCCATGTTACAAGTCTCCCTTACAAGTGTTAAACACCGACGAAGCTATAGTCCTCAGATTCTACTGAGTATGCATTATTTTTGCATAGATCACAGCGCTCCCAGAAATTGTGCTATTATTGTTAAATTAAAAAGAGTGCTAAAATTTCTAGAACTACAGTAATGGTCCTCTGTAAGGACCAGGTGAGAGTGTAATTGAGGGACCTTGACTTAATTTTTAAGGTCACGTTGCAACTTTACTGAATTTTCTGTCCAGATGATGACTTTACTAGATTTCAACTAAAACTTTGATAGTGCACACAATGATGGTCATATATACAGAAAACATTATAGTGTTTGTCATTGACTTTGTCCTTATTTCCCAAGGCTAACCAGCAGTTTTATTGAATGTGAATCAGCTGCTTACCTTCTGTATATCCTGCAGAGGGAGGGGCGTACAGGTCAGATTACCTATGAGCTAGTGCAGCAACACTCAAGACCCAAAATGATCCTTTCATGTTGGTAGTTATTTTTTGATGTAATGCAAGATCGACTGAGGATGGGGCTGTCACAGTACTCTTGTTTTCATTCATCATACAATATGAAATAAAGATTGGGGAAAATTATACTGTATTCTTTCTCACAGTTATTAAAAAGAATTGTTATAATCAGATTTCAGAATAAATACAGTGATACCTGCTGTATGTGACCACTGTTGTGAGGGACCACCTGTTGTTTATGGCCACATTTCAGGTGCCACAAGTCAATTTCTTAGTAAATTTACCTATTGTGAAAGACCACATGTTGTATGTGACCACTTTTCTTCTCAGAAAGGGTGGTCACACACAACAGGTACTACTGTATATGTGTATGTATATTTATTTATATATATATATATATATATATATATATATATATATATATATATATATATATATATATATATATATATATATATATATATATATATATATATATGTATAATCTCCTTACAGTTCTGTTCCATCAAGCAATTGATTACAAAAAACTGACTTGTTGATGTTGTGTGTTACAGGTTATTCTATGTGGGTGCTCGTGAGGGACATATGCCTCAGATCCTCAGGATGGTGCAGATCAACCGTTTAACACCGGCCCCTGCTGTTGCATTTGTGGTAATTAACTTGTAGACTTCTTGTCATATATTCAATTATCTTTTAACACAGGACTTTTCACTTTCAACATATATAATTTTCAGAGTTAGTATGGTATTGACCATGAGGAATTAGGGTTTAACTACTTCTGGGGAGGATTGGACGTTCAACTAAGCCCACTCCATGAAGGCAGGTTTTGTCCATGCCTGAGGAAGGAGGGCATGAACAGCTGCCAAGCCTTCATGGAAGGGCTTAGTTGAATCCTGCCCAGTGGTTAAACCCCATTGTGTCCCAGTTTCCGATAATGTAGTAATATTGCAAGAGAAAAACAAACAGTTTGTAGGACTGTATTTCACATATATACATGTGTGAAGCTTGAGGTTCCAGGAGGCCCAAAAGGTTTTAATGATACTATGCAGACAAAAAGTATCATTTAAATTAATATTCTAACATATCGTAGACAAAAACAAATTCGATTTTGGCTAGCATTTGTGCCAAAATTAAGCAGTCGATGAGAGGAACCCAAGAAATTGGGATATATTGAGATATAATGCCTAGAATTTGATGGGTAAAATTGCCCATAGATATAGGTCAAGGCCACACCAAAAGTGTTTTCAAAAGAAAGGTGACTGACAGCAGTTTTTAGTCCCCCGCCCACTTGGTGGGGGACTATAGGTTTGCACCTCGTCCGTCTGTCCTTCCGTCCTTCTGTCCGTCCGTCCGAAGCTTCTCCGGGCCATATTTCCAACACCATAACACCCACAGCTACCAAATTTAATGTGTTTGTACTTCCTAGGATAGAGGTGTATGGTGTGCCAAAAGTAGGTCACTAGGTCAAATATCTGGGTCACAGAATACATATGTATGAAAAATCTTGTCCGGGCCATAACTTTTTTGTCCTTTTACTTAGAGTCATGAAATGTTACACAAATGTGAAGCTTAGTCTAAGAAAGTGTCATAAAGCAAAACTAGGTCACTAGGTTAAATATTTGGGTCACCGATCGATATGTAAATATACAGAAACAAATTTTGTCCGGCACATATCTTCCCTATATTAATGCTACCTCTTCAATTTTTTTATGGTGGGTAGACCTTAGGTAGTAGCTGTGCATAAGCATTGTTTTGTGTGGCTAATTACTTGCATTAATTAATTATTTAACAAAGTTCGTTAAGCAAGACAAATTTTGTCCGGGCCATATCTTCTAAACTATTAATGCTAGCCCTTTGAATTTTTTTGTGGTGGATAGACCATAGGTAGTAGGTGTGCATAGGCATTGTTTTGTGTGGCTAATTACTTGCATTAATTAATTATTTAACAAAGTTCGTTAAGCAAGACAAATTTTGTCCGGGCCATATCTTCTAAACCCTCGGCACATACAGTGCTCAAGGGTATTTTCATCCCCTGCATCGTCCGTCCATCTTGTCCATGTCACCATGATACGTCAAAAAATATTCACCCTAGCCATACCAAATTTTTGTCACAGAAGGACCTTATGACGGACCAGGTCACTGTTGACAACCAGCTTCCTTTGATAATAAGGGGACCGCCAAGGACGAGCCCCCTATAGTGATCGCAGGTTCCGTCCGTCCGTATTGTTTCTGCACGATAACTTGAGAAGTTTTTGAGCTAGGGCTTTCATATTGTACAAGACTTTAGTCTTTTGTAAGGGCCAGGATAAGTTTAAAGCTGGGTGACCTTGATCCAATTCCCAAGATCACAGAGCCACATTAGTGAATTTGGTGTCCACATAATAGCTTAAGGAGTTTTTAAGCTAGGCTTCCATATTGCACAGGATTATTGTCCTTTTTATGGGCCAGGTCAAGTTCAAAGTTGGGT
Source organism: Hermodice carunculata (assembly GCA_964020975.1). NCBI lineage: Eukaryota > Metazoa > Annelida > Polychaeta > Eunicida > Amphinomidae > Hermodice > Hermodice carunculata. The sequence goes on from OZ026616.1 coordinate 44,269,300, forward strand.
GACCTTGACCCAGTTTCCCAGGTCACAGAGCCACATTAATGAATATAACTTGAGAAGTTTCTGAGGTAGGGCTTTGATATTACACAAAATTATAGCCCCCTGTATGGGCTAAGTCAAGTTTAAAGACGGGTTACCTTGACCCAATTCTGAAGGGCACAGAGCCACATTAGGGAATATGGTGTCAGCATGATTTCCGCATGATAACTTAAGAAGTTTTTGAGCTAGGGCTTTCATATTGCATATCATTATAGTTTTGTATCAGACCAAGGTGAAAATCAAACATGAGTAGCCTTGACCCAATTCCCAATGTCACACAGCCCCTTTTTTGAGGTTCAGTGCTTGCACAATAATTTATAAACTTTTTCATTTGTGGGTTTTATATTGTACATGATTATAGTCCTGTGTAGGGCCAAGGTTAAGTTTGAATATGAGTGACCTTGACCCATTTATCAAGGTGATACAGCCACTTGTGTAAAATTCAGTGTCTCCACAATCTCTGAATTTCTCATGCTTATTTGCTTCTGAATGCTGGATTTTAAGTGATTCTGCTTTTACTGAGGCCGCCCCAAATGTACTGGGAATGTGACCTTACTAAAGGGGTAAACTTCTAGCATGCAGCAATAGTTGCTGCCCTAAAGGTCTTGGACCAGTAAATACGCTGCAGCTGCAGGTGTGTCAGAACTTTCAGTCACGCAATGAATACAGCACCTCAGGTGACAGGCTATTAAAGATTAGGGAGCAGAGAAACTCTTATGCATTTCTTGTCATATAAAGGGAATAAATATGCCTGATTATCTGTGGGTTTGGGAAGGGTGTCACTTCAACATTTAATTCTTGAACCAGAAATTTTGTTGGGCTATTATTTCACCAAGGTTTGCTTCGGAACTGTAACTATGGAGGTAAGCATAAACAAATGCGCGAGTAGCAAAAAAGTTAATTGGTTTTGCCCCCATTTTCTATTGATAGTGTAAGTGTCATCGAAGTAAGCTTTGAGAAAAATGACAGGTACAATGTCAACGAAACTTTTAAATGTCATAGATAAGCTGCCGAATATAGCCAATTTAACATGTAACTCTAGTAGGTTTGATTTACTGGTCCAAGACCTAAAGGAGCAGACATGGCCTTTTTAATTTGAAGACACATACTAATACACATGTATCCAAATGGTCATTTTATGTTTCTAAATGACAAGTTTTGTACTTTTATACATTTTGCAAGGCTCACGGGTGGGGGGGGGGTTGTCAGGCACAATTACGGTCAGTTTTTTAAAAAGTCGCTTGATAGCAATAAATCGTGAACTCTGGCAAGGGGGTCCATTGATACAGAGGGGGCACTGTATAGACACACAGATTAACACTGTGACATACAAAATAAAACAACAGTTTTATCATTTGAATTGATGTGCAAGTCAAAACTTGGGACCTTTATCCAAAAATAAAGGTATTACAGTGGTAGGAATTATGTGTGACATTGAAGGCTTTTCAGTACCTACATGTGGACGTATAAGGGTCATACATAAAACACAATACCCATCATTTTTCACAGGAAAATAACTTTCATTTTAAACAAAGTTTATTTTTATTGTAGCAAGACATGGTGCTTTCTGATGACAAAAAATAATGCATGTATCAGGAGATTTCTGCTTATATAGGTCTTGGACCAGTAAATACGCTGCAGCTGCAGGTGTGTCAGAACTTTCAGTCACGCAATGAATACAGCACCTCAGGTGACAGGCTATTAAAGATTAGGGAGCAGAGAAACTCTTATGCATTTCTTGTCATATAAAGGGAATAAATATGCCTGATTATCTGTGGGTTTGGGAAGGGTGTCACTTCAACATTTAATTCTTGAACCAGAAATTTTGTTGGGCTATTATTTCACCAAGGTTTGCTTCGGAACTGTAACTATGGAGGTAAGCATAAACAAATGCGCGAGTAGCAAAAAAGTTAATTGGTTTTGCCCCCATTTTCTATTGATAGTGTAAGTGTCATCGAAGTAAGCTTTGAGAAAAATGACAGGTACAATGTCAATGAAACTTTTAAATGTCATAGATAAGCTGCCGAATATAGCCAATTTAACATGTAACTCTATTAGGTTTGATTTACTGGTCCAAGACCTAAACTGTACCATGTCTGTAAGCGGCAGTCCCCTCAGTGGTGCAAGCACCACTATTACATCTAATTTTTAGCCTTTTTATGAAACTTTTAATGTATTTATTTGAAGGCTGCCTGAGTGGCGTCAACCCTGATAACATTACTGCAATATCTAAAAAAATATTGATCACAGGTTTACCAAATTTTTGTCAGAGATCCATCTTATGATGGACTAGTTTCCTATTTAAAACAAGTATTTTCTGATATTTTTGTACTTTTTTGTGAAACATTTAATATATTTTTTGAAGGCTGTCTGAGTGGCATCAACCCTGACCATGTTATCGTAATATCTTGAAAATTATTGACCGCAGCTTTACCAAATTTTTATGAGAGATGTATCTCATGATAGACCAGGACCCTATTTAAAACCAGCTTCCTCTGATAATGTTTAAACTTTTTATGAAATTTTTAATGTATTTCTTTGAAAGCCATCTGAGTGGGGTCAACCTTGACAACATTACCGCGATATCTCAAAAAATATTGACCACAGCTTCAATAAATTTTGTCACAGATGCATCTGACCGACAAGGTTCCTATTTAAAACCAGCTTCCTCTTTGTGTTTATAAACGTTTTGTGAAACTTAAAAGTATTTATCTTGAAGGCCGTCTGAGTGGTACACAAGGGGAGGACATTACAATAATATCTCGTCAAGGATCCAACGCAGCTTCACCATTTTTTTATCAGACATGCACATTTTAGTGGACTACATTTCTGTTGAAAACCAGCTTCCTCTTATTATTAATTTTAAATTTTTCCCTTTTTTTTTTTTTTTTTTTTTTTTTTTTTTTTTTTTTTTTTTTTTTAATATTTAATTGATGGCCATCTGAGTGACACATGGTACAGTACTCTTTGTCGCCCCAAGAACACATCCAAAAGTGCCTTCATTTCATAGACAACAATATGGAAATTGTATGTAGAGCCTTCTACTGTTGGGTCTTTAAAAAAAATTGTAGAAGTGAGGAAAAAAGGATTGTGGGCACTGAGGGTAATCCATTCTCTGAATGCTTTTTTGAAAGTTTTTGTCTAAAAACTGAAGTTGGAGTCTAAAGATATGAAACACTCAGGTGACTTGATTCCTGGAAGCTCATAGGCTGCTAGTTTACAATTATTTTAGAATACATGATTATGTAGGCCTGCAGTTCTTTCAAAGTATCTGCAGAAATAAGTCCAACCTAGCTGTATGTACTTTCTGTGAAAATGTCTGTTATTTTGGACATGCATAAAGTGCCTGAAGTATATTTTAAAAATAAACATGCATTAACCCTTTCCCCCTTGAATTAAGACTGAGTCAACAGCTTTCCTTGGCATGGGTTGGGCACTAAGTGCCCAACCCATGCCAAGGAAAGCTGTTGACCTGGGGCATGTGATTTTGATAAGTGTCATGTAGATTTCTCAGTCAAATTGTTTTTCATAACTGTTGAAATTAGTTGAAAACACTGAAGCAGACGACATTTGACCACCAGCCGGTTTTGGCCGGTTTGAGGGGGAAAGGGTTAATTTGCTACTAGAACGGAAGTAGTTTCTGCAGTCAGTAGTGAATGTATGTATAGTACTACATGCATAGGTGTTCAATCAACCATCTTACAGCGTGCCTGGACTTCAGGATTCAGACACTGTGACAATTTGAGCTGTATGCCACTAGCTGTATTGGAACACAATGTTGGGACACAATGATACTGTGGATCACAATGAGAGTGACATTTTCCATAATAATATTACACATGTGAAGGTGCTTATATATGGTTACTCTTAAGTAGCGTATCTGATTTATTTATCTTCACCCTTTTTTTTGCAGGGCCTAACGTCGCTGATCTATTTATGTTCCACCGATATGTATGCTCTCATCAATTATGTTGGATTTGTAAACTGGCTGTCTATTGGTCTGTCAGTGGTAGCCCTGTTATACTTCCGGTGGAAGAGACCAAACATGAACCGACCAATCAAGGTGAGAAATATATCAAATTAAAATGGTTTTCTATTGGCTGACATTTTAGAGGTGCAATAACCGAAACTTTTTGGTGGAGCTATTAATAGTCAATATATTTCTACAAAGTTGCTCAATACTTTAACCATTCTGCTAATTTATGAGCATTCTGCAATAAAGAAAAAAGGGGTAATCACATTTCTATACACCATGTAATTAATTCACAGTTTACTGAGTTACATCAATCATGAGTCCCAAACTGCATGCTTCCAAATTGACTGCCAACATATCAAAATAAATTTACGACAGCGACACCCCCTGAATCCTCTACTAGTTATGCTGTCTGTGGAAATAATATAATGTGCAATCTGACAATTATTGATAAACCATAAATCCACAGATCTATCAATGTCTCTGGTGAATGCATTCTGCTGGAAAAGTTCTGCCCTTATTTTTATTGCAATAATCCATCTTGTTTTATCTCACTAGGTGGCGCTGGTATGGCCTATTGTCTACATACTATTTTCTATCTTCCTTGTGGTGGTGCCCCTGTATGCCAGTCCTGTTGAAACAGGTCAGTGATATGTTTTAGATTACATGGTAAGAGGTCATGTACTGTCACGGTCAAGCCCTACCCCACAGACATCTTTTGTGTTTTTGTGACAAAGACGCAAATTTAAGGTGCTGCTTTGGAAAATGTATCAGAACTACCATAGAATACTTTTTTTTTATAGTTTTGTGTGGTCATTAAATAAACAAGTTAACTCCTTCCACCCTGATAGAAGACCGAGTCAAAAGCTGTCCTTGGTGCGCTCTGGCGCATTGTGCCCAGGCGCACCAAGGAAAGCTGTTCACCATTGGCATATAATTTGGAATGATCTTCCATGCAAATTTGAGCCTAAATATTGAAAAATAACCACTAAATTAGTAAAATACAATTAGCAGACGACATTTAGATATTAGCGGGAAAAAGCTTCATCAGGGTGGAATATGAGTTGAAGTAAACTACTGCAAGGTAAAGTGAATATACAGTACATCTATTGGGACTGGCCCAGTCAACACTGTGAAGCATGTTGTTTATTTATTCCACCTTTGGGGGGTGAATTATCATTTTCTAGTGTGAAATTCAAAAGTAGTGAAGTGGTAACTCACTGTAAATCACATGACCAAAACATTGTTACCTAAATATGTAAATTTTAACACCCACGTCAGTGACATAGTGCATTGAATTTAACATACATAGGCAAAATCAAACGTGCTCGAGGGATGTTTGATTGTACGTCACACGTGACGCAGAACAACAGCAATGAACGTTAACAAACATGGCACACCAGGTTGGTGTTAAAAGGACGCCTAACTCTCAGGCATATATTTTGCAATGAATACCCAATTAAAAAGAATAAATAAAATCTTACATGACTGGAGATTGAATTACCATTTTTCTCTTACTCACGATCACTGTTGGTGGGGGAAAATCACTCATGACGTTGGTCACTTGTGATTTTCCTCACTGACACTGATCCCTCATGACAGAAAAATGGTAACTCACTCTCAGTGATGCAAGATCCTCTATATATTGCATCAGATAACAACAAAATTACTGTTAGCTTTATTTGTTGAGTGGTGGAATATCAAAAGTAGCCTGCCTGTGATAGAACTCAAGTTTGAGATTAATGATGCTCACATGGATGAATGTGACATTTTGTGGGATATGGCGTAAGACACAGACATTAACTATTATTTCTTGGACACAAAAACCATGTTCAACTTGTGCCATGGTAAAGCCCTTGGTTAATGAGACCTTTTCTTTTGCCGGCCCAAGCCATGCCACAAGAGGCAGTGGGGCAGGGCAGGACTCTCCAGGCCAGATGAAAACACCAAGTTTTCACTGGGCATATGTGAATTATTTCAAGTCCATCTTAGGAGTAAACTTTAAATTCAATTCTCTGTTAATTTAGTTTTAATATCTTTGGGCTAGGGGAATGTCAGATTGAGTTTAAATAAATCATCCTGTAAATCTTCCAACTACACGCATTTATTGTGTTTTCGAAAAATATGTTGGGTTTCACGCAGTTTCTGTGTATACATGTAATAATTTCTCAGTTGTACATGAAATAATAGTAACCTTTTTACCCTCGGCACATAAACTGCTGGAGGGTATTGTCGTCCCCTGCTTCGTCCTTGTGTCTGTCTTGTGGACATTACCGCGATATCTCAAAAAAATATTCACAGTAGCTTTACCAAATTTTTGTCAGGGATGCATCTTATGATGAACCAAGCTCTGCTTTACAAAAACAGCTTCCTCTGATTATTTTTAAACTTTTTATGAAACTTAAAATGTATTTATTTCAAGGCCGTCTGAGTGGCGTCAACCATGACGATATTACTGTGATATCTCAAAAAATATTGACCACAGCTTTACCAAATTTTTGTCAGGGATGCATCTTATGATGGACCAGGTTCCTATGTAAAACCAGCTTCATCTGATTATCTTTAAACCTTTTATGAAACTTTAAATATATTTATTTGAAGGCTGAGTGGCATCAACCCTGACAATGTTACCGCGATATCTCAAAAATTATTGACCACAGCTTTTCCAAATTTTTGACAGAGATGCATCTTATAATGAACCATGTTTCAATTTAAAACCAGCTTCCTTTTTGTATTTATAAACTTTTTATGAGACTTTAAAGTATTTATTTGAAGGCGGTCAGAGTGGCACCCAAGGGGACAACACTACCATAATATCTCAACAAAGTTCCATTGCAGCTTCACCAAATTTTTATCAGAGATGCACATTGTAATGGACCACATTTCTATGGAAAACCAGCTTCCTCTTGTTATTTTTAAACTTGTTATAAAACTTTTGAATTATTTATTTGAAGGCCCTCTACGTGGCGTACAGTACAGTGGGCTCTATCACTAGAACTCACCCCAAGAACATATCTTTCATTTCACAGACAACTGACAACTTGGAAATTGTATGTAAAGTGTTCTACTGCGAAGTCTAAAAAAAAATGTAGAATTAAGGGAAAAAAATTGTGGGCTCCCAGGATAATCCGTTCTGTGAATGCTATTTTCTAAATAAGTGATATTTGGTTGTGTTGCAGGTATGGGATGCATTATCATAGCATCAGGGATCCCAGTTTACATTATCTTTGTGGTGTGGAAGAAAAAACCCAAGAGTGTTATCAATGCAATAGGTAAGCTATAGAATCAAGTCACAGAATGCTGTCTCAATTCTCAACATAAAAGTTAAAAAAAAACTGACTTGAAAACCCCCCAAAAATATATCAAGGTTAAAAAACGGGGGAAAAAAAACGTTTTGTCAACATTTCTTGACCAGCAAGTCTCATGGAGAAAGAACAACCATATCAAGTGGAGGTTTTTCTGTTTAGTTCCCAAAGTCAAAAGCACTGCAACACTGTATTGAATATCATTTGTAATGCATGGTGTTAAAGGCCTATGGCAGCAGGCAAGGAAACTGATTGCTGTGAACCACGTCCCGTGTTCACCTCAATGCCCGCTGCCATAAACCCATAACGCCCAACGCAAATGATTTTCATTTCTATATGTACCTTTATACCTATTTTTAGTGTTTTTGTGAAACAAAACATAAAAATTAACCCATTCAGTGCATATAATTACAAGAAACTGATGGTTCTATGTATCACGTTTCCTTCCCAAAATACCTGTTGGAGCATCTTCATTTCTATTAGCATTGGGCATTGGTTGGACTGCCCCGTGAATGTGTGGCAATGTATGTAAACAAATTATACAAGTGGTTGGGTTATGCAATCATGGTATTATAAATAAAAATTGCAGTCTAATGCTTTGTGTAGGAGAATTCTAAACCAAATGTAAATATATCTGTGTCATCAGTACCAGAAATCTGTCTGCCAAGGTCTCTACTCTCCATGACAGTTCCTGGCACTGTCTATTTGTAACATGTAAATAATAATATGCTGAAGAATTATAGTCATGATTTTTTTTTATACAAAGTGTTCAACAGACTAGTTTTGAAACCAGCTTCTGGTGTATCAGATATGTAAAGTTTCCTTCATCCAACAAAACAAGTTAAAAGTAAATGTTGCCTTATTTGTTTTTTATTTTATTACTCCAAATTTAGCTAGTCTGCCCTGGTGAAACCCACGAATATGTGGGGTGGGTTTTGGGGGATCCATAATGCCAGCAGAAGTGCATAACCTTTCATAAACACTCATCATTGACATGATGGTATTTGATTTCAGATGAGATGACAAGAACACTCCAAAAGCTACTGTTGGTGGTGCCAGAGGAAGACGAGAAGGACGTCTAATAGCACAGCCAGTAATAGACAATTGCCATGACAACAGCCAAATCCAAGATGGTGATGCAGGTTTCCTGCTGCTATGGCAAATACCCTGTCTATGATACCTGTCCAATACCATAGCAACAGCACTGCCAGACTCTAAGGGACCATCCAGTATTTCAGATGCACTGTATCTCTATGAAACCTACTGCAACATTCTATAGTTATTTATTTTAGTACTTGTGTGAGATAAAAGATATTTCTTCACAGAGTATAAAAGTAAAGTGGGAGTTTAAATTGGTATGACATGCTATAAGGTGACATTCCTGGCTTCTAATATATGACTTCAGTATTTATTCAAACACTCATAAAATACACGGGCAAATACTGAAGGGGACCTAAAGATACATGTATTTAGATTTAGTGGCCATATCAAGTGGTAACCATTGGAGGAATGGTTGGCAACTGCAATGTTCTGTATTTTATTGGTGATAATTTCTAATTATACAGACATTCTTAGAAATTATTGTGTATGGAATCTGACATCTATATTTTTGCAAGAGATGAAATTTATTTGGCATTGGCTTTTGCCAGAAAATTGATTGCTCAATGTTAGCATTGTTAATGTTTTTTGTGAAAACTTATAAAAATCCAAGCCAGATTCTTTCATTTCTAGTGCTTGGAGTATGCATCTCACATTAATTTTAATCTTTATTTTGATTTTTTCTTTCTATATATACATCCAAGTTAAACTGTTCCATGAGAGTCCTATATATTTAGATGCCTCATAATAAAAGCTTACATTGTGTACAGATTACATCCCAATTTTTTCATTTTTTTCTCTCTCTTTTTTTTTTTTGTGGGCGGGTGGGGGGGTGCAGTGTTGGCTACAACAACCGTATATGGTGCACAAAAGAAGTTGGCAAAATGGAAACAAAATTTCATCAATCCCCTGTCAATGTGGAATAAGTTAATATGCTCAAATCTTTGTCAGCCAAGGAATTATACATGGATATAAACTGTTCTGATGGAAATTATTTTTACATGATATGTAAATGTATCAAAAGGCATGCATTATAATTTCAAGAAATAATTTTTAAAATATTACTTTATTCAATTCAGTGCAACTGCTGACTTTTCAGTCAGTGCACAGGCACTTCAAGATGTTTGATTTTTTTTTTTTTTTCATGGGGGGGGGGGGAGACAAGGAGGCTAGAAAAACTAAAAAAAGTTAACCCTTTAAGCAATGCCTGTAATTATCTCCATCATCTGCTTCAATGTTTTTGACCAATTTGAACAGTGCTGAAAAACTGAGAATGGTAGAGGAGGACATCTACCAAGATAACAGCTTTCTTTGGCATGAGCTGCATGCAAAGCACCAACCATGGAAGGGAAAGCTGTTGACTTCATATTATGGGAAAAGGGCCACTACCCTCCATGCCCAGGCCATTTATTTTACTGGCAGTACCAATTCAGAGATAATAGTTTTCAAAAATATTTTTTGACTTCTTTGATTAAGAAAGTGTCATGGTTAATATTTAATTCCATGTGGTCCTACCAAAAATGTGTATAAAAAAAGGTTTATATATCTCCTTACATGGATATATTTCTTATTTGGGGCCTCTCAGATTTATATCTTGCTGCTAACAGTAACATTTTACAATGAAACTTTTCTTATTTTGTTTATCACCAAAACATGTTGTATGGGTTTTTTTATTTATTTATTTTATTTGTTTATATTATTATTATTAAAGTTAAAAGGAATATTTGACTTTCATTTGGGATTACAATGTAATCAGTATGCATGTGTAAAATAGACATCTCATTGACATGGTATATTTTAATGGTCTCTTTGGCTGCATGCTCATGCCTGTAGTAGACATCAAATTATTGCAAAGTTGATGCTTTAGTTAATTTGCTTATGCATATCAGGTGTAAAATTAGAAAAATACATCAGTGAAACTTTGAAGTGGGCTGTGATCAGAGTGATTTCATTGTGGTCCAGTATTGACAAGTTGTTAGAAATGGGAAAAACTATGAAACTGAATGAGTGGGGACAAAAATATAATACAGCCAGTTTTTGCACTGAAAGAAATCTTTGTTACAATGCACATATATATATATATATATATATATATATATATATATATATATATATATATATATATATATATATATATATATATATATGTATGTATGTATGTGTGTATATATATATATGTATATATATATATATATATATATATATATATATATCATACCAGGTGGGTGCAGGAGGAAGTTGGGTTCTGTTGAACGTCAAAATTCTCATTCATATATATATATATATATATTTAATACCAGTTGGGTGCAGGAGGAACTTAGGACTCAGATGGGAATTGTTAAGTTTCATACTCCAGTATAGACAATAACTATGAGTATTGCCTGGACTCTAGGTCTGAAGGTTTTTTGTAGGTAAACCAGTGACAGGTGGTATCGCCCAGTTATACTTTTAAGTAGAACTTATGATTATATGAAAGATATGACAATATGGTTACATTTTCATGTACAACGTTACAATGCAAGTGTTATTAAAATGCAATGAAAGTTATGTAAAATGTTGCTATAAACAGATCAGCTTAGCACTGAGCTACACATGCTGTATGTTAGTTCTGGGTTTGCATTTTGTGCAAACATGTTACAAAAGGTGTGGCAGACACTTTGTTCTCTTGTCAGCTTTATTATGTGTTATGCTGCCCATATTCATTCAGGAAAGTGTTGATGACTTAGGTACCCATTGCTACCAAACTATTTAAAATTGTAGCACAAATTAAATTCAGCAGTACATATATATACGTATATATATATATATATGTAAGTATATATATATATATATATATATATATATATATTCTTTCCTTTTTTGGTTTTCCTGCATGTTACTGATAAATATTGATTTTTGTTTAGCTCAATTTCTTACAGCCAAATATTTGTCGACATTGTGTTGCACTGACAAAGCAATGTTTTCCTGCCATGGCAAATTTCCTTTTGGTTTCTGTATGAGCTTTGGTAGGGACAATCCAATGAAGTAATGAGGGTTCTGTATTTTTTAAGAGTGAACATGAATTAAACATAAGATTCAATACCTTACTGGGTATGTGTTGAATTTATATGGCTTGTTGCTGTTGAATTGTTGGGAACACAGGATTTCCATTGCCACATTTACTCAATGATTTTAATATATATGGCACAGTGTACACATAATTACAGTGATGCTGAGTGGAATGGGACTTGAAAATTGGTAATGTACTATGACAAGCAATCCAATAACTGACCTGGGATAAGTACATGTATACCTAGGCCTATAAGTAAGTAAAAAATTTATTGACCAGACTACAGGTCATATATGTAATGTATTATCAAGTATATCAGTGGCACGTCCTAGTTTGTTATACCAGTATCTGAAGTTGAAGTGTAAATGTATCACAATGTGTCCGTCAAGTATATGAAACTGTTACTGTTTCGAGGACACACACACAGCTGTGTAAATACGTATCACAGTGCGTCAAGTATGTCCGCATGGCACAGTTGCTGTTGCAAGGACATGAACATGTCTGGATAACTGTATCACCAGGTGTCCAGTGCATGAAAATACTACTGTTATGAGGACACAAACAGGTCTCTGCACAAATGTATCACAATATGTCAAGTAAGAGGAAACATTTACTGTTACAAGGACACTTACATGTAGATGTCTGTATAAATGTATCAGTGTGTCACATGTATAAAAGCAGGTGTCTGTATAAATGTATCGGTGTGTCACGTGCATAAAGCAGGTGTCTGTATAAATGTATCAGTGTGTCACGTGCATAAAGCAGGTACTGTGTCAAGGACACTTGCATGTCTCCATAAATGTATCATTCTGTCAAGTGTGAAAACACTAACTGTTAAAAGGACACTTATTTGTCTATGTAAATGTATCATTGTGTCACATGCACGAGAAGTTACTGTAATAAGGACATGCCTGTATAAATGTATCAGTTGTCAAGTGCATAAAAAATTTAACTGATACAAGGACACTTAACTTGTGTCTGTGTAAATGTCTCCGTTGTCAAGTGGATAAAATACTTAACTGTTGTAAGGGCACTTATGGGTCTCCATACAAACTTGTGTGTTCTACTTGATATGTGGTCATTGTGGGTCTACAGAATCAGTATATTTATGCACATGTAAGTATGATATAATATACATATATATATGTATAGGCCGTATTCATGTATATTGGTAAAACTGCACTGTTAAGTCTGTTAATCCATTTACAATACATTGTACATATATATGGAGCATTGAAATCCATTGGGAAGTGTGTATAAAGTATAAGAATGTAAGGTGTTGGGTGTACTGAGAACTAACACAGCGGAGCACAGACAAGGTGCAGATATCTAACACAAAGGCTGTGGTGCTTGCTATAAAAACTACCTCTTGTGAGAGACCACCTTGTTTTGTGGCCACATTTGTTAAACTTTAAATACGAGAGGGGTGTCTCTGATCCAACATTGAATCAAGCAAGCAAAAACAGCAGCCTACTGGGTCAGCTAAGCAGGCAAACATTGTCATAACCATGGCTCTATTTCCGTGTTAGCTTGCCTGCCAAGAGGGACTACCTGTCAATTGCAGCTACTTTTTAGCTGGAAAGAGAGGTAGCTGTAAGCAGTGGGTAATAATAAAGATAAGATTAGTGAAATTGGTATAGGTAGAAATAACTATTATGTAGAAATGTTGCAAACATTTAAAAACAGTAATACTGGATTATGGACACACATGCATCAATCCAAACTATTTGCTCTAAAAAGGAAAATAAAAAGAAACATTTTGGCCATGACATAGTCTAAAAGGACAAAGGTTTAAAACAATTTTTATTTTTATAATGCATGTAAGGAGAAAGTACAAAACATAGTTTTCATATTTTATTTCATTGTTAAATGTGACCAAAATCGCTCAGATTATAATAGTACAACTTGAGCATCTTTGCTCCTGAATGTGTATGGCAGCTTCTTGCTACACCATTGCATAATTATGTTATGCTTCACCTACATATTGGGGCAGCTAATCATAGGAATAAAATATGTCCCTTTGCACCAGATGCCCTCTGGTGAGTGAAATTTGAATTTTTCTCTCCAGCCATCAACCATATGTTGACAGCTGCAATGGCTAATTTGATGCAATCATGTTTTAAATTGAAATTCTTTATTATACAGTATTTTAGTTCTTTATTTCTGTATATATATATACCAAGGGTATGTTTGATTCTAAATGCTTCAATCAATTATCTGTATACATTGATGAAGTGCATGTAATTTGATTACTGTTACTATAATATGTGTAACTGATTTGGCAGTGGTCAACTGAAAAGAGGACTATAAATCACAGAATCAAGACTGACTGTGTATGGATCTCAAGGTTTGCATTTCACTCAAATGCAGTAAGGAGTTTCAGGGGACAGATTTTTGATGGTCTTATCAAACACTTATAGACCTAACAGTAATTTCTTTCATGAATTGATCGGATTCAGATGGGCATAGATTAATAGTGTAAACACATTTTGTAATCAGTCATTAGATTTATTTATATAGACACATGTACAGGTGTCAACACTGGCACTCACCAACACTGGTCTGTGGATGGTTGTATAGTTTAAAGGTGTGGTATGTTCTTGTTGGGCACACTGTTTTCTCCTGAGGAATGTCCAATTTCCTTCAATCCTAGCACCTTCAGCCGCTATCTTATATACTCATCGGGAGCTAATTTGAAAAAGCATTATCAAATGAGCTTTATTGTAAATAGATATTAAAATTAAATTAAAAAGGAAAAAAAATCAGTGGCTAACAGTTTGGTGCTGAAAATATTCCATTTTTCAAAAATCTCAAATAAAAGTGGTTTACGTAAGTGTCAGCTTCTTAATCTGAGGAGGAAAGTTCAGATAAGAAATGGCATCAATGTATCTGAACAAGTCAAACCGGGTATAGACTTGTCTCTTTGCAGGCTGTCACTTACAATTTAATATCAGGGAAACTTCGGGTTTGCTATATGCAGTGACTTTACAGCTTGAGCAAAGTGGGTAAAGCGTTTCTAGATGCACTGGTTATCCTTGCAAAGCAAGTGACACACACACGTGTAAAAACATGCATGCTTTGTTAATTCAATTGGAAAGCCAAAGAAAGACCTGCCATTACTGTGGGGGTTTGTGACAGTCTACTAATAAGTCATGTAGAATAAGAGACAATAGGCACAAGGCAATAGTCAGCTGGTGCCAATTTTAGATGCAGTGTGATTTTGATCAAGCAGTTGCTGTTGACATGTCATGAATGTCACATGACATGTAGGAATCTTAAATGTTCTCCATGCGAGTGGACGTGGTCAGAAAATGAGTGCCATAAACTTCCTATCTTTCACATGGTAAAATATGAGATTTGACATGTTGTAAAGTATGCTTTCTAATCACAGTGTAGGTATGACATGTAACTGTTGCACAGCTGCAGTGGTTGTAAGAATATGTAATCACCAAATTTCCATTCATGTGGCAGTTTCCAATGCTACAAGGTCCAGGTCAAGGTCAGAGTGTGCCCATAGGGCATTTCCCGTACACTATTCTGCATGGTGGCAGCACTTGCTTCCTGTATGACATTATCAACCAATGAATATAGCAGGCTTTGTTACCCAAGTGTCTCCACCTGCAACAGGTGGATACCAGGGGGAAGCTACCTGTCCTGCCACCTACTGGTGACATACTTCATTAGTGCTTCACACTGCAAATGGGTGTTGTCAAGTCACAGTGTGCCATAGCTGCCTATAAATTGTGTTTGGTACAGACCGTGTGTGCTACTTATGAACTTTAGGGCTCTATATGGCTCAACAATCTTGCAAAGTGGTTTTGGCACACTTTCCAACACTTTGCAACTTTATACACAGGTTCAATTCACAAGACTGGTCCATTCATGTAATGTCAATATCAGGGTAAACAAATTACATATATCAGCTTTACCAGGATCACACAATTAAGGCATATATAAATATATATATCCTTTGCAATGAGAGACGTTTTTTTTTCAAAGTTTCTATAACTAACACTCTCTGCAGAGATCCCAGTGTTTCAAACATATGGACAATCTTGACATGTATATTAAGCCAGTTGAACCACAGAAGCATTTACAATTCCATTTTGACGTCCTCAATGGAACAATGACATGTATACTATGGGGTCTGACAATGAACAATTTGGTACCTGTGCACTGTACAATACAGTAAGAACTGCTGAAAGTATAATTTCACTGTGAACTATATCACTTAGGCTAATTCTCATCTTCGTGAAATCCAGCAGCTTAAGTGAAATGTGTGTCGTTTGTGTTTGTTGTGGTGATGATGAAGAACATGTAGATAAATATAACATACACATGCAAGTCATGTTTGTGTAGGCCTAGATTTCATGCAGAGTGCAGATATGCCCCATCAAGGGCTCCGTGATGCTGGTCATGGTTATGACGGGTTAAAATGTATATCTTTGATGACTGGGTAAACAAGGTGATGCTGTGGTGATTTAGGGGAACTGGTGCATTGAGGACGTTGGTAATTATAAGTTGAATGTGTGGCTCTGTTAGTTGTAGTGAAAACACCCAAATAGATTGGCGTTATTGCCTTCATTGCACGCTGAGGTTCAGAAACTTAGACCCTAAGGGACACAACACCGATGTATTGGCATGCAACTTTTTCCCATTAAAACTACTAAAAAAGGGTCCAGCATTGTAAATGCTGTCAGACTTTTTCATCAAAAATGACCTACTATACAATGTCTCTGTTAATATCACCCAAGGGACTGGGGAAAAAATGTTAATAGGGGACTGGAATATCATAAACATGGCGATGGAAAAAAATGGTTGTTATATGGGAGAGGCTACTTTATGTCAAGGTCTTAATAGGGAGATTTTACTGTGATTAGTCAACATATTTGGTTGCAAACACAGACCAAAGAAAGCTGTTGACTCAATCCCAGGGTGGTCAAAAAGCTGGGGTACATTGTTGTTGACAACTTCGAGAATTTTATTTTTGTAGTCATCAACTCGCCTTTTTGTTAGTCTTAAATGGTTACATAATTATATGTTTACAAATTTTTGTTGAAGTTGCATAATTTGGATGCAAAACACTTCAAAGATACTCGTAACACTTCATTTTAGGTCCATAAAAGTTTGAATGTGACAACAACAACAACAAAAATGAAATAAATTTAAAAAGGTACAAAAACATGCCACCAGGGATCAGTTGAATCATGAGGGCAAATTGAAATATAAGTGCAAGTGTGTGACACAGAAATCCAGCCATGTGAACACTCGTATCCTGAACAGCAAACATTGTCATATGATCAGTGACTGCTACATTGTAGAACTCTCTCCGCCTGGCATTTTGTTATCAGGTATAATGCCAAGACTTAAAAGCTTTGGATGCTGTAAATCTTAGAAAGGTCCTTTGGTGGGTACATCATACAAGACACATTTGCAAGTCTTGGCTATGAGGCTGTGTCAAGAGCTTCCAAGTTGTAGCACAAAAATCCTCCACATTACCGAGAATCCGCTTAGCTCTGGTACAGGGTGTAAGGGCTTGTATTTACCAGTACCACATGACACTATTACAATGTAGTACTTGATGCTGTATTTTTGTGTCCCACATTTGGATGGATTTATCTGTTGAATTACCAGCCATGAGTAGAATTGGCTATCAAGAGATTCATTTGGGATTTATGAATACTTATATGCTGGATGCTCCATGTTCTTGAGTACAAGGTGCATGCAGCAAGAAGGACTGGACTTTAACTGTCTGAGAGAACGTAATGGCTGTATCTTTTGAGAAAGCGGAACACATACTGTTGTGGCCTTAACACAGCTTTCTGTATCACACTTGCCATTGGCAAATATTGTTATCAAACAAGAGAAAACTTGCTTTTTTTAAAGACTTTGAACAGTTTTTATCTGCTGGTAAAATTAAAGTTCAATTTAAAAGGATGATCAGAACTTTTGAATATATATATTATTATGTAATTTTTGAGTTTAATTTGATCCCCGGTTTTAACATGTACATATGTGCACAAACACATTGTATATTAATACTCAATTTAAACTTATTTCGACATAATTGGGGGTATCAGTAATTTCAATACACGCGTTATCTGCTTGTGGTTTCTGTGTATAATGACTTGAACACGACCAGCAGGCTTTTGGTATAAACATTTTATTTCCAAAAAGTGATTTGGAAAAAGGCAGCCTCTATATGAATCCCTCTCGCAGGTTTTGGATTCCTGCAGGTGCAAATCTGGTATACTAGTAACATTCCTGGGTGAAACCTGTACATGTATAGTACATTTGGGATACAGTGGTCCCCTCTTATAAGGCCCCGCTGAAGAGAGGCCACCCCCTCTACAAAAGTCACTTCTCCATGCAGAAAGTATGACATTTTCATCATATTTTACCCCTCAAGAGAGGCCACCCCTCTTATAAGGCCTTTTTTCTAGTGCCTGTCGGGTGGCCTTATAAGCGGGGGACCACTGTACTGTATTTCAAACAGGATTGAGGACTGTTTCACCAATCTCACTCGATAGGCCTGCAAAATCTACTGGAACATCTTGGACATGCAACCAAGCGTTGAAGGGGACCCCTTATTTGGCACTGTAATGAAGTGTACTGTGAGGATTCCATGTTTGCTGCACAATGGGTCCAAGTTACAGGGAAACTGCATTATAATGACACCATCTGTTCCCAGCAAAATGTGCCCGAGATCTGGACTGGGTATGTGTCCCATAAATAACAAAGGAACTGGACTTTCAGAATATATGGCAAGTCAGCAGTGACTTTCACAAATTATTGAACATAACTGTGGATTCAAATATAAAGTATGGTAAACTATACATTTTCAGAAAGCTAACAAACTGAGGATGCTATTTGTTTCAATTTGACTTTCTCAGTTGGTTCCAGTGTTTGTTAAACAATTACACAAGTGATCATCATAACTAAGTACAAATATCGCTTCAACTTATTCAAGTCTGAACATATTGGCAGCAAACTGAATTTTATGTATTGAATCAAAAAAGAGTGTCAGATTTTCCAATTTTTGTTCCATTTTGTCATTAGAGTTGATCAAAGGTGGCTTGCCTTTCGTGTGTCGATAGTCACTTCTGTACACTTTGACAATTGCTGTGTAAACACTTGCTAGTAGACACTACTATTGTGCTACAGAATTATAGATAAACAAGCTTTATTTATCATTAGTTAACATAAAATAGACAACATGAGCAGTCTGAGGTGTAAAATAGCATTCAGTAGAGTGCATTAATAAAAGTTGAAGGGAAATTAAATAACAATAGCTTAGCCATTGAATAAAACTAACATATAAGTTACAATAAAAGATAATACAGTGGTCCCCCTCTTGTAAGGCCTCCCCTCCATGCAGCAGGTATGGCATTTCCATTGTATTTTACCCCTCAAGAGAGGCCACCCCTCTTATTAGGCCACTTTTCTAGTGCCTTTGGGGTGGCCTTATAAGAGGGGGGCCACTGTATAAGTAAATTATATAAAATTACTAAGAGTTTCCTCATGCTTTCATACATGTAACAAATGAAAACTAAATAGAATTAATCTTTATGTTGTTTGCTTTCCAAAAATTGTATACTTTATGGACTTTTTGAGTGTATTTAGAGTTGTCAAACCCTCATCACTGAAGCCAATGCTAACTTGCCATATATCGCCACGTCCTTTAAAACCTGTCAAGATATTGGGTATTTGAGTGTCTCTATCATGAGATTTCACTGTATAGGACATCCAGACTACAGTACAAATGGTGTCTAGCACATTATGGCACCAAGTGAGGTTGGTGTAATACTGCCTGGAAATGATCTGATGCTTGGGTCAAAGGTCAAGGTCAAGGTCAATGCTCATCTCTGAAATGAAGCAAAACAAAGGTGTTTTGTTTTCTCTGTTATGGTTCCAAGCTGTTGCTTTGCAAGTAATTTTTTTTCCTTCTTTTTTATGCTGTGTTGCTGGAAAGATTTTTTTCCCCTGACTGTTATTAAGCATGTACATTATTGGGTGTATCCTAAAAAGCACTTGACAAAGCAAATCACAGGACAATAATCAATAATATTGTGCTGAATATTTAGCGATTTTGCTCGTCGAGGAACAGGTACAACCCAGAACTGGTGTGTGGTTATTATAGTGGTGCCTGCTATGCAAGACCACCACTACTGCCAGCCAAAAGTGGTCTTCAAATACTGATGAATTTATTTGAAAAATAAATTGTAGTGTCATGAAACGGCTGTTTTCAAGATATGTGGTCTCTCCGGAGTCACGTGGTGGTCCTGAGAGCAGGTGCTACTCTAATGGGTCTAAGCTTCAGCAGGACATGGGTGATTTGTTGTTGGCGGATGTTGAGCATTATGAAAATTTAGGATTTAGCCAGGAATAGTAAAACCATTACACTGTTATTTAGCATGAAGAATTGAAAAAAAAAAATGTTTTCTTAACTATGTTGTGTTCTGTTTTCCTTCATAAACTGCTTCATCAAGTACGATTTCAATATTCCACATACATACACACAGTAGCCAAATGTTTACCAAGAGGTTTCCAAGTGATGTCACAGCTAGTCATCAGCACTGTATTGATAGGCTAACGCAACAAAAGGACTACATGTCCTGTGCTTAGCTGACCTTGCATGCTCAAGACTGGTAACTACCAGCATGAATAATCCCCTTTGTAACATCTGGGACTGTGCAGTAAAATAACATTGACCCTCAACCCTAACTTTGGGGATTAAATTTCATCGGATTGTGCAGTAAAGGTAAAACTGGAGCAATGTATATATGAAAACTTAGCAAGGCCAGTAATGGAAAATGTCCTGTTTTGGGAGAGTCCCGACCAGTTTCGTTTGTACTTCAAACTTATCGGGATAACTGGAAACACTGTGATGTAACGTTGCTTATATAGCAAATGGTAACATTGCTACAGATTTGTAGACAAAGTGGCGTCAAGAAGATCCACCGATCTAACTGCCTGAGCTGGTATGTTAGTAAGACATGCAGATTATTCGTTCACATCACTATAGATCTCGCGTACCCTGCATGGGCGGCATATGGTTGACAACCCTGTGTCAGCCCAGAAAAGGTCAACATCTGAAGCTTAAGCGGTCAGATTAAAGACTGATTATCCACAATCATCATATCCCTGTGGTTTTGAACAATAGCCTGGAATATTATTTAGAATTCCTTTAGTGTTGACAGAGTCACTTATAGTAGATAGGTGTAAAACTAAAAATCTGGAATAAGACCAGGCAAGAGAGCTTATCTGCCCATGACGTTGAGGCCGAACAATATACAGCCATAAAATGAGTACATGGAAAGCCCAAGACAAGTCTTGGTACGTTCTTATTCAGTGGTGCACATTGCCTATTTTGCACCTGCCTGGACAGACCTACAAGTGGCTGTGACTACCTTGGAAGCCAGAGATGTTTGCCAGCAAAATTCAACAGCCAAAAGACCAGTAATCCACATGTTCTCATAGCTGAACTTGTTGATAAGAATCCGTCAAAAGCACAAATAACTGAACATCGAACTTGCATGGAAATTAATTCCAAATGACCAACTCTCATTAGCTTTTTTTCCACATTTTCCCTTTCACTATTGAACTACATGTACATGAAGAAACACTGCTGAGGGGGAAGATGTCAAGATTATGTGACCTCAAATGATACGGTTTGGTTTTATTTATTTTTTTTTCTGGGAGAAAAATTCACAAATACTAGAGATTCCTATGCATGATTAGTGTTCTAATATGGGGGTGCTACATTAATGGAGGTTTTATCAATAAGTTAATGACCTGCAGATAAACTTTGTTCAATATTTTGTGGCCATAGGCAACTAGATTTTAAACCCTTGACAAAAAAAGACAGGGATAATCCAGTTAGTATTTCATAGCAAATGTAACATTAAAACAGAAAATGGACTCAAAAACAAGGATGTATATTAACCTCAATTTATTAACAGTAAGTCATTGACGATATTTACAGCACCAATGCTCAGTAGGTGATATTTTATGACACTTGAGTGACAACAATTATTCCATTCCATGAGAATTTAGTGTGATTGATTTGATGAGCATGGTTCTCTTCAAGTTTGAATCTAAAAATACATCTTTAAAGCTAAAATAAAATCAAAGCATATAACTTTTTATGCTGACAAGTTGACATTAAAATTGTTACTGTGAGAATATGGACAGTATTTGGTCTTCTGTTCAAAAATTCTAACAAAATCAAATTGTAAAACTTTAAATGACGAAAAAATTAACAGTGAAATTGTTTGTGCAAGAATGCATATGGTATTCAGCCAAATGTTCTGAAATCCCTAAGATTTAAACAAATTTCCAAAACTTTCATTTAACATTTAATGACAGTTTATCCTATCAGTTTTACCCTATCCTTGTGAACCTTTAATCTTTGATTCTTGTGAATCTTTTTATTAAATTTAATAAGAAGTTTTTCCTTTGTCTTTCCATCTCCCACCTTTGCTTCATATTCTGCCAACACCTACAAAATGAAGTTTGATTTTACTTGCATGCAGCAAACATGGAGTATGTAATAATATGCATGTACATGTATTCTGAGGTACTGGAGTTTTTTCTTTTAACAATAATGTATATTTCATGTGAATCTGGGAAGTTTTTAAATTGATTTGCAAGTTGCTGCCAATCTCACTGCATTGTGCATTAAATACTGTTCTACTATTATGCCTCACTGTCAACATCTTATTTTTAACTTTCACGTTTGAGCTATGAAGGTTTTGTGAATAGTGATTCAGTAATCCAGATGCTTCATTAATCTGAACAGTTCCCTTGGTACAAATGTGTTCGGATTAACGAGGTTCACTATTTATCACACGATGTGTTTGACAGGCAAACAACTCCATTGGATTGCCTTAAGCAGGAGGCATAAAGTAACAACTACAGTTCCTATTTTGATGGACCTATTTACACTGCTCTTGTGCACACAACTTATCTCTCAGTTTCTCACCTTTTTTCTCAGTCTCTTGATGGAGAGTTGTTTCTCGTCAGCTGCCTTCAGGACTCCAATGATCACTCCTTCCCAACTGAATTTAAACTTGTCTGGGCTGCAGGCTGTGATATCTTCCTGACCTACAGCCTCCTCTGCTTCTGTAAAATATTTCGCAAGTCTGCTATCTTGTCTTTATAAACAACAAATATTAAATTTTTTTAATAATATCTCACTTAGGATTTTTTTTCAAGAACATTTCGATAGACTTGTTAAAAACCGATGCCAGCACTTGAAGGTGTTTTTCAACTTATTTGCATATTAATAAACCCCTTTAAATCTTTCATTATGCAAATGAGTACCCCAAGTGCTTCCATGTGGGGTTCTGAATTCCACCGAGTGATCAACATAGGAGTTTTACCTTGTAACTTTCATCCAACTTATCCATGGAAAAATGAAACAGTGCTGCCACCTTCTGTCAAGTTTCTCCAGCAATGTGCAAGCACAATCTGGAGCTTCTGACATTTATGTATGTTACTGGAATTTCCATAAAGAACTGCCCTTTGCCCATATAAATGCATATTTATAATATTATCTGGTGATAAATGTTGCTACAGGTCTTTACTTTAACAAAAAGCAACCCAATCCCCCTCCCCGTGTCCAAATAAGCCTTGGCTACCCATTTCTTTGTTTTAGGAGGTACTGACCCTTAATGTTGGGCTAAATTTTAAACATTTTCTGCATTTTAGTATTTGTGACTCCCATGAGTTCTGCTAAGTCTCACTCGTATTCCACACTGAACATGTCCTCCACATCCATTAAAACCAAATTCATATTTTTCATATTTATCCAAAATTTGAAGACAATTAATTATATTACATGTACGTGAAAGCTGCAAAATTGTTCCTATTTTTGAGCTCTTTTCTTTTTCTTTTTTTATACCTTTACGTCAATTTCCATTAAAAACAACATAAACTGATAACACATGCCTCACTCCATAACCACAGATACAAAATACATAATACCAACAACCACACACATGGGTCCAAATTTGATGTTCCATTTAACAACTGACTTATTACTTGTGACCACATATAACCTAAGCCACATTTCACGGGCCTATCCAAATCCAAAACAACCACCTAACCCATTTGATACTAGCAACACAGACATCAATCCATCCCAAATCCTAAGTTCCTAAAGAACAAAATTCTTTCACTTGAACATGTACATAACAGTTGAGACATGTGGATGTGGGCATGATGTCCTGCACAAGACTATCCAACAAAAACCTGCAGGATAGAAATGTGGCAGGACATGATTTTTGTTTAAAATACTTTCGATATGGTTGAATATTCACTTTGTCTCTTTGAACCCAAAGCTACATGGGCTTCAGTAAGTTGATCAGCCAGTTGCATAATGTTATAAGGCAAGTCTAAATGAACAAAGCGAAAAAAAAAAAAAAAGACATAAAATGTTTTTCCAATAAAATTGTGATTTTAACCCTCTGTATAATATATATACTTACATATATGTATACTGTGCTCCCTCTTTATACTGCTGGTGTTGGCGTATACCATGTTATAGCAAAACTGCCTTATAACAGAGGGAATTTAAACATAGAAGTAATGGGAAAACTATGTCAGTGGGAGCCATGGTATCCACCACGTTATATCAGAAACCGCCTTGTAATGAGGGGAGTTATAAAGAGGGAGCACTGTGTGTGTGTATGTATATGTATATAATATATATATATATATATATATATATATATATATATATATATATATATATATATATATATATATATATATATATATATATATATATATATATATATATATATATATATATATATATATATATATATATGGTTCTGGGCAAAAAGAAACAAATACAATACATATACATGGTTCATACACATGTCTGGCCACAAATTTCAGACTGATTTGTCCAAAATTCCAAAATAACTTTGAGTAACATCAGGGCCAACACGTAACAAAAATAACAGGTATCATTTAACTTAACTTCCACATTTCTGTCCCATATGAATTGAAATACCCAAAGCTGTACAAAATATGATTTTCCAAACTTTTCAAGACACAAGTGTGAAATTCAAGACTTTTCAAGGCCTTGAAGGATATGACATGAAATTCCAAACTTCTCAAAACTTTTCAAGGCTTGTATGAACCCTGATATATAAAGCAGATGGCATTTGGCACATTGGACCACAGTTGGTCATTTTTCATGAGAAACTTACATATCAATTACATCAGCAATAGGACCCTCAGAGAGAGGTCATGCTATGCCCTGGTAAACTAAGGCTCCTGGCCCCCTTTTGGGGCTAAATAGCTGAAAAGTATTCATATAAACATTTCTGAAAAGGCAATGATCAACAGATCCTAAATAGAGTGAAATCATGATCCTTTGTTCGCATTTGTTGTGTAAACATCCTCTTCTTTGATCTGAAATTGTGATGTGACATGGATGTATACAAATGCGGGAAAAAAATTGATACTGGCTCAATGAACTTGTAACATATTTGCACTGAATTACTCCTGACACAAGTGGCTGATAATGTGTCCCATAGATTTTCTTTGTTGGTGTTTGTTTTTGAATTATGAAGGATAAATCTCATAACCCCAAAATGTACACAAGCAGCAACTTTAAAGCACTGTAATTCCAAAGCAAACACAGATAAAAGAATTCTATGGGATCCTTTATAGCCACAAACGTGGCCAGTGATCATCTGAAAACAGTTTGCAGTTTGATAAAACCATTAAGAAGTTATTTCCCCTTTTGTTATCCATGCTTTATTGTGCTTTCTGATCAATGAAATTGTTGTTTATACAACAATTTAAATCAAAGAGTTACAATTTTCATTTGTCTGCAACCTATTGATCATAACCATTTCAAAAATGTATAGCTAGGTTTAGGTTTACATACATGTATATGAACACTTTTCACTTTAGTAAGCCCCCAAAAAAGGCCAGTAGTCTTAGTTTACCAGGGCACAGCTTGACCAGCTTAAGACAAACCTACTATTTTTAGAAGGCAACTGCAAGACAGCTAGCTACTTGGCAGCTTGACTCCACCAGTATCAAATATTTCCAGCTGTACTGATCTTAAAACTAGATACCTGGAATAACCCATTATTTCCACACAAAAAAAAAAAAAAAAATTGCACACAATCTGATAATTAGCCAATAGGATGTAGTTACCATAAAATTTACTATTAACTTTACATTGTAACCATAAGGTAACTGAAAGAAAGAAGAAAACACCATCATGACAGCCCTGAACCAACATGAAAAGAGATGTATCACAATATAATTTTCCAAACAATACTAAAAAAGTAATTTTTCTAACAACTTATAATCTTTAGCAGCATTGTGCCATCAAAACTCTTTTGAGCATGCACGGCAGATGTCAACCTGCTGCCATGTGGTCTCGAGTAAGTACAAAATTACAAAAGTCTCATTATGCATTATAACTACAAAAGTAATCGACTGCATTCAATGGGTATTGCAAATGATGCAGGTGTAGACAAACCTGTCATATATCTAATAATGGTCAGCTGACTGGGAAAGGATACATGAAGATGTAGGGATATAATTGCACACATCATCATTTGAATATACACTTTCTGAGGGAGGGGGTAAGGTCTTCTGTCCCCTCACAACAATGATGACAATGGGGCATATTCTCCTCGATGACACCACTGTTCCAGGGGTAGCATTAAGGATTTTTCAGTATAAGTCCGTTGGACCTATCTTTTTTTCTTTTTAGGAAAATTAGTGGGTCCATGGACTGCATTGGTGGGTCCAGTCTGAAATAGTGAAATCTGGATTTCACTTGGTGTGATTTGATTGATTGATTTTATTTGCTATAATCAACATAAGAGTGATAGATGAGTTTACATAAAAATGATAAAAAAAAAATAAAACATGCAGGTAACTTAGCATAGAAACGAACATAACATATATGCTCATGGAGGCAAATCATAATAATAACAAGTGCACAGTGATCCAAAGGATCTACATCCCCCGCCACAGTATTTTTTAATGCCACACATAGGGCCTATACAATATAACATCAAGTGGGGCAAACAGTTGCAAAAGTGGTTGCACTTGTTGAAAGGATGTACCACCTAGGCATAATGCACATACCCATGGTATGATGCATCTCTGGTATAAATTTCATTATTCTATATCTTAGGGTTCTAAAGATATGCTCCCGGACGGATGCACGGACGGATGGGCGGACGGCAGGCCCCCTATCGTCACTAACTGTATGTCCCCCTATGCCACTATAGGTGCCACTACAAGCAAGCATTCAAAGCATGAGAATACAGAATTAAGCTATACCATAAAAAAGCATGTCTGGATGCACGAAAAATTGATATATGTTCTTGGGCCCTGTGACCTTGAAAATAGGTCAAGGTCAAAAACAATATATGGCACACATGTCCTTGGTATGATGCATCTCTGGTATAAATTTCATTATTCCATCTCTAAGGGTTCTAGAGATATGCTGCCAGGCACACGTAAATGGATATGTTCTTAGGCTCTACACGAAAATGGATATGTTCTTGGGCTCTGTGACCTTGAAAATATGTCAAGGTAAAAAACAATACACAGTGCACATGCCCATGGTATGATGCATCTCTGGTATAAATTTCATTATTCTATATCTTAGGGTTCTAAAGATATGCTCCTGGACGGACGCACAGACGGAAGCACGGACGGATGCACGGACGGACGCACGGACGGCAGGCCCCCTATCCTCACTAACTCTATGTCCCCCTATGCTACCTTCGGTGGCGGGGGACAATTAACAATATGCCAATGTAAAAGAGTTTAATAACTAAAAGTTTGTGGACTGTACCAAGGATGGATTCGGTCTACCCAGGGACCTGCTGTTAAGACTAAGTCTGTAACACGTCCCTAGTCAACCAAAATATGGTTTGTGAACGGGGCTTAGTCTTAACCCCAAGCAAACTGTCAGTATCTGGTTTCGCACACACTATACCATCAGCCGGGTTTTTACTCGCGCAACAAGCACCCTGCATAATTGAACATGCTTGGGCTCTGTTATTTTTGCGATTCATTACACATGATGAAATGGTCAGAAATTACATGATTTATATTTCTGTGCACTTTCTATTTCAATTTACCTGAAAAATTTGATGCCATAGGAGGTGTCAAGAGTATGATCTTCAAGTTAAGTGAGGTCACTTTTTTTACCAAGCAACATGGTACGGCTGTACAACACATGTGTGTACACAGGCATGCCCCCAGGCAAATTTTTCCGGTCTTCAATCATGCATTTCATTCCTATCTTCTTTTGTCATACAGATTTGCTCCATTCAAAACAATTTAATAAAATTAAAACAAAATTTTGTTAACAAGAGGCCCATGAGGGTAATGCTCTGCTAGCACCGTGGCTATATACTGCACCTCTTCATTTCAAAGGTGCGAGTCCTCAAATGGTTGCTGAACATAATTATAAAGCTTGTGTAAATTTAGTGTGTAAAATGTCCACAAGATGGCACGTTGCTCCACAAGTAATCATAGCTTATTTGTGCAATTGCTGTGATGGATATGCATGTGCCAACACAAAAATGAGCAAGTCCTTAACTTTATGTTCTCATTGACCTTGGGACAGAAGATCAAGGTCACCCAGATTATGTAATACAAGAGGGCCATAGGCCTGGTGCTGTTCCGACATTGCAATTGATGTCCAAGCTGCAACCTGCTATTACAGAATCACCCCTTTCAACTTTACGGGCATGGTGACCACACAAAAAAAGGTCAAGGTCACTGATTTTATATCGAATTCTAACTTTGGGCATGGTCCATATATCCTATAAATTTGGCAAGTCTAATCCAATTACTTTAAATTTCCAGATAAGGAATTTTATATCTTAAAACACATGTTGGCTCATAATTTCTGTCAAATTACAGGTGGCGCCACTAGTGTCATTAGCGATTTAGACTTTGACCTCCCCCACAATCCCACCAGTTTGCTGAAGATCTGACATAAATTAAAGATGCTAGAGTGTTCACAAGATTTTCATATTTTGACCTCTTTATTGCATAATATTGTAGGTGGTGCCACCAATATCGAAATGGACCTAGATTTTTATACACCCTATGAGTCCTGAAAGTTATATTGGGCTTAGTCGAAAACTGTGGACAGTATTGCAATCACAAGGTTTCCGCATTTCGACCTGTATATAACATAACACTATAGATGGTGCCACCAACATTGATGTCGACAAAGATTTTTATACACTTTATAACTCCTAAACATTATATGGGCCTGTCTCAAAAACTGTGGGGTGCAAAGCATTCACGATTTGACCCCTATATTCAAATAGGCCATTTGACCTTGACCTTCAACTTTGGATTAAAAAATTGTTACTATTCAAAATATGCACCCCCCATCCAGCTTTCTATATATAGTCTGTTTGTTCAAATCGTGTAATTACTTTACGAGTTATTGATGAAAAACAATAAACTTGGACAAGTGCTAAAATCCATAATTACTGGGTCACAGTGACCCAAAAAGTAGCTTTCCAAGTACAGTTTTATGTATGATGTAATCAAGGGTAATTTTGATATGGAGTCTCAATTCTCTTTGCCATTGATGTCCCAGCTACACCCTGCCATTACAAAATCACATTTTCAACTTTACAGGCACATAGACCCCCCAAAAATAAGTCAAGGTCATTGATATTACATAAGATTCTAGCTTTGGACATGGTCTATATTTCCTATAAATTTGACACGTCTAATCTAATCACCTTTCCAAATATGGAATTTTACATCTTAAAACAAATTTTGGCTCATAATTTCTGTCACATTATAGGTGGTGCCACTAGCATCCAAAGCAACTTAGACTTTGACCTCCCGCACAACCCCACTAAATTTCATGAAGATATATAAAACATTAAGGATGCTAGAGCACTCACAAGATTTTCACATTTTGACCCATATGGGGCTATCTAAAAAACTGGGGATTGTATCATGCTCACAAGCAAAAAGTTTATGGATGGATGGACAGACAGTCATGAGTGGTCGCATAAACTCTGCGACCTTTTCTCAGCAGAGCTAAAAACTGTTTTAAGTATGCACATTAGTATGGAATACATGTATATTCATTTCCCTCTAAACATCTCCACCAGCTTGTAAAGCTTTGGTTTCTCACAACTGTACCAGAAAAAAATATGATCCATGTAACAGAAATAAATTGTCTTCTGTCTACAGGTACACATTTCCGTTTTATCCCTCAAATTATTTACCTTTATGTTTTGTTTTTCTCTTTTTTTCTTTTGGTTCCAGTGTCTCTTCAACATCTTCCTTTTCTTTCTTTTTGTGCTTTTTCTTTTTCTTCTGTTTCCCGTTCTGTTCCCTACCCTCAGCACCAGCCACTTCACCATTCTCCTGGTTGTCCTCTTCCTGATGTTTCTTCTTTTTGGGCTTTTTTGTCACACTGACTGAGACTCCTTCTTCAGTCTCGGTGTCTCCCTTTTGTCTGTCTTTCTTTTCCTCTTTATTTTGTTTTTTCCTCCTCTCTTCTTTTCTCTCTTTTTTGCTGAGTTTGTTTTTTTCAGACCCATCATCTGCAGTCTCATTGGGAAGTTTATTTTCTTTCAGTGCCTCTTGATTGGTGCTTCCTTTTGTAGTGCTAGGCTGTGATTGGTTGATTCCATCATTGTTATTATCTTCTTTTCCTGTCTGGAAAAAAAAATAAACAAAAAGTATTAGTTCTTAAAAGCTTTATGATAACAGCGTGCATAGATGGTGAAGAAAGTTTCAATCTCTTTGCACCAGATGGCAGTGCTGTTCACCACCAATTTGATAATTTTTTTTAGTGGGTTCACACAGCAACACTTTGTGCTGAATTCTGACTAATATTTACAGTATGCCCAAAAAAGTACTTTCTCTTTCAGTACAAATGTCTGAATATGCAAAATACATCATACTTGAGATCATCTAGAAAAAAATGTCACTTGGAATTAATGGCCATCTTTTTAGTGATGTTTTCCTGTTTGATGCATGAAGTCAGTGTGTTGCTACTAACTTTCTGTGCCACAAATAAAAGAATTTGCTTACAGAAACTGTCACTTGATCATACATTGGTACCATCCTTCATGGTCAGGGAGGCGTCTACAGGAGAAACAATGTAGAACCAGTTACTGGAGCTTTGAATGATGGCCGTTATTTCTGGTTGTCCTGTGATCAACAGCTGTACTTTTACCCCCCCCCCCCCTCCAACCTATTTCTTGACAACACTTCAATTGTAACCAGACTAGGATTGGAAAACAGTTTTAATAAGACCACAAGTTATAAACAACAAATTTTATCAGTTTTCAACATACTTCAAGACTCCATATATTTCCTTGCATCAAGATACACAACTGACAGCTGGGGAATCTTGAGTGGCATGCCAAGAATGCATCATGTTAGTGGCTTCCATCGGAGGGACCTAATACTGCTCAACCAGGATGCAACGTTTTGCTATTGAAACATTAGCAGATATAGTCCAGTATCAAAAGTGCAATTTGCTTCTTTTTTCCTCATAATTGATATAGAGGATTAGTTCACAGCTTCCCTTGGCATACTCTAGATGCAACGTGTGCCGAGGAAAGCTACTGATTTAAACTCCAGAAGGTTGCACAAGTGCCAGTTTCCAGTTCATAGTTTGTTTTTGTGTCCACATGCATGAAGATTCTTTTCTCATTCATTTGCCAAAATTGAGGCACAAGCCAATCCTTAAAATATGCTCAAACTCTAGGGAATAAGCAAATTACAATGGGCTTCAGGAGAGCAGAAAACCTCAAAGATATTCTAGTCAAATCATGAATAAAATATCCACCAATACAACACCCTTCTCACATAGCAGGCGTCACAGAGCAAATTCCCTGTGACAAAAAAATGGGAGATATGGATATTAAGTTCCTGCCCAAACTGCATACCTGATTGCCTAGTCTCACTTGGTGAAATATGGCAAGATACGGGTCGGTTCCTGTGGAGACAAGCGGGATATTACTAATATTTTGGATATACAGAATACATATTAAAGGCATATGGAAATTTTTCTTTCATATGGCTTGGGAAGTACTAGAAGAATACCAGTTTGGCATATGTGAACTTAAATTTATCCAAAAAAAAATGCTAATTTTGTGAGAAATGAGCATATGGCCTGTCTGTGACAGTGATGCGACCTACACGTCCCCCGTGATCGCCAGGCGTCAAACCCATGCTTTGTGGCGGGAAATAAATATGCATACTTCGTATTGCAGATATTGTGAGAAAAGGGATACCACAGGTGTTGTAAAAAGCACAGCCACAGGACGGACATACCACACTCCCAAAGGTGGGATGTGCAGACATAACAACTTAGTCTTATCTATTGACTTGTGGAATCTGCCACAAGCAATATGTGGGCCAAACATATCGGCCACTCATGAACAGACTGAGGGAACATTTTTATTACATAAACAAAGCGAATATGAATCAACTACTTGGTAGACATTTCTCTCAACAGGACCACAAGACCCTTAATATTAAGGTACAAATCCTGGCACATATCCCCACACCACCTCA
The DNA here is from genome assembly GCA_964020975.1 of Hermodice carunculata. NCBI lineage: Eukaryota > Metazoa > Annelida > Polychaeta > Eunicida > Amphinomidae > Hermodice > Hermodice carunculata. The sequence continues at coordinate 44,301,338 of OZ026616.1, forward strand.
GCTGAAAAAGACGGAATCGCTCAAGTTACAGAAGGAACATATTTGGATCCACCAAATGTGCTGTGTGGAACCTTTTGGTCTGAATGTCATGGGAAATTAAGCATACTTGCTCAGTCTTATGCTCAATTTTTACTCTCCCATGCTTAAATGTACTTTCCTATGACACTGTTTGTTATGAACTGAGGACAGATCAAGAAAACTTCTGTAACAACGGATTGGGAGAATAAATAGGGAATTAATTCAGTTCCCAGGTCAGCATCTATTAATATATAATGCTACAGACACTTTTGAAATCATGAATTTACATGAATACCATGTACACACCATGATCTCCATGGAAAATCCTCTACCGAGAAATTCATTTCATGAGGACATTAATCTGAGGAAACCCCGACTTTCCCCAGCAACCATCTGTTCACGTCTGGAATGACGTTGGATCCCCACATCAGCCAGACTCATAACCAAATGGATCAAATCTGGCCGTTGAGGTTTTTGACGTGATAACACGATTTCACTTCAGGTTTTTTTAAGTAATGTACGTTACTAGGACTGGTATTCCCGTAGAGTATAAATAGGAGTGCCCTATCCATTACAGACCAGCCACTGATGAGACCCATCTAGGTCGAAACCGTTCTGGCAATTTCTGGTTGGTGTGACAGACAGGCATCCAAGTTTGCCACTCACACTTGCCAGTATCACTATATCAAATCTTCAATTGTCATGTCTAAGGTGAGGGTAAATGGTTTTTTGGCGTCACCATCAAGTGATGTTCCAGCTGACGCATTGACAGTTTTACCTGAAGCACAACCAGCAGGGCAATGCAAAAACCACAGACCAAAACCTTCATCTCTTGGAAGCATTTAGCAGTAATTCTTCATTCTATATCCATACACACAAAGGTACCAAGTGTCAAAGAAAAATATGTTTCTCAGCATGTCACCTGTAGTTGGTGCCACAGGTAGCTTCCCCTACCCCTTGCATTCGCCTACTGCAGGTGCAGACACCTGGTGAGGTTTATCAAAACCTGCTTCACTCACTGATTGAGAAAGTCATGTGACACAGGAAGCAGACGCTTCTACCATGCACAATAGCATATATCTCACACAGCCTACTGCCAACATGAAAACAGCAGTTGTGGATCTTGGGTTTTGCAACATTGCTAGAATGAAACTGTACCAACCTGTGCCTGGTTGGAGCTGAGTAGATCCCACACCTGACTCACCAGTCTACTGTCATGCACACGCATGCTGTTCTTCACAAAGTTCTGCAATAAATAAAATGTCATCAATCAGCAAAGACTGCTCTGCATAATAGTTAATGGATTAAGACTTTTTCCTTGAATTAACCCTTTCCCCCTTAAACCAGCCAAAACCGGCTGGTGGTCAAATAGCGTCTGCTTCAGTGTTTTCACCCAATTTCAACAGTAATGAAAAACAATTTTGACTGAGAATTGTAGATGAGCCGTATCAAGGTCACATGCCCCAGGTCAACAACTTTCCTTGGCATGAGTTGGGCAATTAGTGCCCAACTCATGCCAAGGAAAGTTGTTGACTCCAGTGTCAATTCAAGGGGGAAAGGGTTAAGACTGAGTCTTGAAACAGCTTTCCTTGTCATGGGTCGGGCAGTATCACTAAATCCATCCCAAGGACATCTGTTGACTTCGTGCATGTTAGGTTGGTAGGTCTAATGTACAATTCTCATTCCAACTGTGTTTCATTACTGTTGAAATTATTCAAAAACAATGAAGCAGACGGTGAGACAACATTGGATCACCAGCCAGTTTCGTCAATTTAGGGGGCAAACTTGCCACATAACACAACAGAGAGATCAACTCTTACATCCTTTCTTATAATCCAGTGGCACTGGCTATACAGGGCAACTCCTGGCCTTCAAGTTAAGGATGTTGTGGACCTTCAAATATACTTGCATTAAAAACAAAATTTGGAATAAAAGGGCAAAAGGCAATAAAACAAATGTATGGAGATGGTGCCTTAACAACTGAACTATTAAAGCCATCAGGGCAGTGAGGTAGATTACCTGCAACCTCTCAGTTCTTATTGCCTTCTTTTGAACCCTCTACCTCTCATGGGAGACTGCACCATACTGCACCTCCCATCCTCACATCTGCACAGATGACCTATCTTTTTAGACCCTATTCAATACACATGCATCCATATTTTAAAACTATGTGCAGCAGAAGAGCACTTTTGCTTCACAGAAAGCATGGTTTTAATGTAATTGGCACTTTTCACTGTCCTATTCCCACAAAAAACAAAAAACAAAACAAAAAAACAAACAAACAAATGAATTTCCAAGCATATAGGTGTAATCCTTTACATTTGCATGCAACAGCCTTTAAACTAAAATGAGACACAATGTGTAATAAAGAACTTTACCGAACTATATCAGGTTTCTTAACAGGACCAACTTGCCTGCTTTAAGCCTGAAAGATTACAAGACTCAACCTGATTAACAGTGCCAGACAGACTACTTGCTTTTGATGGCCTTTTCATCTCTGTCTGTATACATCACCTCAAATTTAGATTTCTTCCTTGGAATGTTGGTGTATTCTTTCATTCGTTCTAGTAGCTGACGTAACTTTGGGTTGGCACTAGCCCGGTCAATAGCCGCTTGTACTTCCTGCCAGACAACATAGCACAAGTCATTTAACTTGTAATAGAAGTTTACAATAGCAACACAATGTGTACTGAGCGTGTATCATTCAGCCGATGCTGTAACTCTGTGATACATAATGAATGCTCAAAATATTCATGTGTGCAGTGCTAACAATGATACACTATCAGTTACCCTGCCATGGTACATGAGACTTGGCTATCAAAGCATGCTGTGTACCCTGAAGGGCTGAGTAAGATGCAGCTTGCTGAGCTGGCCAAATCTTGCGTACCATGGCAGAGAATGGCATGCCCATTTTATCTCATATTCAAGGCAAGTAGTTGGCATAAAAAAAACAAACAAATAAACGAACAACAACAAATGGATTTCTTGTACAATTTACCCTCACCAGTTTTAGCTACGAACCAGAATTTAGACAACAGTTACTGCTTCTTAAGTTCTTTTTCCATAAAGCGAAGCAAGTCCACATTCTGTCCAGCTTCTAGTAAATATGCCCTGAATAGTTTTACTGAAGATTCATTGGCTTTTAGGGTGTTCTTGGGCATTAATGCCACTATCTTGAAAATTAAATCCCCTTCAATATCAAAACGTCGCTTGTTCCCCATTTCTTGTGTTTTCATCTGTTACCAGATGAAAAGAAGGCTAATGTTGCACACAACTTGCGTATACTATGGTGTGACATGTCGTGACACACACAGTGGTATACGAAATATGGAACACGCCTTTTAACCAATCAGTGTGCTCTATTTGCCTTGATTATAAGATAATTGAACATAAACATATTATGACATCTTTGAAAACAGCTTTAGATGGCTAACACTTAGTGGCAGCACTTTTTTACTGACAGCTGTTGGCATGTACATATCCTCAGGGAATTAGTATCATTTTTTATGTTCATATGTAAGACATGACAAAGTAGAAGTCCCAAGTTTTCCTTCCATATATGCTTACAACTAATTTTTCTTTTCAGTTGCTTTTAAATTTACTCTGAATTTATCAAAAACAAATACATAATCATTATCATAACACATTAAAAAGACAAGATCACTTTGCTTGGACAAGATACAAATTGATCTAATATGCAAAGAGATCTATCATAAACAAAATGAAACCCGTAAGGACAAGGAGCACCTTTGTTGTTTTATTTCTTTCCTTTTGATACCAAAACTTCAACAATTTGTATGTTTTGTCAAAACACAGAGTTGACTACAACTTGTCATTTGAAAAGTAGTAATTCTTATCACTCACCACACTTGTTGTAAAACATTAAAAGCAAGCATGTAAAATTGCCAATATAACTTTTCAAGTTGAACCAAAGACTTTACCCTGGTCCATTTGTCCTGTTTGACCTCTCCTTTGTTGGCATTAGGCTTGGGCTTGTAATCCTTCCCAGAGTATTTAGCTTCTTCACTGATACACTTTGTATGTTCATTATAACTATCACCCCTGTAAGTACAGATACATGAAAATAAGAAAGTTTAGGACATGAAGTAATAAGTAATTTTGCCCAGAATCAGAATATTATAACTTTGTTGTACTGTTGTGTGTGCGTGTGTGTGTGTTTTGTTGTTGTTTTTGCCGACCCCCCCTTTTTGGGCGACCCCTCATTTGTTTGCAGCGACCCCTCTTTCCTCAATTCAAAATACATATTCTAATCTCGTTGGAATACTTGTTAAAATTGTCAAAACAAAATATACTGTAAGTCAACAGCTTTCCTTTGCATACTTCAGTCTAAAGTGAGAAAACAAAGCTGTTGGCCTGCAGAATAGTCCAATGCAAAAGGTGCAGACGAAAGCCTTTGATGTAGACCAATTCAAGCCTCCCCCCCCCCTTTTTGGGTGAACCCTCCTTTGTTTCCAGCGACCCCCCTTTCCTCAATTCAAAATACATATTCTAATCTCGTTGGAATACTTGTTAATATGGTCAAAACAAAATATACTGTAGGTCAACAGCTTTCTTTGCGTACTTCAGTCTAAAGTGATGAAAGCCTTTGACGTAGACCAATTCCAAAATTTTAATGAAAGCTTTCAAAAGGATGAGGAATCAGAATGTGAACCCATCATTTTCTCAGGATATTTGGAGGAAAAATGTTAATTATAACCACTTGATTTCATTCGCAGACAGACAACATATGCAGAGAAAAGAGTCCATCACGTTCAAAAACCGTGCCTTTTGTAATTGATAAAACCTCACACAAATTTGAAAATCAAGTTTTTGTTAATTTAAATGTAGGCTGCAGTAGAAAATATTATTTGTGTGTTTTATTTCAACAACTTTCTTTAGTTTTGGACATTTTTATGTCAAATGTAGTCCTGAAAGTTGTTTGACGTGTACCATGAACCACTGGACCACTTTGGCCATTTTCTTTTAATTCACGCCTCACAAGATATGGCATCAGACAGAATCAATGCAAATTTAACTTATGACTCACTTAGGCCACAATATCCATTTGTCAATAAATACAGCTCTATTACTTATTTCAAAAGTGCACTTTTTTTTCAGTGAGTGCACCAAATACAATGTGCTGATTTTTGCCCATTTAATCCTCATTTTATATAATAGAAAACTTCAAGCCGTTTGGCACTAATAGGAAAACTAGGCTTGACCTTCGGCAGATTTGCTTTATCACATCTGCTAGGCCAAAAGTAGCCTATATTTATAGGCCTATGGGCATTTTAATTGGACTGTCATAGTGAGACCACTTGCAACTTCCATATGCATATTCCACACTTAGACAAAAAAATTAAGTTCAACTTGTGTAGATATTCTCTCAGTAAATCACACTGAACTCAAGAAAGCAACTTTTTGGCCTTTTGTCCATGACCTTTTACAGAAGATCATGGTGCTGAGCAATTTTAGTATGGTAGTATTTTGGCTCAGCTGACAGGTAAGTCCGCTGAGCTTTTGTGATGCTTGGTCATCCATAGTTTCTCGACTGTCCATTTGTTCGGAATTCAAATTTTCAACTTCTGTGAAATTGCTGGTCAGATCATCATGTGGGAATTTACCTTTGGTGATTCTCTACCAAATTTTGTTTAAATGGTCACCACTCAGTGATTTTTGGATTTTTAAAATGAATTTAATTGTTCATTCTTTACAGAAAATTTTCAGAAATCCACCAAAACTGCTGGCCAGATTCTTTTTAAAGTTGGTAGGGATGTGTGTTGGATGGGTCTTAACTAAATTTCTTCAAGTGATAACATATTTCATTTTCAGTACTTTTGGATACTTTATTTTCTTTTTCTTTGATTTTTGAACAAATTATCAAAAGTCTTCATGTCTCCTGGTCTGTCTTGATGAATACACAGTCAGCTGAGCACAAAATGTTCAAAGTCCTCTTGTCTTATTTGCAGTCAGTCACTATTTGAAATAAACCCAGATCCTTAAAAAATGGCAAAAGCACTTTTACTCATCATCAATGGTGACATATCAGACACAGGCTGGAGATCTATAAACCCTATCCCCTCAAACTGGCCAAACACGGCCAGATGTGGCAAATATCATATGCTGAAATATTTCTTTTTCAATAATAGTTGTGTCAGAATTGTATATGAAATTTATAAAGCTGACTTATGCACAACACAATACCCCAGGTCAACAGCTTTCCTTGTCATGCTCTGGGTGCATTGTGAGCATCCGAAGGAAACTTTTGGTCCAGATTCAATTCAAGGGGTAAAGGGTTCATAAACAATATTTTATTGTACCATGAATTTTAGAATCATAACCTGTCATAAATGGTCATACCCCAGGCATAGGTTCCAAATAAACTCTTGAAAATCATAAGCATTAGATTATCCGCCTACTGCATTCGGGCTGACCAAATACTAAAGGACATACTGTTTCAAGGTGTTGAAAGAAATGATACAGTAAAATGAAGTCATTACAGTGATGAGAGTTCTGTGAAGGTTGCATAAGTGTAATATGTGTAAAGAGTAGCGTAAGTGTAATGGAAATATGTCAAGGGTAACATATGTATTCCAAGAGTAGCATAAGTTTGTTAATGTTTGTATAAGTGGGCCAAGGTGGCATAAATGTGTCAAGAGTTTCAGAAGTGTGCCAAAGGTGACATAAGTGCATCATTGGATTATACACTGAGAATTTCTTTAAATAAACCTGATGCATTATAAAAATTAAATTCATACTCTTTTACATACAAAATTGTGCACTGATGACATGCTTTTAAATAACATTTTCAAATATATTGCTTTTTCATGTAGTTAGAACAGGCATCAATTTTGGCCTAAAATACACAAAATAGCACTATTTTTTTTAGGGGGGGGAGTGAGTGGAGAAATTTTAAACTTTAAAAATTTAAACTTCTGGGAGGGGGCTTTGCCCCCTCCCACACCCTCCCTCGGGTCAGTCGTTTCCGCCAGCAACCCCCCCCCCCCTTGGGAAATCCTGGTTACAGGCCTGGTTTATGTTCAGAAAAGTATGCTTCAAACTTCAACAGAGCTACTAATGATATGAAAGTCCCAAGTAAACCCATGATCTAATCTGCTCATCTCGGTCTATGAAATTAAATTCTGTTCCAACAGTGATACATTGTATTTAATAATATAAATTATGTCATCCAGGCAATGTTAAAAGTTCACCTTACCACTGAAAATAGAAGCTTACATGGTTCACAGTAACTTACAAGACTACATTTGCTCTCACTGCAAAACTCTGTGCAAATGCTTTTTCTGCATTTACAGCACCCACTCACCAGAATTCCTGACCACAGTCCACACAGGATAAAACTTCACAACTACGGCACTTGAACTGATAGTGTTTCTCCACCTGGTTCTTTTTCAAGGATTCTCCACATGCATTGCAGTTAAAGAACACCATGGTGACACAGTAAGTTTATCTGTATTACAAAAAAATAACAAAATAATCAAAATCTTAGTTTACAATTCTCTTCTGGCACTCTCGGACAAATATGGATTCTTATCAATGCACTGATATGCACAAAACTGGTTCCTGTTCTCTGTTATTTAGAGCAAATGTTTTGTATGCCTAGAAAAATATGCCTGGTCTTGAAACCAATATAGTTAACTTTGTTGATACGTGTTCACTGCAAGTAAATATCCTTGCTGCAGCTATTGAGTGCAATAAACTGAGCAAGTGTGACTTCAACAGTTTATATTGTAAACAAAATACACATTTACACTACGATATTTTGTATATTTTGATGAGCACAGACGGTAGCCTGGCTGCCAGGGCCTGGTACACAGAGTATATATAACAAGAAAACAAATTTTGCAACTAGAAACAAAAAAGATTTGCTTCAAAGCAAATCTGTCTGTGTGCCTTCAAAAGTTGTAAATATTATGGGCTACGACCGTTGTCCTTTGGTACTTCACATTCCATTTTAGCTTTTGGCTGGATGAAAATTTCAAAGTCCAAATGATCTTGACCTTAACAGGTCACATGTAAATTGCAAAATGTACAGTGTTACAATACCCACAATTTAATCTCAACATGAACCAAATCGGATGAAAATTGACCAAGTTACAGCAAGTCGAAACTTTCAAAGGGCCAGATGACCTTGACCTTTGCCCTTTAGAGGTTACAGGTTCTTACAAAAATGTGCAATGTTGCAATACCTACAATTTGAGTCTAACATGATAAGAATTGGATGGAAATTGGCTGAGTTATGACTGGATGAAACTTTTAAAGGTCCAAATGACATTGACATTTGACCTTTAGAGGTCATATGTAAATTACAAAAACATGCAGTGTTACAATAGCTACAATTTGAGACCAACATGATTAAAATTGGCTGAGTTATGGCTAGATAAAAACTTCAAAGGTCCAATGACCTAGATTTTTTACCTATAGAGGTCAAATATAAATTACAAAAATGTCCAGTGTTTTAACAGGTACAATTTGAGCCCAACATGCTCAAAATTGGATACAAATTGACCGAGTAATGACTACATGAAAATTACAAAGGTCCATATGACCTTGACCTTTAGATGTCATATCTAAATTACAAAAATGTGCAGTGTTAAAATAGCTACGATTTGAGGTCAACATGATCAGAATTGTATAAAAATTGACTGAGTTATGGCTAAATGAAAATTTCGAAGGTCCAAATGACCTATATCTTTGACCTTTAGAGGTCACATGTCAATTATAAAAATTTGCAGTGTTACAATAGCTACAATTTGAGCCCAACATGATCAAAATTGGATAAAAATTGACAAAGTTACGACTGGATGAAAATTTCAAAGGTCCAAGTGACCTTGACCTTTAGAGGTCACATGTAAATTACAAAAATGTGCAGTGTTACAAACATATTAATTGAAGTTGAATTGGTTATCTGTACCTATTATAGTTTTGAAGATATCCAAGATTTAAATTTTCATATGACCCTAATTTGGCTAATTCTCAAAAACATTGAACCTCTTTACCAAAACTAAAGACTTCATGTATAGAAGTATAATCATGCCAAGTTTGGAGTTTTTACATGTAAAACTTTTCAAATGAAATGCTGGACAAATTTGCCTGTAAAGAAAGAAAGAAAGAAAGAAAGAAAGAAAGAAAGAAAGAAAGAAAGAAAGAAAGAAAGAAAGAAAGGAAGGAAGGAAGGAAGGAAGGAAGGAAGGAAGGAAGGAAGGAAGGAAGGAAGGAAGGAAGGAAGGAAGGAAGGAAGGAAGGAAGGAAGGAAAGAAAGAAAGAAAGAAAGAAAGAAAGAAAGAAAGAAAGAAAGAAAGAAAGAAAGAAAGAAAGGAAAGAAAGAGATAGAGAGAGGGGGAGGGAGGGAAGTAAGGGAAGGAAGGAAGAAAGAATTCCTAGAAAAACAAAGCCGCATGTGAACCAACACCCAAACAAGCCAAGTGTGGTGTTTCCAAATAAAAAAGTCAAGATTTAAGCCACAAAACATACTTTTTTTTAATGACAACATCACAGATGTTAAGCTACAAGTTTATTTCACACAATAATTAAAACACAGGACAGAAGAAATGAGCATGTGTCATATTACAGCCATAAATGCATAAGAATTGGCAACTTTTTCTTTCAATGCGATTTTCTCGGAACTGTTTTTTGCTCAACCTCTACAATTTGTGTCTCGCCTCACATACGTACAAATTGCCCTATCACATTAAAGGAAAAATATCATATCAAGGAACCGTTCCCAGGATTTTTTTCTGACAACCCCTTCCGTGACTTTTGGATAAATATATAGAAAGAAAATGAACAGATTGTCAGGACTAAAATTAAAAATTTTTTAACTTAATTTTCATTTATGCTATTTCAGGATTAACCTTTGAATTTGATCCTGGACATGGATCTATATTTTAAATTTCTTCTGATTTCAAGTGGGGGGGAAAAAAAACAATTTTGTGTGACTTCTGCGCGAAAAATGTGAAAATCCTACCAAGTCAGAAAGAATGCTATAAAATCTCAAAAAATTCCAATCCCTGCACAAAAAAAAACAAAACAAAAACAAAAACAAAAAACCTGTGGATACAAATCTATGGATATGTAGTAATAAAAAAATATATAGGTTTTATGTACTTGTGAAAAAATTAAATGGGTAATATCGATCAAAAGTTGTTAGTCTCATTGCGCACTAGCTTCACAGCCTCCACCTTAATTTTTTTAAGTGATAACTGCCGATCAGCTGTAGATATAGATGTGATATGATTATGAGACGACGTGTGCCACCTAATGTCAGTAACGGTACTTTGAGGTGGTACACCTTAGCGCCATGATCATCCCAATCAAATCTTCTGTTCCAAAACTAACGGGTGATGGGATTCTTGACAGACTTGTTATCAGCGAGGTGGCCACGTGCAAACCCAAAATACTCTATTATCGCTCATAGTATAAAATGAACTGTTATAGTATTCGGTCCATGACATAAAATATCCTTACTTTGGGACCAGATTCAAATGTAACATTTAAGCTTGCTTTTTGTTACCATGTCACACTTACCGTCACAATTGATCCCTGGGAAACCAAAAAACTTCACAGCACCCGGTGCACGCTGTGACAAAACAGCACCCGGATGTGAAAAGTGGCTTACATCAAACAAAATAAAAATTTCAAGATCCACATTAATTTCGAAAGATTTTATAGCTTTGCTAATTTTTATCTAAAGAATAAAAGTAAAATAGAAAATGCATAATGAGTGATATGTAAATGGTTTCGTTTTGCAGGTCTTGTTTTTTAAATTCTACTTCCGGTTCTTCATTTTATAATTTCTTATTGTTGTAAGTGACTTGCCGCTACAAAACGCGGGTTTTGTGGATTCTTTTTGGTATTCCTCTATTCTTGCATTGTTTAGGGGCACAACCAGGTGAGACATATGTTTGTTATTTATATGTGCTTGTGCTAAAATAGTTGCCACTGAATTCTAACCCTTTAATACTTATATAAGTCTGTTCTGTTTGTTGTTGTAATGGGGAGTTTCAATGTTTGTAGTTTTGCATCATTTTGAGGACAAGTTATGATACTCATAATTAGTTTGGCGAGATCAAGGACTAACACCCGACCGTTTGTGGCATCAGTAAATCAGCAGCTATCTTCAGAAAATTATTTGTGCTCAGGTCATGCCAGAGCAGACACAAATTAATTTGGAAGACATATTTGATTTAATTTCAGGTAAATGGCTGTCTCCTCGCCTGTGCTCGAACTTCATCCTCCCATCTGCTGCAAGATTAAACTGCTACATAGTCACAGCCCATGTCTTTTATAAATAATAAATTATTGATATGTGAATTGTGATGCAGGTGAAGCAGCAGCGCCATGCATGGAGGCAGATATTTTCCTCCATGACCATGGATGGTCCAAGAACTGACTACCCTGTAATGTTTTGTTGTGGAAAAAAACGATGGGTAGTGCTGCGACCGTTTGTCACAGCACTGAGCAGTGAACATGTCAACAGGGAACTTGTTTTTGCCGTCATAGGTCTTCACATTTGCATTCTTTTACCTGTAATTACAGCTAAGAGAATGCAAATGTGACGACCTACAATTTTATGTCATGGAGTTAACAAAATTGGTAATAAATTGCGTTAACTAATTTTTTTATATTTGGTCAGGTGAGTAACGGTCAGAGTAAAGACCAACCATGCCGGTGTACAATACAAATCTTTATTTCTGCTCGGCATTACAAAAATGGACATTAGCTCATGAGCTATCATAATTGAGATCCTGTCGTTAAAATTGTATAAGAGGTTCATGTATGGTGATTGAACAACCAAGATAATGAATAAATAAGTAAAATGCAAGAGATTTAAAAGACTTAATAGGCAGTTCAAGTGCAGATCCTGCAGTTACAGATATCTGTAAAAGGAATGTTGTAACAGAAAAGGAAAGCGACAAGAGCGATATAATGAAGTTGTTAAGGGGGGGGCATCATGGGAAGATATCTGTCCATCTCCCTTTCCTCCCTTTCCATCCCCCAAATAAATAGGAGCATTTCAGTGGGTACTTCAAACATGATTAGTGACATAGATACTAAATTTACAGTACATGTAGTTGCAAAAGCATAAATGTCAGTCCCAAGTTTTAATAAGTCCTAAAAATACATGTAGTAAGGTTTCTTGCAGTTTTAAAATTTGAAGGAAGACTGAACTTGTTAGATAAATGAGTTGATAGTGGTACATGTACTGGGAAGCTTGTTTTTGTTTTAAATTTAAGTCATTGTTATGATGATGATTCATGAGAGCATGGCCCTTCCTTTAAAACATTTTACTGTCTGCTGACTTGTGCACAGCTAAGAAATGTGTTTGTTAAAATTAAGTGTATCATCAAGCAAGACTCATAAAGTCAGACGTAATGTTCACATTTGATGTGGTCGTTAAAATTTAGATCATTCACTTCTTGATGCCGGTGGGTAATAAATATGGTCTAAAGTTTATCAGCGTTTTGCCTGCATTTGGTTTATAGTAAACTGGTCAATGGCCAAGTTTGCCTCTTGTAGTAGAATAGTGGTAATTTGATCTAAATTCTTACCACCAGTGTATATTGCATTGTCATCTGCAAAATTTACGAGTGGCACAGTGGTGATTGTAAAATGGAACTCATTTTTAAAGAAGTTAAATATAAAGCAGGCCCTAATACTGAGCCTTGAGTGACGCCTTTAGTCAAAAAAAGACCAGGCACTAAAAACATTTCCAACGCGAACCCTCTGTTTACGGCTTTGGAAGTAACTAGCTAGTAGTTGTACAGTTATTAGCCATGCCATAGGCATGAAGTTTGGGAGTTAAAAGTTCATCGGTTTAAGTTGTCGAAAGCCTTACTCAGATCCATAAGTACTGTACATATGCATTCTTTATTGTCAAGTGATTTCTTCCAATCCTTAATTAGTATGAGTGGACTAAGAGTGGCTTGACAGCTATACTGTTTCCTAAAGGGTGGCAATAATTCAGACAAGATTTGATTGAGAACGGGATATAAAATATTTTCTCAAGAACTTTTGACAAAGATGTTAAAATGCTAATGGATCTATAGTTTGACGTAGCTACAGGGTCATTCTTTTTTATATCCAGGGTTGATAATAGCAGGCTTGCATTTTTGAGACCATTGTGATATATAGGTTTATAGTTGATTGAAAGTTTTAGTTTGGTTGAAATGGTGTCATAACCTGTTGTCTTTTTAGGATCTGATCTGTTAATAAGATCTTTGAGATTAATATGAATTCAGGGTCAAGATGGTGAGCAAGGTTGAGAAATTTTATCACCTGGATTAGTTGCAACATTTGTATAAAAATTATTTAAAACATTGCCACTTTGGTTGGAGGTGAAACAAAATCATTATTATGAAGTGGCATGACATTGTTGTCTGATTGGCCCTTATTACTCAAAAAGGGCTTTAGAGTTTGCCAGAATTCTTTTTGATTAGGCCCATTTTTACATTTTTTTTTTAAAGTACTCATTCATAGATTGGATTCCAACTTTTGTTTTCAGGTTGTATTGTTCCAAACAGGTCAGCATGGATTTGATTGTTGCACATTACCCATCCACATCATTTATTAGGTCCAGCATTATGCCATGCGAAAAATGTTCAAATTAATCTTTAGCGCTCACATTAATTTATGTTTGAGGGGAAATGACAGTGGACATTTTTCAGTATAATTACAGGGACAGATCTAGGCCTTCAAAATTTGTAGCCAGATTGGGAAATAAAACAGTAATCACTGCACAGAAATTAACCTAACTCTTGTACAATGCATGTTGAAATGAATTAGCCATTTGTAGATTTCTTTAGCCAAATGAATGAAACAGCATTTGGTTAATGGCACCAACAATCCCTGTTATTATGTGTATTAAGCTGGACACACTGTCCAATACTTGCAGAGGGCAATACTCAAAATTTTTGTTGGTGAGAGATCATTAGATGTGTATTTCCATTAAATTGTATTCATATTAAAGTAATGCATTAGATTGTATTCATATTAAATTAATATAGATGAACTGGCCAGTGCTGTTGCTTAGGTAATGATAATGAAATGTGCGTGAGCACTTCAGCTGTGCACCTAAATGAGTGTGTATGTGCAGTAGTTTCTAAGTTATAATATAGCAAATTAAAAGGAGAAGCAACAACATCCCAAGTCTTTACCCCTTGGTGTTATAATCAAACACCCAGATAAGAACAGGCAGTAGTAGTATGTACAGTGCAATTTTTTTTATTATTTCGTTTTTGTGATCTGAAAAAAATATCAACCATATAAACTTTTTCTCTCCTTTTTTTCTTCCCTTTTTTGGTGTTAGAAAAACAGTGGACACCCCCCACCCCCACCCACCCCACCAATTTTTTTTTTTTTTTTTTGACGGGAATACCCAACTCCAGCCCACCTAAAAAAGCACAGAGCTGGTGATCCATGAAGTGAGGTGGCTTGTGCAGGTTGGACACAAAAATATTGTGAGTTGGCAGAACAAGTCACAAACAGTGTCATGAATGGATGTAGATGTAGTTCTCACTCTGTTCACATCATTGAGCTGTGTTTGTGAAATGACAATTGTTGCACAGGGTTAATTGTGGAGCAAACAATGCTGCCAGTAACCTCTTTTGATGCCCGTAGTGTGGGGAACACTTACAAGCATCACAAGCATTGGGTGCATGAGGAATTCTCATTCTGAGTTCAATGTGCAGAATATGATCTCTCTTTTCCAGTCACCAAGTCTTCAAGGTAATCTCTGTCATACAACATGAGTGAATCGGCAGCAGCAGATGCACCTGAACAGGTCAGGGAGGAGGTGAAAGATTTCTACACAAAGATCAAGAATGTGGATGATTTCACGAACTTTGTGTGTCCAAGAGGGGAGAAGCCACCATCTCATGTCCAAGAAGCCATGGACTTAATCCATGAAGAAGTCAAAACTAAGTTGGTATTTGCGAAGTTTTCATAATTTGGAAGTAATGACAGAAGCAGACTGTGCCCTGAACCCATAACTGTTTAACAGCTTGACATTTTGTTGTTTATTATAGGTGCCCTGTACACATCAAATAAAGTATAATACAAAGTTACATTTGTCTTTATTAAAGGTTTCATGGTATTTGTGCTTAGGTACTAATATGATTATGAACCTTCAGTCTGCTTGTAGTATTTTCTAATTAATACCACATATATTTTAGAACAGAAAACATTTGCATGCATGGAAGGAACCTCAATATTATATCAATGGTATATTGTTCTTAGTATAAATATATCTTTGTTCATGAGCAGTCCAGGGGTCTGTAATTCTGTTTCCCTGAGGAAAACAGAGTGCTCAAAGGGTTTTTCTCATGTGCCCTCCAATATATCTTTCACCCAATACAATTTCCCTTAACTTCTAAAACTGTTAATGCAGATACTGATTTTATTTTCTTGTAAAGTTGTGAATAGTTTGCAAAGTTGATATTCTCATATCAGTATGAGTAATAAATATGTCTGTTTATAAAAAATATTGTATCTTTAAATAGACTAAAAAAGTCAGGGGGGGGATTTCCCCTGTTGTGGCTTTGCTCTCCTTTTTTTCTCAATACTTTTTTTTTGGGGGGGGGGAGTCAATATGAGACCATCATGTCTTCACCTTGATTTGCCTTTCATGGCCACAGGTACTATGGGTGTGGTCCAGTGTTTCCTGAATGCCTGGAGGGTATGTACGTGCTGGACCTGGGCTGTGGTACAGGGCACGACTGCTACATCCTCAGTAAACTGGTCAGCGAGGACGGTCATGTCACTGGGATCGACATGACGGATGAAGCTGTAAGAATGGCAGCCAAGATGTTGCATTTACATAGTTATATTTGTTGCTTAAAAAGTCTCTGCATTCTGTACTTTGTACAAATTAAGAAAGGTTTTAAGAATGATGCTGTTACACTCCTTTTTTGAAAAGTTCTCCACTTTTATCAATTTTTTTTTTTTTTGATCTGCTTTGCCTTGATTTATATAACTACATACAAAAGCTGGTCACTGCTGCTTCATCTAGTGAGAAGACTAGTTTGTATATATGTGGGGCAATATTGATTGAATTTTGTTTGTTATTTAAGTTGTTTTTACGAGTTGGCCCCATGGGGGGGGGGGCCCTTTCCACTTTCAGGTTGTCTGTCTGACCTTGTGTTCACATTCTTTTTACTGCGATATCTACAAAAAATGTATTTTGCTCAAATCTGGCAATATGCTTACCTTACCTGGCAAGATGAACTGATTATATTTCAGTGTCACCATGACCCAATTTGAACAAATGGCAGCTTAATTATATGCTCGTTTGGCTTGTTACTGCAATATCTCCAGAATGCTTTAATGTATTTTTGCTCAAATTTGGTAGTATGATTATCTAGCTTGCCAAGTTGAACTAATCAGATTTTGGTGTCACCATGATTGAATTTGAACAAATGGCAGCATAATTATATGTTGATTAGGGCTAGTTACTGCAATATCTCCAGAATGCTTCCATGTATCTTGCTCAAATTTAGCAGTATGATTATCTTGTATGCCAGGATGATCTGATAAGATATTGGTGTCATCAAGACCTAATGTAAGCCAATGACAGCTCCTCATTACATGTTCATTGGGGTTTATTACCATATCTCCAGATTGCTTCCATGTATTTTATTTACATTTTGCAGTATGATTATCTTACATGACAATATGAAATGATTATATTTTGGTGTCACCATGACCTAATTTGAGTGAATGGCAGCTTAATTAGATGTTTGTTAGGGCTTTTTGCTATGGTATCTCCAGAATGCCTCCATGTATTATACTCTGTTGCCTAGCAACTGAGGTATGCAGTGTATGTGGTTGAATATGAATACCTCCTGTTAGAAGCCAAGACCCTTTGGGCTGAAGTCAAATATTTTGAATAAGGGATTAACAAAAGCAATGAATCAGTGCATTCAATTGCCCACATGTAATTTTTCCTGATCTTAGCAAAGAACTGTGTACATTCAACACTATGTGATAGATGTGCACACTCATATACGTGCATTCATGATGCATTGTGTGGACAAAATTTGCACAAAAGCAATGTGATAGGAAGGCATCTTTAACAGACGGCAGCTTTATGCTTGCAAAATATTGTGCAAAAAAGGTAATTATTAATGGGTGGGACTGTCTGTGAGCAATTCGCGTTCTACTAGTTTCATTATTGTGGGGGGCAAAACGTTAAGTCCTTGTAATACAAGGGGCAAAATCATGTACCTATTGTGCCTGAGTACTTGTAATTTGATTTTTTGTATAGCTGGGAGTGGCCAAGAAACATGTTGACTATCACATGGAAGCTTTTGGGTATCAGCAACCAAATGTGGAGTTTGTCAAGGGATACATTGAAAATTTGAGAGAAGCGGGGCTTGAAGATGATTCTTATGACATTGTTGTGTAAGTATATTGCTTTGACATCAAATAATTTTGTCTTTGACAGGACAAGATGGAGAGAACAAATTTTGTTTTGTGACATGTATAGGCTCTCAAACATTTTATCATATTTCCTGCAAAACCAGCCCTACATCTTCCAAAAGTGGAAACAATAATCATCCAGTTGCTTGATAATTTCAGGAGACCTTTGTCTGAAACCATCTGTAAGAAATATTAGTAAGGAGTACCTAATTATACCCCTCCCCACCCAGAAAAGGGGCAAAAAGTAATTGCTTTGTGTGTCTGTCTGTCCTTCCATCTGGCTATCTGTTATCATTCTTCATGTCAGAGCTATAATTGTTGGTCTGCAACTGAGATTCATGAAACTTCACATGCATGTGTTTGTGAACAAGAGTAGGTCACAAGGTCGAATACGTGGGTCATGGTGCAGCTGGACTACAGCAGTCTTCAATATGGATTCAAATTTATCTGAAAGGGATGGTACCCTTTGCCTCTAAAGATATGGGTACACTTTTAACCTGCAATTCTTTTTGTAAGGTAATTTCTTTTGGGGTCACTAAACAGCACTTTCAAGAAGCTATGATTACTACAGACATGTATGGAGGGGGTACATGAATACATATGGGAGTCTATGATTCCACTTTTTAATTTTGCCAATGTTGTAATTTTTTAGGTCCAACTGTGTAGTGAATTTGTCACCAGACAAGAAAAAGGTGCTGACAGAAGCATACAGAGTGCTGAAAGTGAGTCCTTATTTCTGCCTGCAGAACCTTATACAGACATGAATCTGCCCAACTTTGAAAAAAAAAGTAACTTGATACACCAGAAGGGTGGTTGACCAATGAAGTCCAGGCCAAGACACTTCTTTTTGGTCTCCTTAAGTTTTTAGTTTAATGAGAAGTGACAGAAGATTCTGTCATATTCAGTTTTGAAGTCATTGAAATTGTACAATCAGGTCAAATGTAAAAGCACTCTTAACAAGTGAACCAAGCAAATTTTAGTCTTCAATTTAGAGTGATAATAATTTTTTGAGGCCTGTTTGCAATATCTTCTCTATTGCCAATAATATATTCCTCATTTATTGTTGTATGAAAGGTAATGGCGTGCATTCACATAAATAAAAAAATTTGGCTATTTGTACATTTGGATGATTGTGTGTGTTCTTTAGGAAGGTGGAGAGCTGTACTTCAGTGACATGTATGCAGACAGAGAAGTCCCCGAGGATGTCCGGAAAAACAAAACTTTGTGGGGTGAGTGCGTGTGGTAACACATGGATTGCTGAGGGACATTTTACAATTTCACCTGTTAAGAGTTTGATCAAACCAAGCAGTATGTTGGTTTGTGCTTCACTAAATCATTAGAAGCCTCCCAAACTGGCATAATCCAGTGCCATCTGTATCAATCTTGATGGAAAACATTAGTTTGTGACATTCATGACACTGGGCCCCTGAAAATCTTGTGACTATATGCGTATTTATTGCAGTTCAATGAAGGACAAACAAGGACAAACCTTTTCCAGTTCATTTTATAGGGCATAACTACACTGGGGTTTGAAGGGTTGGACAGTGATCACAAGGAAAAAGGGCCATTGGTATTTTAAATCATTCACTAGAGCACAAGCACAGTAAATGAACTGGTAAACTAAAGCTGCATTAAGTGGAAAGTGTCATGTTTATTTATTTTATTGGAATCTTAGTATTTTACCCATAATGTTCAAAGTAAGGTTCTTAAGTGAGTGCTTATTACATAAAAATTTTGTAAATACCCCAGGCACGTGCAGGGAGGAATGGGGTGTATGGAAGGAGGGGTAAGGGGTTTTCTGTACTAGCGTGCTTGGCATTTTTATTTGCTGTGCTGACATACTGGAATCCCTTACTTCATGCCAACAATTATTTGGACATTTTCTTATTTTCCATACCTTGTACTAGCACAAAATTATTTGTACCAGGGACGCTCCCCCCCCCCCCCCATTTTGTCCGTGGATAATATAGATCACCTTTAATACCAGGCTCCCATACATATTTTTTCAAAGGACTGAGTATAAGCGTGGTTTTCACTCAGTCACCAGGGACATAAAAGGCTGAATCCATAACATTTTCTTCTACTTTCATCGATATTTTAGGAGATGGTTATTCTGCTGCGCTTTGCTGGAGAGATTTGGCTAAACTTGCCAAGGAAGTTGGGTTCTCTACACCAAGGCTGGTACAAGCTGGTCGTATTGAGATCACTGATCCCAAGGTCCAGGAGCTTTTGGGTATATTTTATTATGTAGATTTTTCCTCTTGGCTCTTGCAGACAATGTTAAGATATCATGATCATACCACATGACTTCGTATTTGTCATCATCCAGTCAAAATATTTGTGCAGATCTGATCTTAGCTAAGCCATTGCCACCCCTCACAAGTGTCTCCAAGGGGAGGCTTTTGATTTGCTGGTGAAGGCATGCTTATTTAGACAACATTGTCACAAGAGAGTGTATCTATTGACTGACAAATTTTAACCTCATGGTGGTATGGTCCTGAATGATCAGGCTGACAGGGAAACTGTTCCATGTTTTTACGAGGCCATCCAAGTTGCACGTGGTCTTACATCAGAGGTCTGGGATATGGTGTGAGTAGACAGTTGTTCCCTTCCCAGAGGTCTCCAATGATAGACATTGCTGTATGTTGTCTGCATTTAACCACTTGTCTTACCTTTTCAGGAGAGTGCATTGCTGGAGCATTGTACTGGAAAGACTTCATTAATATTGCAAAAGAAATAGGCTTTTGTACCCCCAGACTTGTACATGCCAGTCGGCTAGAAGTCAAACCAGAATGCCAGAAGATCATAGGTATTTATTTGCTTTGCTGAAAATCATGCGCATTACACATATGTCCTGCATGTACATGTGTGTGTGAAGATTGGTTAGTTTCTATTTTATTTTTCACTTGTGTTGCATGGTAACCCTGACAAAAACACACATAAAATACAACTTTAAGTTATTGTTCATTAGCGTTTTGGTTTTCCGCAAAACTCCTGTTTTGCAGTGTAGCTAACTGTGCACTCAACAGACTGTAAAGCCTGGTTGACAGGTGGCATTGTTGCGTGGTAACTGAAAACTCAAACCTGGATCTTCAGGTGCCCACCTACATGTATGCGAGTTGGTTTTTTGTGTTTGATTGTGAGTTTTTTTTTCTCCCACACTGTTGGCCTTTTTGGCCAATAGGATACTCTCATTAGTGTGTCAGTCCATCACCCTTGCAGACCAAATATCTGTTGAGCAATTTGAGCTGCTGTCATGAAACTTGTATTGGGGAAGCTTGGCTAAGTTCAACATTTAGGTTACAGACTACAGTTGTGATTGGCTGGTTGCGCATCCCAACGGAGATAGTCCGTAATTGTGAAAATACTGTGTTTTCAGCATGCTGTAGGTTCTGTTTAAATAAAGTTAGCTATGTCAGGTTTGCTGCATCGCAGAGTTGCTTCATTGGTGGTCATATAGGTGCACTGTCTTCCAGGCCAGGTGGGAACTTTATGGTGGGGAAGGACAATGATGTCACCCTGGCAAGAGCACAGTTCATACACCTGTATAAAGCTGACATCCAGGTGTTGTTTCGTATTTCAATTATCACAAATTAACGAGCTGGGAATTGTATGACAAAAATCCGTCCATATTTTTCTGACATTTTTATCTGTTAAATGCTGTTCACGGAATTTCAAAATACCAAAATGCTGATTTTTTAGACTGAAAAATGCTAATATGGAAAATAGAAGGATTTATAACTGTAGTCTGTGGCCTTTACTGCCCTTTACCTATTTTCAAAGTCATTAGGGGTCATGCGAACGGATCACTGTTTGACTAATTGAGCTACTATCATGAAACTTACTGTAGATACATCTCATTGAAAGCTTGGCTGAATTCATCATTGGATGACCTTAGTGTATTGTCAAGGCCAACAGCTGTTACATATTTTTACCCTGGCTGAAGGGGTCCTAACTTTGTTCTGACAGTTATATTTGAACTGATAGAAAGACATCTTATTGTACAAACTGCTGAAAACTTGAAATTGGGCATCCAAAGGTGTGTCTTACGTGGCCCGAAAGCTCAGGATGCCCATATCAGCTGTAAACCCATAGCATCACAAACTGCTGGGACCCAGAGAGTTAAAGCAATTGACACTTTCACCAGCTTTATGCTGTATTGGTTATGAGTGCACTTATGTGTGTATCTATTCATGCATGTGTTTAAGTACCATAACTGTGTTGTTATGCACATTGTTTTGACTGCGGCACATGGCATGTGGTTTTCACTTTTGTCCCATCCTGTCTAACAGTCTTACAGTATGCATGAGACAGTAATTGACAAACAGTGCAGATAAATGCATGTGCTTTCTTGCATGGGTATATTCTTTTTTTCTTGCTTTCTTTTCTTTTCACTATGGGATAACCTGGAGGCACTAGAACTACTAGATGACACCACTCACACCTCAAAAGCAGCAGTGTACACTGAAGGCACCAGATGGCACTCGCTGCATAAAGCAACTACCATCCTTCATTTAACCTCTTTGATCCCCTTAATATGCTGTAAATCACCATTTGTACGCTACCACCTGACATGACATACATGTACATGATGGATCCTGTGGCATATATGGTGAGTGGTATGACCTGCTATGGCATACATGACGGGTGTCATGACATGGCATGGCATGTATGATAGGTAGCATGATCTGGCATGGCATGCATGGTAGGTGACATGGAAATGGTGTGCCAGAGTCTATGAGGATTGATGTCTCAAAAAATTATCTGAGGTAAGCTGGTCATGTGTTTAACACTGAAGCATCCCAGAACCTCCATCTGTGAAGAGCATTATGGATGATCTTGACTATTTTCATAGAAACAACAATTCATTTTTTTGTCTCTCCAGCATAAGTTGTTGGCAAGACTAAGCACTCCCTTTATGTCCGTCCATCAACAGAAAACTTTTGAGTGGCATTTTTTCACTAACATACACTGGTTAGGGCTTTCATACTTTGGTAAATGATTAATAGTGATGGTCACTACAGATTTGTACCATCACTGTCGTACTTCATTGGTTACATCATACTTGAATGAGCATTGTAGAAAAACTTTGGAGTGGCTTGAATTATGCTGGCGAGGCAGTCATGCCCTCCAAGCATTGGTCTGGTGATTATCCTTTTTTTCCAGGAATCTTTTTATGTGAACACATTCCTATCCAGAGATTGAAACATTCCAGGATCCAGAAAATAATGGATGGTCTTGACCTATATTCTGTGTGACGGGTAATAGGAACATGTTAAAAAGCATGCATTAATGGGGGATATGGATCTTTTATATCGGCCTCAGTTCGTTTATTCTTGGGATCAAAGAGGTTAAAGACTATATACCATGCCTGTGATATAAGACCACTTTACTTGGTATATTGGTAATCACATTCTCCGATATGAAATAAATATATGAAGTCTTTTAATGCCAGCAATGAAGCTGGTATATTTTAAGTTTTGGTTTATTCTTTTAGCAATGGTGGTCATTGGTTGGGTTTAATCAGTGTCTAGCAACATAAAAGTCACCCCTCAAGACAGTTCATTACTATCTTGCAACTATAAATAAACAAGGGGACTGTGATCGTCATATGCTCAGCTAAAATTCCATGTGCAGATGAATCACTGCCAGCATAAATGATAGTGTTGTATGAGTGTGTGTATATGATGAAATGATATTACCTTGACGGTCATGAGCTTATAGCTGCAGTCAGTGGCACCCTTAGATGTATGCCCCTCACTTCCAATGATAGTGAGAATGTGTATGGTGAAAATGACCTGTCACGAGATAGTGATTTTATCTGTGTGGACACTGATTATTTGCAGGCCAGTTCAGTTTGGGCATTAATGCATGAGATTTTGTGATGAAATCAATATAGAGCTTTCCACCTACAGCTTATTACTTATGATCTAACACCACAAGTAATTGCCAATATTTGCTATATCATTTTATTTGTGTCTCAGGAACTAGCATGAAATTTTTAACAAATGAGATGTTTTAGAAGATTTAGTACATACTCTATAGTTTTCTTAAAATTTTATGTCCCCATCTTGTTTAATGTATAACTTGCACCCACATTTATTCTGAAGAATGAAAATCAGTTCGGGTCATTTTCATAATTGCTGTTCAAACTATCCATCGAAAAAGCATATCCACAATACCAAATAGACATAAAGTGTAGACAATAGCACATTATATTATAAAGTGAGCCTAGAGTGTTAATTATAGAAAAATACCTGGCCCCACTAAAATCACTATTACCATGTCATATATTACATGTTTTCTCATCTTCTGAACAAAAACATGTAGTACTCTTTGTGACCTAAAATAACCTGTAAAAAGGTTCTGTTACAGGTTTATATTGATTTTTTCTTTTTTAACCACACGTTTGGTAGATTTTGCTCTAGGTTTGTCAGCAAAAAGTTCATCTTTATGTTTTGTCAATTTAAAAAATTGTAAAAGATGTCTGGCTCATGGTTATCAGAACTACGGGATAGTTTATTATTTTCATAAATTTTGACGGAGTATGCAAACTATTCTTTTTCATCACCCTTGTCCACTCCCAAGGAAGTGTACTTCCCAATATTTAAGTTCATGATTTGAAAGTAAACAGCAGTGAAAGAATATAACGCAGAAACCCTTTCCTCTTAAACTGGCCAAACCCGCTGAGGGTCAAAAGTTGTCTTGTTTTTGGCAAATGTCAACAGTAATGCAAAAACAGTTTGAATGAGAAGGATAGATGAGATCTCTTAAGATAGCATGACCCAGGTCAACAGCTTTCCTTGGCGTGCTTTGGGCACATTGCTAAGAAAGGCTATTTATTCAGTCTTAGTCCAAGCGGAAAGGGTTAAAACTTGAGTGTGTGTTGCTTGTTTTGTTGATGTGGAATAGCAATGGCAAAAGTGGATACCTGAGCAAATGCAAAACCTACCAGTAAGATACTTGCTCAGTATTTTCTGTCAGTAAAATAGTATAACTCTATCACCCTCTCCCTCCCCCCCCCCCCTACTTTTTGCTTGCTTTTTGAAAGTGAACCATGCCTAAATGTAGAGGACGATTTTGTTTTCCCACTAAGCTGATTAAGGGGCCATTCTAAAATAATCCAAATGTTCACATTATCACTCTTCTAGTAATGCCCCTCCCTCCCCCTTCCCTAAAAGAGTTCTCTAAAAATGTTTTTTTTTTTTTGTTTGTTTTTTTTTTTTTTTTTTTTTTTGCTGAAATGTTTAATAGCCACATATTGACCAATATTTTCTACATTTGGTAAAAAAAAAATTGTTGATCTTGACATCCCCCACCCTGAGCATACTCTATGTACTAATTAGAAAATGTAGGCATCTTTGAATAACCCCGAAACTTAAATTTCACGTGTCTAATATCTATAATATTTTTATCAATACAATTAGGAGACCTGAAGTATGTGTCTGCAACGTACAGACTGTTCAAGTTGCTGGATGACCGAGAGGAGGCTTGTGAGGTCATCTATGATGGGTCTGTAACCGGTCATGAGGAACATCTCAAGTTTGACTGGAACCATGTGTTTGCTGTAAGTGCATCATGTTGCAGCATGAATCAGTTCTTGACATAATTATGCATCCCCTGTCGGGGGATGCGTGTATAATGTTTAGTCATCTCGTTCGCCGCCGCCACATATCTTATTTTCTTTATATTTTTGTCCGCTCTTGACCTATTGCCTCTTAATTTGGTAAGGATAATCTATGGGTCTGGGAAATTTTTCCCATATAATAATATATAACCTTGAAGTCAAAGGTCAAGGTCAAATCCTTGTTGCATTTTCTGCTGACTCAGCAATTTTCACATATTGGCTTATACCTTAATGGTGCATAGTAGGCCCAAGGTTACTGTTAATTGTTGATAGGAAAGTACTTGTGGGCTTTCAGTTTGTATGGTTTATTACAAACTGAGTGACCCTGAAAGGTCAAACTGCATACATTCCTGCTGATTAGTGTGTAAGGGAATAGTGATTGTTGTGGATCATGTTTTATCTTCAAAATGGTCAGCCAGATTCACTTCAAACTTGGTGGGGATGTACCTTGGGTCAGTCTCTACCAAGTTTGTTCAAATGGTCACGGTCCAGTGGACAAGGTCACAGGGCAATTCTTAAATTTATTGGGTAATCCTTATTTTAATTGTATCTCTGGCTGCTATTGACCCATTTGTTGCAGACGATCTATGGGTCTGTAGAGTTTTTAATCATATGTTAATGGATGACCTTGAGGCCAAAGGTCAAGGTCACAGGATGATTGTTATTTTTATAGGGCATTTCTTAATTATATATACCGTAGCCCCCTATTGACTCCTTATCTTCTGTTTAAGTGCAGATAATCCATGGATTTGGAGAATTTTTTTTTTTTCACATGAATATGGATGATCTTCAGGCTGTAGGTGAAGGTCCAACGGTCCTCAAAAAGTTAATTGGATAACTGTGACTATATAAATTCTTAGATATAAGTCAGGTAATCATACGTTAGTGCTTGTCATGTAATCCCAATGGACAGGTCTTTTACATTTTTCTTGGTGTATAGTGACATGTATTGGCAAAAGTTCCACTGATCACTGATGTCATGCTCAGGCGATGCATTATGTTTTTTCGCAAGAAAAACTCGCTTCTAGTTTTAGCAGGTCTTAGTATACTCTCTGGTCATATAATTAAGGAATTAATGCCCCCAGCAAGGGGTTTGTGCCCCTATCCTGAACCAACTTCCAGCACAATGCCAGAGTTGAAGGGTGGGGTGCTGTGAGAGCAGGTAGGTCCGGCCACAGGCACAAATCCTGAGATAGAGGTTTTAATCACTTCCGGCATGATGAATCATCGAATAGGCCTTTGCAGTGGTATTGAGTGAAAATTAACTATAGGCAGTGCTGTCTGCTGGAAGTCATTAGCAACTTGGGAGGTTGATAAATTATACTTTCTGGACGTCACAATAATATTATTACATCATAATAGAATAAAAGTACCCGCCCTAAGTCTTACATTTTCTGCTTCTAAATGTGTTTTTCAGGTTGTAACCCTTCGGCCTTATGAGGCCGACGGGTATTATTGTTCCTGGCGCCGTCCATCCCGAGATTTTACCACCATAACTTCAGAAATTGTTTGAGACAGGACTTTCAAATTGCACATGATATTACACTCCTCACTATAACTTCAGAAGCTTTCGAGACAGGACTTTCAAATTGCATATGATAGTACGCCACTGCAAGCGTAATTGACCTTGACCTAATTGTCAAGGTCACACACGGGTCACAAGTTTGCCGAGTGACATTGTGCGTCTAGAAATCTAAATCTTAAAACAAAAGAAGCAACATAGGGTGATCTAGAAGGCTATTGAAAGTCAAGGTTATACCTCTATATTTGACTTAATGTTTTTGAGGTCAAAGGTCAAGTGTAGAATAGTAGTATTTGTGTAGGTAACTATACCTGATACTATGGGGCACTATTCCTATTCACTTACAGCAAAAGAGATTGAAAGCGGCCGAAGGATATTGCGTTCTTTGAACGGTATTTTATTTGATATGCATAAAACTTGTATTGTCGTCACTGTTGGGGCCAGTTTTGTAATTTGATCCACCATACTGAATAGCATTGGTCTAACACTTGTGAACGTTAGGCAGCAATGAATATTATGGTTTGCATGCACTGAATTGCAAACACAAATTGTAGAAACATTAATTTCACTCCATGGGTTTAAAATTTAGGGGTGTCTCATTTGGCATTGACATGCTTGTTTGGTGCATATAGTATGTATAAAATTGAGCTGAATTTCACACAACCATAAGCCTTGAAAATAAAACACATTGGTGAGTACAAGTTTTCAGATTATATTGCAAAGTTTGAAGACAGTCAACCAAAAATGTTATAACTTTGGAGATACAATGTAGTATTAGTTCAGGAGTGTTTGGTCAGAAGGTGTTTTTACTTTAAATCGACACGTAAAGAATTAATCTCTTAAAGAGGTAAACAGTCTTGACATTTATAGTACAGAAAGTGACAAGTGAAATCAAATTAAAGCATCAATTTTTTTTATCCGCAGGCTGGAGCGACAGTGTCCATAGACTCTGAACTGGCTACAATCCTGATGACCTCACGATTTGAAGACGATTTCACATTCCAACCAGCTATAAAGAAACCTGCAGTATCAGGAGATGCTTCTGGGAGTTTGGTAAATACTGTCAATTCATTTTTCACCTTTTTTTTTTTTTTTTTTTTTAATCCTTAGCACATGAATTGCTGTAGGGTATTGTCAGTGCCTGTGTTGTGACTTTGTCTGGCCTTCCTTGGGATGTACCAGAAGTATCAAGGTCACTCTTATGTATGTGCTTTTAGCCCGAATGTAAGGTGGATTCACCTGCACATCTTGGCTCAATTCAGGCTTCAGCTAACACTCAGCTAAGCTCAGATCAGGTTTGGACCTATTTTGGGTTGAATGTATCAAAGTCAGCTGAGTGGGCTGTTCAGACAGCCTTTTTGTCACATGAAATTTTAACCCTTTCAGTGCCAAAATTTTGGACTGAGTCGACAGCTTTTCACCGCAATGCGCCCAATGCGCGCCAAGAAAAGCTGTTAACCTGGGGTATTCTCTCTGGAACTATAGGCATACTGGTACTTGAACGATTTTTTTTTTATGAGGAATACGAATCCGAGATCTTAATGATAACTCAGACTAGTTTCACTTTAGTAGATCGACTTTTGACTTGATTGGCACTAAAAGAGGTAAATCGATGCTTGTATTGGTGTGCGCCTCGTAGGACACCATAACCATGTGTTGCAAGGTATACACACCCAACATCAACAAACCTTCGGAAGTGATGTGCCTTAGAATGTACTGGAACATCATTGAAAACTGGTGTTTTCTTCTATGTGTGTGTGTTTGTGAGTCTGTGTGTTTTTGCAATTACTGCATTTAGTGATCAGGGTATTTTTCTTCACCATGTAATTTTAAATTGTTCCTTTACTTTATATTTTTGTGTTAACTCATTCCATTTGATAGAAGACCCAGTCAACAGCTTTCCTTGGCATGATCTGGGTGCAATAAACCCAGAGTGTGCCAAGGAAAGCTGTTGAACATGAGCATATAATTTGAAATGATCTTCCATGCAAGTTTCGTCCAAAATATTGAAAAATAATCCCGAAATTAGAAAAATACAATTGGCAGACAACATTTAGATGTTACCAGGAAAACACATCATTAGGGTGGAATGAGTTAGGTTTTACCAACAGCACATGTAGTGCTGGGAGTATTGCTGTTCATGTAACATTTTTTTAAAGTAATTTTAATGGCATTATTATTGTTGTCGACAAAATGAAGAACATGCCCTCCCAAAAACTTTGCTGAGTTAAGTTTTACCAACAGCACATGTAGTGCTGGGAGTATTGCTCTTCATGTAACATTTTTTTTAAAGTAATTTTAATGGCATTATTATTGTTGTCGACAAAATGAAGAACATGCCCTCCCAAAAACTTTGCTGAGTTAAGTTTTACCAACAGCACATGTAGTGCTGGGAGTATTGCTGTTCATGTAACATTTTTTTTAAAGTAAATTTAATGGCATTATTATCGTTGTTGACAAAATGAAGAACATGCCCTCCCAAAAACTTTGCTGGCTGCTAAATCATCCTTGCATTTCAGGCAGTTAACTAGTATGTCGACAGCAGCAGACAGGCCAGAAAAAAAGGGACTTTACACCAACAAGGAAAGGTTTCAATTTTATATTGAAAATATTTATTTATTCCCTGCTACTGTCATACAGTAAGACCTTAAGTTAGTCATTACATTTGCTGGCCTGCAAGTTATGAATCAATTGCTCTCGTGACAGTTGCATCATGAGTTAGCAGGCGAACCCTCCCCCCCCCCCAAAAAAAAGACATGTTTGTACTTGAACAAAAGCTCTGTTCACGAAGAATTTGAATGTGTAATCGCCATCATAAATGTACATAAGTACACATGAAAATCATGAACTGATACAAAGCTGTTCTTACAGGATGTAGAGGTCGACCCATTTGAATACACAGAGGACGTGATTGATCTGACAGAGGACACCAAACCCAAGAAGCCATGTTGTGTAGAAACCATAGACTTATCAGATGATAGCAGAGACAAGACAGAGAAAGAAGCAGAAAGCATCGATCTCACAACAGATGCCAAAGACAAATCAGAGAGCAGCACAGAGGAAGCAAAGACAGAATGCAGTCAAGAAACGACGGAACCCGACTCCACAGAAAATAATACCAACACAGACTCTGCGAAGCAGGACCAAGCTGAGGCACAGTAGATGTTTTCCTGTGCTTCTTTTTCGTTTCAGTCATAATTTTATGAGGACCTTTGATGACCAGTTACTGTAGGTGCTGTAGTATAGACCTAGAGTCAGTAAGGGATTCATATTCATCATACAAGTGGGCTGTTTCCCAGTGGAAACAAAATTCCTTTTTTTCACAAGAAGTAGGGCGTAAGAGTCCGGAGATATGATTTTTGTCTCACTTCACTGCAAGAAGATCTGGTATTATATTTGCAGAAAATACGTAAACTTAAATTTTAAAATGGAAACTATTTGGGGATGTAGCAAACTGTCACAACCATGAAAAAGATAATGTTTCTTTACCCTGTGGTTGCAAACTAAATATATTTTTCAAGAGACGTACCATGTTCAGAGCATATTTTATAGATATAAACATTTTAATTTATTAATACTTCAACTTGAACTTGTCATACCTGTCAAGTCTTCCCCATTTAGTAGGAATCTGCCACTTTTTGACCTTGATTATTATACCTTTTGGGGCAAATTTAGTTAATTTTAGACCCCCACCCCCAAAATATTCATTCCTTTCTTATAAATTTACCCTTTGTTGAAAATAAAATCTCCCTTTTGCCATAGAATGTTGACAGGTATGCATTGTGCATCCTTAATTTACCATACACAAATGATCAAGTGAATTACATGAAAATAAAAGTCATAGGAAGAGTTTAAAGGTTGTTATGTATGGTCTTTCATTGCGAAAATTGACAGAAAGGTGATCTAAATTTGGTTTTGATGAATACGTATTTTTATTCATGAGACCTGTATATTCACCACTTGGTAAAGGTCCACCTGACACTCAATGCAACCATGGATCAGTGTTTTGCTGTACATCTCTGTACACATGGGTCACATTTAGCTGAAAATACCAGATGTTAAAAATTCTTTCCAGGGTTGATGAAGTTTAATGGAAGTGAGCCTCGGTAGGACATGCCCCAGGTACTAAACCACATGGTGAGAGCACGTTCTTGTGGAATGCGACATTTTGTTTTTTTGTACCACTGAATGATGCTGGATTTGTTTATCCTCCAGATGTTATTCCTGGTAACAGATGAATACCATGAGAAAGGACATGCCATGTTACTGACTGGCAACATGCCATATTGTAGGCCATTGGAGGTCTATGTAGCCAAAATGAATGGAGAGTAAAATGAAGAATATTTAGAT
Source organism: Hermodice carunculata (assembly GCA_964020975.1). NCBI lineage: Eukaryota > Metazoa > Annelida > Polychaeta > Eunicida > Amphinomidae > Hermodice > Hermodice carunculata. Next base: position 44,332,291 of record OZ026616.1, read on the forward strand.
TTTTTTCCCCCACAATGTCAGGAATTTGGAAAATAATTAAAAGGGATCATATGATTTATCAGTTGGGGAAAAAAAGGATAAAAAGGCCCAAGGTTGATGATGGGGTTTTTCAAGTGGCCGAAGATCCATTCATCCAGGCTTGTAGTCTTGCACTTCTTGGGAAATACCTCTGTATATAGATCTTAAATGTAGGTGTTGGAAAAAAGTGGGCTTGTTAAGATGGATGCAATATATAAGCATTTATATAAAAAGTTCAATTAGATTATGAGATGTACAACCATAACAGCAGGACAGGTTTAAGCAAGTGGTTTAAGCACATACTGCCTGTATGAACATTTGTTAACCTGACTACAAAAAATTACACAAATCAGGTGTTGCCAAGATAATCTGAAGGAAATTTCACACCCAAAACTAAAAGATCAAAAGTTCTATGAAAATCGCAAGTTTTAATGCATATAATTATACTTTATATTTATGCGCCAACTTACCAGTTATTTTATGTGGATGTTGCCGTTCGCAATGCGACTTTAAATATTAATTTTCTACATAAATCTCCCTTTGAAAAAGTGCCATATTATGTTAAAAAGTTCTTTTTACACATTTTCATGGTTGGGTGAGAGACTGACATTTATGAAATAAAATTCAGAGATGTTTTTCCTAGCATAAAAGGAAAAATCTGAAACAAAACTCAAATCTGGCGCCAGAGAACTACTTTGGCATGGTTTAAGCTTATGAAGAGAACCAGACATGCCTGGCAGGATAAAAGCCTTATTGAATTTTTGAGGGCTAATTTATTATGAGAAACTTTCATGCATTTTGATAATTTAAGCTGTTGTTTACTTCTTAAGTATCCCTTAAGCTAGTTTGTTACAGGTGGTTTTGATAGTGTTGACGAGTTTTAAGTTCCTATGCTTTTGTTAATTGCTTTGAATTTTGTACTCTCTTAACCCTATCAATAAATTCAAGGTATAGAACACATTATCTCCAACTCTGGCGTTTATGAATAAATTCCTGGGTTATCACACAAAATGGTGTATGATTTTTTGAAAGACCCAAACACAAGATTTCATTTGTTGTAATGTTATTAGTCAGTTGCAAGGGTCACACAACTACTTGAGCAGTAATCCTGATTTCAGACATTTATGAATTCAACTCATTCGCCTTTGTAACTAATAACCTCAAAGTGCACCAAACTGAAGCTTAGACTAAACTAGAACAATGTTTTCGTAGGCCACTTTTGTCATCTATCTGTGGAACAAGGAAATTTTACATTTTGAGGCCTACTCTTTATAATTTATAGTACATGTATATTCTATTATAGTGTACCACTGAATTTGAGTCGATATTCCAGAAACAGAATCCCATTTGTTTCAAGAATGAAAATCAGTGTAGTGCACTTTTTAATGGCAGAATAATCTACTATCCTTCCAAAATGCATATTTGATTGCAATTCATAAGGAAAGTGAAGACTGTCAAGGAAAAATATAAAGCTCCACTGAATCACTACTAACGTCATATCTCCTTAGTCAGTCAACACGCATCAAGGAAGTGACCTTGCTTTCCATGTAAAGTGTCAAGGAAATTTAACACACAGAAGCAGGTGACAAGTTGTGCCCAGGTGGTGTTGGGCTGTGCAACCTTACACATTTTGTGTGGCATTCTTTTCGTATCATGTCTAATATTTACTCCTGGGTTTTGAGGGTACATTGACTTCCTTGCATGTTTGCATGCATGTATTGATTCAATAGATGTACAGAAAATTCAATTATTAACTTACCACTAGAGAGGGCTTTAAATCACCTGTCAAAAGTCAAGGTTTGCAGCATTTTGGAGAAAAATAAGGACTACACAGATGTCAAATACAGTGACATCCGTATGAAGCTTGGTGATCATGTTAGTGGTGCAAACCTGTTCTTGATCTTGAATTAGGGCAACTGTGAGCTTCTGGTTTCCTGACCTACTTAACATGTTAACAGTCAGAGTATGCAGGATTGCTTCAGTCCAAAAGAGTTCCAAATTCTGCAATTCCAGTGCACTGCCATTTTCCAATGTTACATGTTGGGAGAACCATAAAAAAGAAACACTTATGTATATAACTGTAAATTTTATGTTGTGGCTGAAAGTATTGAAAAATACATGTACTTAAATCTCAGAAACAACAATCAGTGAGCTTTATTTACTGTATGTATAAAATTTGAGCCCAGGAGAGCTGATCAGTTTTCATTGAATGAAAAGGACTCCTTCATTGAACACTCCTGCTCTTCTCTCCCCTCTGCTCTCTCCCCCCCCCCCCCCCCAAACCAGCCAAAAACTGGTTCATGGTCAAATGTCGCATGCTTCAGTAGTTTTGGCTGATTTCCAGTTATGGAAAGGAATCAAGAGAACATGGTCCATGCCAAGGAAAGCTGTTGACCCAATCTTGATACAAATAGTTGTCCATGCCAAGGAAGGCTGTTGACTCAGTCTTAATACAAGTGGGAAAGAGTTAAATTTGAAGACTACATACGGAGGTGGGAAAATATGACCAGAGCACCCCTTGGCTGTCCAATGTGAAATGTGTTGTTCCAAGTGTGAATGAACTGCACATACATTCATGCAGGTTGTCATCTGTTGCAGAAGTATGTAAAGTGAAAGAAGCAATCTGAATGACAGGCGAGGGATGGGACAGTTTACACCCTTTATACTTTGTATTATGGGGCCAGGGCAGTTTACATCATCTACACTTCTGTATTATGGGGCTGGGACAGTTTACATCCACTATACTTCCATGAAATCATTTCAACACAAAAGTGGTTAACTCTGCATTTATGTTTAATCTAATGTTATTGCCAATAGAACCAATTTCACTTTAGGTAATTGCTTTAGCAAAAATCATCCATATGTAGATAATTATTGCTAAAGCACATGGAATATTTGGGAGATACAACACATTGCCCTTGCATGGATTTTCCCATGAAAAAAAAAAAATTGTAACATTTTGTGTAAAGTGTTTATTATGGCATTTTCTGCTGTTTTGAGCAGAATGGGTGAACTATTATTAGCAAGTACGTGGTTGTACATGGTAGTTTATATAGTAATCAATATATAGTGTTGTGTGGCATGTTTTGATGTAGATTTTAAAGAAACGTACCTCTATGCATTTATTATAATGGACATGTTTATTTCTTAGTTTACTTTTACAGGAAAAAAGTCATAATAAAACTGTTCTGGAATTTTGAATGGTTGTCATGTTTGTTTTTGTACCCCACACATGGTGATAGTGTTCTGTTTAAATTGAACATTATTTATGTGAAAGATGTCGTACAGTCCTTAATCTGTTGAAACAAGTCAGCATTTTTTATACAGACCAAGCCACCCACTCCCAACCCCAATGCAAAGGCACTAGATGCATTAATGAAGACCCGTTAACTGAACTTTGTGGGTGATAACTCTTTTGGTGCCAACTGCCACTTAAGTCTAACGACAAACTGCTCTCAATTATAATGAGGGTGCTAAATTCATATTCTTTGTGAAAAGACCCATCATTCAAGTACCAGCATGCCTCAAGTTCCACAGAATAAAATGGTTTGGGTCAACAGCTTTCCTCGGCCCAAAGTGTGCCGAGGAAAGCTGTTGACTCAGTCCCAAATGTGGCACTGAATGAGTTCATGTATACATTACAAAGCTGTCATGCAGTCCTTGCTGGGATCATACAAGCAGCTGTTTTAACTTAGGAACTGGATGATGTGCACTTTACGAGGAACTTGCAAGAACAATTTCTTGATATGCAAAATAAAAGCAATAAGAATCATTTTCTGATATTTGTGGCTGTATTAATCGATGCTACTTGAATATTGGTTGTAATACATCTGCTCAAAATGAGAAAATAGAAATAACCATGTGTCAGTAAAGTTTGTACAGAGTGCTTCAGGATAATCCAGGTGAAAATGTGGGTTACATTGAAAGCTTAATAACGGCATGTTAAGTTTTTGTGGCACATTTAGTTCCTGCTGTACATGTGTGTAGCTACATCAATGAGCAGTTTAGGCAAAGGCACAGAATACAAGATCACTGTCCACCTTGTGGATGTTGAAGTTCAAGTGGTATTGGCAGCTACAAAGTTGTGCTATGGGGTCTGGGAGCATGCTTCCTTGAAAATATTTTTAAAGATGTACATGACAATATGTGTTTTGGGTTCACTTTGTTGTGCAGGTTGTCCAACCCATTTTATGGACCGCAATAGCCTAAATACATGTTTTTATAGGCAAGGTTCATACAGGTCCTTGAAAGTACTTTAATTTACTACCTGCTTTTTCAAGGCCTTGAAAATCAATGTTTTTGCAATGAAATCCTTAAAAAGTCATTAAATTTTAAATATCCATTAAGGCACCTTCCTCCAAAAGTTGGGTTAGCTTGATCACTTCCTCCTCTCCCACTATAGAAACCCCAAAAAATGGACAGCAAGACAAAAAAGAAAATGGATCAGGTTGGAAAGTCCTTGAATTTTGGTAAAAAGGTCCTGGAAAAGTCCTGGAATTTGAAAGCTGCCGAGCTGTACGAACCCTGTATAGGACTCCGGAACATTTTGAGTCGCAATTCTAGGATAGACTCAATCTGTGAAAGTGAACAGCACTGCTACATGTGACCAGAAAATGCCTAGAACAGCAGAGAAACTGCATACATATATATGCATCCTTAACATAAAGTCAAATGCAGGGCATCACTTTTACACACTTAACTCAACCTCCAGCATTTTTGTGACTGATCTGATTGCATGAACATAAAAACAGTAGTTTGCTTGCATTGTAGTTTTAATGGCAGAAACACATACAACTCGTGTAAAACAATATTCAAATAGTCTTGGCAGTGTGAATTGCACTTGTTTAATTCTGCACTGTCAATGTAACTACCAATTATCAATTTTTGTATATAAGTTTACATTTTGCAAAAATCTAGGCATCATCACAACCTACAAACTAACCTTCCTTTCTAGAATTGTAGCATTACAAATGATGATTGTGCTGGAGGTACAATATATATGAAAGAAGCCATGGGAACAGACTTGTAAAGAATTTGTACCAAATACAGTGGTCAATTCAAAATACTAGATAACCTATTCAAGATACTTGGCTTCGTTCTTTCCATGGTTTGTATACCTGTCATAAGACCACCATTTGATCATCCCCAGGGTTGCTATTTCCAGATCAGTTTCACTGTATTCCCTGTGCCTCCCCCCCCCCCCATACACCTTCAATATGAGGCATGCGTGTTAATTTCCTGCCACAACTGCATGCCTGATCATCTTAGTAACCATACTCTTGCCTGGCAAGATCTTGGCCGCTGCCTGTGCAGGGAAGCAGGATATTACTAGTTTTTTGGAAATAGGGAATACTTTGTACAGGCAAATGGAAATTTATTCTTGTAACCAATTTACGAAACACTAAAAGAATCTGACTTAAGTATTTACAGACTTCTACTTTTCTGAAAGACATTTGTTATTTTGGAAATAAAGAATACTTCGTACAGGCACATGGAAATTATGTCTCCCCGTGCAACGGGGGGACATATTGTTTTTACGTCTGTTTCTTCCGCTTCTTGTTCTTCTTCAACACATTGTTGTGTGCGTTGTGGATGCAATAACTCAAGAAAGATTTGACTTGGGAAGTTGAAAATTTTTTGTGAAGATGTTCCTATATAAAAACTTGTTTGGGATTGCAGATGGGTGACCTTGACATCTTTCTCAAGGTCACATGGGCATGTCATGTAAAATTGACGCGGACGCAATAACTCTGCAAGGATTTGACTTAGGAGGTTGAAATTTTGCATGATTATGTTCCATAATATGAACTATGTTGGGATTGTAGATGGGTGACCTTGACCTATTTTCAAGGTCACATGGCCACTTTTAAAAATCATTGCGGATGCACTTGAGAAAGATTCGACTGAAAGAGGTTGACATTTTGTGTGATTATGCTTCTATGTAAGACTTTTGTAAGACCTTGCTTGTGACTGCAGATGACCTTGACCTTTTTTTCAAGGTCACGTGGGCATTTTGTCTAAAATCAATGTGGACGTGATAACTCAAGAAAGATTTGACTCAGGAAGTTGAAATTTTATGTGAAAGATGTTCCTATATATAATCTTGCTTTGAATTGCAGATGGGTGACCTTGACATATTTTTCAAGGTCACATGGGCATGTCATGTAAAATTGACACAGATGCAACAACTCTGCAAGGATTTGACTTAGGAGGTTGAAATTTTGCATGTTTTTGTACCATAATACCAACTAGGTTGGGATTGTAGATGGATGACCTTGACCTATTTTCAAGGTCACATGGCCACTTTTAAAAATCATTGCAGATGCACTCAAGAAAGATTTGTCTTAAAAGAGGTTGACACTTTGCATGATTATGTTTCTATGTAAGACTTTTGTAAGACCTTGCTTGTAACTACAGATGTATGACCTTGACCTATTTTTCAAGGTCACATGGGCATTTCGTCAAAAATCAATGTTTTCAAATGTCAACAAAGAGTGTATTTTCACCGTATCTGTAGATCATTGGAATCGGTGTGCCTGTTTATAAAAATAAAGGTGACAATAGTAAGGGCGCACGGGGAGGCATTTGATTTTCTGTCAGAAAATCAGCCTGTTCTAGTTTATTGTTGTAACCAATTTAGAAAGCACTAAAAGAATATGACTTAAGTATTCATAGACTTATATTTTTTGAATGACACAATATTTGTAAGAAAGGGGCATCTAGCCCTGCCTGTGACAGTTATATGCCCGTCTGTCATCTGTGAATGACCGGATGAGCCCCATGCCTTGTAGCAGGAAATTAACATGGATGGCTCTTATTGTTTTACATGCCAAGGGTTGAAATATACTCGGAGGATCTACCAGTCCACAGGACTGACACTTTCAAATACTGGTCAGTCCCATCTGGTTAATAAATTCATGACCTTGTGGTGTTTGAAAGCCCGGTTGAAATGACATTTTCCATGCCTATGTTAGCTATATATATTTCTCGACAAAACCGAAAATATTGAACTGTTAAACACTGATCAAAGCTTTAACAATCGAGACTGTCACCTGATCCAATCTAATGTCAAAATGTTTCCCAGTAAGTCCTGTCAGTCCATGGGACTGGCGGATCACACAAATTGCCAGTCCTGCCAGAAAACTCAGTTCAGGGCTGAAGGACTGGCTTCATTTCGACCCTGCATACTGAGCAGATGTATGATTATAAATGCTCTTTTTTTTTTTAGGCATACATCAGCTCCATGCTCATATCAGCTAAACGTGCACACAGTGTTTTCCTTTCAAATCCAACCAATCAAACTACCCATGGTATTAAAATGTACATGTAATTATGTCTTTGCCTAAAGGTGGTGTATGCAGAGATGTGCAGAAATGTTTGATTGGGCAAGGAACAGGTTTTTTTCTTGTGCACGTATGTAGATCATAATGCATGCCAACATATTCAGTTTCTTGTATGACGTGGAAAAACATTCCCAAGATTTCAGCTCCATGGTTCAATAATAGTACTTTGCAATTACAAAATAGTACAAGGCCACTAAACTGGTGAAGTAACTTGTGGACAAAATGAAAATGAAAAGTTGCACTGCTAAAAAGCCACACAAGTGGTCATTTGTTTTGCTGTAACCAGCAGAAACATTGTGGTGATCGCTTAACCAGACAGTGTTGTGTTGTATCCACGTATCTATAAAACACTTCCATTGTGTGCAAAAAATATGCCACCTAAACAATACCTTAAGACAATTTAACCATTGTGTCCAAAAAGAGATGGGGGAAAATTTGGGTTGATTTCCCCCCCCCCCCCCCCCCCCCCAATCCTCTCCTGTACATATAATGTACATCTTTCAGATGTATTGTCCATGTTCCTTGTACTCCAATGCAGCTTCTTGTGTTCAAATGAGATGTCAACTGTATTTTTTCCCAAAATTTGGGAAATGTTAACTTTGAGGATATTAGTTTTCTGGAAATTTGAAATTTGTTCAAGCCACCTTGATTCCATGTATTCTTAAAAAAAGGAATACATGGAAAGTTGCTTATTATTGCACTGCAAAATGTTTGTTCCAGACTCTAGAACAGATTACATGTAACAGATTATTCAACATTAAGAAAAATGTCATTATTTTCTAAAGTTTAAGTTTCTAGTGGGAAAACATATGTAATTTTAACAACATATTAAACTAAAAAAATGGCAGTAATTTCACCTGTAATTATCAGGGGCTTTATTCTACAAAGAGAAATCCCCCCCCCCCCCTGGTAGAAACACATGCCAGGAAGCCTCGTACCTCCTCACTGACCACACATTGCATTTGATTCCATGAACTTATATATATACATGTACATGCAAGAAATTAGCTGACGTTTCAACTTTGACAGTAAGCCATCATGTTGTGAGGGAGAAGACTTTGTATCAGGCAACTCAAAACATTAAGGCTACTTTGATGCTTGGGTATAAAAGACAAGATAGTAACCCGTCACCCTGTAGCCACTGATGAGCCCAGGAGAGGAATTGGCCCAGTTCAAGTACTGATAGACAGGTTATCCTAGCCCCCAGACACTCACCCAGTATTGGGTACTGTGCACAAAAATATGTTGGTCACTGAAGTTTAAGACAACTTTATGTACCAAGATTACATTGAATCAGTTTTGACCATTGTAGTGAAAAAGCAAAAGATAATTTTTGTTATGCAGGCATTGGCAGTTGACTAGTTGTCATGTAAATATAGAACTGTATGTTGGTATTTTACTTTTAATCAGTTTCAATGCATCTTGACCTCCATTATTCTCTAGCTGGTGCAATGCATCAGTAACAGTTTCCTGGTACTTTTTCTCCATCATGCGTTTGGCCATAGGAACAAGGAACACTTTGAGATGGGGGTTGAGGGCTGCACCTACAGCCTGACTCAGTTGTACCACAGCATCCAGGCCTCCCTCGAACACTGCTGGGTTTGGGTCACCAAGTGCCACCCTCAGAGCTGGCACAACTTTGGGTAACAGAGGAATGGCCATTTGATCTGACCCGGACACTTCTAGAAGTTCCTTGAACCCCTGCCTTGCTATGAAGCAATACGGATGTACCATTTCACGAAGTCCTTCTGCCAAGGTCACCAGAACTGGATCAAAAGCCACCTCCTCTGGAGGCGGATCCCAGGCCAGCTTGTGTTTTACAGACCCATGAACAAGTCTACATGGTACTCCCCCACTGCTATACACTGCAGCAAAGGCAGACTTCTTTCTAGATGAACTGAATGGATCAATTGTCTTTGGGTTGAGGCGATCAGACGGTTTGGATATTTTTTTGCTGCTGGTTGCTGATGCCGTTTTGGTGCTTGGTCCAGTGGCTCCAGAGCTTTTGGAGGGTGTCTTACTGCCAGCTCCTGTGGTCTTGGGGATACTTCCTGAGGTACGACTTCCACCAGACCCTTGCCGTCTGGCTGCTGGGTTACTGCTTGCCATGGCCAGCCTTGAACAGAAAGAAATAAAATCAGTCCTGCAAAGGCGGGGGGGGGGGGGGGGGGGAGAGTATGAGCAAACGTAAAGAGTTCGAACTGCAGAATAGGGTAATGAACTCTATTGTGAGGAACATGGGGGCACCCAGCAGAATGGTTGTCATCATATTCTGGTTGATATGAACCCATTCATACTGACTGCCAAAGTCACTGTCCACCAATCAGTATTTTGGGTAGACAGTGACTTTGGTGGTCAGTATAAATCGGTTTGTATGACCAGAAGATGATGACAACCCAGTGCTGTCCAACTGAAAATCTCCATAGCAAAATTTTCTTTACTTGTAGCATTTTTCCACTTCTTCACATAAGAAACACTTATTTTTGAGAAAATTTGTAGCAATTTTGAAGAGCATGCTCCAGTTGGACAGCCCTGCAACCATTCTACTGGTTGCCCCTGTGGAAGGACAATAATGTGACCCTGGCCAGATCACAGTTCATACACCTGTTTAAAGCTGACATCCAGGTTTAGTTTCATATTTCAATTATCACCAATTTATGGGCTGGGAATTATATGACAAAAATCCATCTGTTTTTCTGACATTTTTATTTGTTTAATACTGTTCCAAGAAATTTGAAAATACAAAAATGCTGAATATTTATACTGAAAAATGGTAATATGAAAAACTGAAGAACTGTGGTCTGTTGCCTAGAGGTGGAGATTGAGTCACAAGGCAAGTTTTTTTTTTTGTTTGTTTGTTTGTTTTTTTTTTTGCCACCTGATACAGCCTACAGGACCATGGCAAATAAGCGGAGTGCCACATGATCAGGCCATATAAAAAATGTCCCAATTCATCATTAGCGCCCACTTGGGGGTTTTTCTGTCGCACACAATTTTTTTTTTTTTTTTTGGTAAAAAAATCACTGACAAAGCTTCAATTAATGTCTAGAGCAGTCAGTGCCTCTAGCGCTAATCAAGTGAACTATTCTTCTGCATTCTTGTAAATAATTGTTTTTAAAAAAAACCCTCCTTGAAGTCCTTCATCACTTTTTTTGGAAAACCACCAATGATAAACCGGGATTTTTTTTTATGTGGCCTTATTATAAAAACTTCAATGTTGTGCGTAATTTGCAGCAGCTTGGAACTGATAACACATTTAAAGAAGAAACAATGACCAGCCCCAAATACAAGAAAATAAAGCATGATCACGGTCGTGTGAAGTGACCGTATATTGATTTGCTGATGAGCCAGCTTTTGACTCTCAGTGATATGCTTGCAGCTGTGACAACCAAACTTGACCTTGTCTTGGCTGGGGCACAGTCCCAATTTCAGCTAGGTTTCATGCAGGTAATGGCTATTTTAAAATACTTCCAAAACTGGTAGTCCGTACTCTATCAAGTTCTAGTTTTTGTAGAAGTGCTCTTCTCTGCTTGTATCACAAATCCTCTGATTAACAGCGCAGTGTCATAATATCCATTTGGTTAGTGTTAGTGTGGCAACCGACCACAGCAACAGTAGCGAGTGCTTTCCGTTTTGCATTCCACAGCTTCCGTTGGGAAACTTTCGCGGAGACACCGGGTTACACGCATGCTCAGTCACAAGTGACACAGCTTCCGTTTTAGGGAGGAAGGTGGAGTTTCGAAAGGTCACACAGCGAAAACTGAGTTGTCAAAGCGTGCTTATGTGTAATTAGAACGTGGTTTTTCACATTTTGCAGAAATGAACCCACGGAGAGTCTTTGTACATTCATCACAGACGTACGACATAAGCACCTCGAAGTAAACTGTTGGGTGAAGTTAGCATCTGTGTTATTTGACAGTGTCAGTGGGAAGCCACAATTTGATGACAGTGGAGAATTGAGATCTGGCATTTGCCATTACTCACTGAAACTCAGTTCATATTGTGGGACCACTCAGAGCTGTACATTTGATTCGTTTATGGAAATCATAGCACTAATAGTCATCTGCATTTTGGTAGTACGAGACTATAGATCGGTGATGTGACCTTCAAAAAATTAATTTATGTTTTAATTGATGGATCCCAATAGCGGGATCCAGTGGATACTTTCTAACATAACACAGTTACATTCCATTCGAATTATCAGGAAATCAGCTAGGGTTGATGACTGCAGTGAAGTGATTGGGTGTGCTCACCAAAGAGACAGTCATGAGTGGGGGTCGAGTTGATATGAAGATTGTCCTCTTGGGCAAGGAGTACGGAGGCAAAACCAGCTTGGTGGAACGTTACCTGCATGACCGATTTACAGGGGAGACTGTACCATATCAGAATGTGAGAAATGTTTGTGTGTCATTGTTTATCAGAATGTATATTTATTGCAGTGACAAAATGACCATGCCTTCACAGGACCAATGATTACAATGACATTACAGTGGTACCATAACACAATAACAGGACATTTTGAGAGAACACAATAAGCTTATTCGGAGTCCCCATGTGTCTTAACAATGTTTAATGAATTACTGGATATGTAACAGGACATGCTATCCTGGAAAGGGAGCAGAGCCAAGTTGTCTAATGTGAAACTATAACATATATCATCAAAGGCCTTGAATAACAGATCAGAAACTTTCAGCTGTTTGGCAGCACTGGAAAGCTAGCTAAATCAGGAGTTACAAAATATTGTCTGCTAACAATCCTATTCAAGAAAGCTGGCCCCAGAACATATAGTACTGACAGAGTCCATACAGAATGTCAGCCCTGTTCTTTTTTTGCCATATTTTGTCATAGCGAGCAGAGTGTGTTAATAAGTATAAATGCTCCACTTGCTACTAGGTTGAACTTACTGGCATATTAATTTGAAAATTAGATATGGCTATCAACATATAGTGTATTCTTAACTCAGGCATTGATAACAAGTAAGATTATTAGAATTCATTTTTTGTGTACCAAGCTGCATACTGGCCTGCATTGATCAGGTCAGAGAAGCAGTATGAACTAACATTTTAGGTGATAGTTCATTTTGAAGGGTACAGTTGCCGTAATGGACTTCAGTGTCACAAGAATAAATGCATGTCATTTGTATTGATCTGGCCATGTATATTTAATTCAAAGAAAAGCTTAACAAACCTAATTCTATAAGCCCATGTACCAATTGAACACAATCAAGTCCGATATGTCAATACATGGCTTCATCCTCATGCAAAAATGTCCTCAGATTGTGTCCTGCATGTTTGATACCATCTGTATTACATTTACAGACATTGTGATGTAACCAGTATAAAGCCCAGATGTCTGGCCTGAAACTGTGCAGTATAATTGTACAAATGAGGTTATGGGTGCATGCAATGTGAAAAGCATAACTGGCATATTATTACCCCCCAGTTCAGTACATGTACTGTAAATTTTTTAAAAATCCATGCTTCTGAAGAATTTATCTATGCTATTTTCAGTTCTGTTTTGCATGTTATCAAAAGACTTACTTAGTGTTTTTATTAAAGTTAGTTACTACACTCCACATGGGGGGGGGGGGTAGGGCCTGTATTTTTCCGTTTCAAAATGAGTGTTTTTCCGTTTTGGGAAACTACAAATTCCGTTTCATTTCCGTTTCACTAATTCTAGGGCTCGATTTTAGCACTGGTCAATAAAAAAGGAAAAACAGTTGATCTTATCGCCTCTGGAAAATGTTGATCCATCGACGAACGGCAAAGTGACTCCATATTGTTTACTATGTACGTTGACAGCCTCCACCTACAGACGGCGCTATTATCATTGTACCTCTGTTGCGCGTTATATCCATATGCCATGCAAATGAATGGATATGGTAGTAATGGGGTCTATAGCGCGCAGGTGACCGGCCTGTCGTTAAATTTGCTCCACGTGGTATCGATAACGCCGCCGACTCGTCAAATTTGAATCCAAGTCCGTGTGTTTTGCTTTATGCGATGACATATGTGGTGATTTTGAATTATTTGAGAGGCAAAATTCACAAATTCCGCTTAATTTCCGTGGCATTTGCCGATTTCCGTTCCAAATCATAAATTCCGTTTGAGATCATAGATTCCGTTAATTCCGTCCGTTTTCCGCGATCGCGGAAAAGTACTGGCCCTAGGGGGGAGCCATCCCTGGCCATGGAAGTCCTGTTCCAAGTTATTCATCTGCTCATCTTGCCAGAAAAAGAAGGACTACCGTTAATTCTTGAAAACAGGGATCCTATAATCCTACAGTCTGTGATCACAGTATTAAAGGGTACAAGTTTACGTGTGTATACCATATTCATTCCAACAGGAACACACCATATCAATGCAAGAAATTCCTCAGTCAAACTTGGCATTCGCGACACTGCAACTTTGATTCTTCTCAATTTGAAATAATGGTAGCCTTTACAGGGCATATTAAACCATGGAAAGCTAAAACTACTGTATGTACATGTGCTGTCTGACTGTTCAACGGAGGTCCTTATTCAAAAAAAAAAAAAAATTTAAAGTGTTATTTTGTGTGATGGCCACAAAGGAAAAGTTGTGATGTGCTTCTATTAGAGCTCATCCTTGACAAGTCTACATCATCAAAGTTCAGGTATCATTAATATATGTTTCAGTAGTTCCAAATTGAAAAAGAATGAATCAATCAGGCTCAATATTGCAGGTGCATGTGTTAGCAAATGTTTGATGTGCACTTTTTTTGTCTACAATTATTGGAACAAATATGGTATTAGAATTTTTTTCCATTTCACAGTGTGTTCAAAATTGGCGTCTTTTCAGGCTTTGAGTGCCATTAGGAAGTGGTGCATTTACTTTCTTTTTAACAAACATAATGGTGTCGATATTCAGTTATTTATGCATTTAACTTGGTAAGTGTGAATAAGGGATGCGGAATTTTGTCTTTTACATGTAGGTCAAAATAATGTGTGCATAAAATCTTTAAATTTGTTGTATCATCAGCATCTCTATGGTGAATAAATTAGTCTTTTTTTTCTGTCCATACCAGGATGTGAAATAGGACTTCTGGATATCATAGTGTGGATAGTTTAAGGTTCACATTGCCTGCATACCTTGTGCATACTATTCTTTACTTTGTAGGTTTATATGAGTACACAATTTCCAGATTTTCTTGATCGCCATAATGTAGTGAAACCATTCTAAATATAAGAAGATTTCACTGAGATTTGTAGACTATATACATGCTATATAAGTTGATAATGATCAAGTATTAAATGTGCATTGTAAACATATTCTTGTTTATGAATCTTGTTTTGTTCTCAGTTTCATTAGATATGTTGACTGTAAACTACTTAAAACAGCCTTTAAATTTACTTTTAGTTCAGTAGATCTACAGTTTACATTAGTGAACTTTTCGTTCTGTGTTTTCAGACAATAGGAGCAGCATATGGAGCAAAGAGGTTAGAGGTTGATGGCAAAATAATCACTTTGGGAATCTGGGTAAGCTTTTCAAAATGTCATAATCATGTAAACACATGTTTTGTTCTCTCATTCAAACCATACAGTCAGCTGAAAAACATTGAAGTAAATCTTGTGTTGACATACAAACCATAGTGCCACAGAAAACTTGTTTTCAATGGAGTTGTGGGGTCTTTCAGCACAGGTAAATATATAGGTGAAGAAGGGCTCAACTAGGTCTTTGCAAGGTGGTATCATATGGCAGAGATCTCCCGAGATGGTGGTTACTTTCAAAATTTCCAATCTCAGTCAACATCATGTCTCATGCACGTTTCTTAATATATTCTTATGATTTTCAGTGGTATAAAGCCTAAAACAGTAGCTCTTTCCTCAATTAATTGTAGGCAAAACCCTGGTTATGTGACCAAATACAGGTCTATATCACATATCTTTGATGAATAATGTTTTCAACTACAGGATTGTTTTACAGGTGACTGCTTGATTACTGTTACTTTTTGTTGACATGCACTTTTTTTTTCTACGAATCGACACTTTCTTATTATCAACAAAGTATTCTGATGACCCAGATTTTTTTAGCTGTGCTAATTATACATCACAGACCTTACATGATCACTTATGTCTGTCTGTAAACTTTTGCTTGTGGACATGATACAGTCCACGGTTTTCAAGTTAGTTTCATGAAACTTTTTTGACATTTTTTATTAAAGAAAATCTAGGTTCTTTCTTATTGGTGGTGCCACCTAGTGGATCATGTAATACAGAGGCCAAAAAGGGTTAAACTGACAGTGGTGTGGTGTGTTAGATTTCGAATGGGTCTTTATGAAATTTAGTGGAAATATTCTGGAGGTAAAAGTATCAAACATGAACAATACTAGTGTTGCCACCTGTAGGTGAATGGGAAATATGAGTGATGTGGTGAAATGTATTGAATTCTTTATCGTGAGAAATTACAAGACTAATATTATCTTCAAACTTGGTGGCAATGTACCTTGGATGGGTCTCTAACAAGTGTGTTCAAATGGTCACGTTCCAGTGATTTTTGATTTGTTATTATTATTTTTTTTTCAAAAATCTTTTTAAAAAGTTTGGATAGGAAAGTTTAACATGGGGAATTCTTGTAATGGTTATAACTTAAATAATTTTGGCCAGATTTTGTGCCAACCTTGGTAGGGATGTACTTTTCATAAGTGTCTACCTATTTTGTGCAAATGTTCATGTTCCAGTGATGTTTGGACCTTGACCTCATTCCCAAGGTCACAGGACAACTGACACGACATTTACTGTTCACTTGATAACTTGAGATCTGTTTTGAGTTAGGACCTTGATGTTGTACATTTTAATGTGTCTCTATGAAGGTCGTGCTTAGGCAGTACATGAGTGACCTTGACCTCATTTCAGGGGTCACAGTGCAACATACATGAACTTTACCCTTCACTATAACTTGAGAACCACTTGAACTGGGACCTTTATGTTGCACATGTAAACTTCTGTAAAGGTCCGACTTACTCAGTACATGGGTGATCCTATCCCAAGTTCACAGAGCTGCGGTCTGCTGAATGTCTATGTCAGCTGAGCATGGGCTGTTCACACTGCCCTCTTGTTTTTTTTTTTTAAGTCAATAAAGATAAAAACAAAAATCTGCCCGCTTGGGTGGTTACTTGCTCCTGCCTTTCCCGGTGCACCTTTCGGTAGGTTAGGTCGTTTCAATATAGCAGCCATATTGCACCATGGTTAAAGTACAGGGAAATTACATCGCAAAGTTGATCGTTATTTTCCAACGTACGACGGAAGTATTTACAAGCTACAATGACAGTCTACAATTGCAAAGTTCCTGACTGTAAGCCAGACACAAGAAAACTGGGTAAATTGGATAAATACCCCTTGATGCAAGGGGTAGCTTCCCACGGTTTTCCTCCAAAGAAACACAGTAAAGACGGCAGTGGTTGAATATGGTGAAAAGACTAGAAAATTTTGAACCACCAGGCAAATTTGTCAGAATTTGTGCGAGTCATTTTGTTGGGGGTAAAAATCCGACAACAACAGAAAAACAACACACTACAAACAGATGGTAGAACCGTGTGAAAGGCCAAGGATCAAGTGACCTACCCAGCAATGGAGAAAGGCCAGTTGCCAAGTAGAGAGCAGGGGTGCGATCGCTGTGTTGCAGCGGTAGCTCACAGTACTAGCTAATTTGGACCAAAGCTATTGGCTTGGCTCGTAGACCAACATGATTGGGTTTCGTTCTTTCTTTCTTTCTTTCTTTCTTTCTTTCTTTCTCTGTCTCTCCCTCTCTGTTCCTTCCTTCCTTTGTTTATTTAATTTGTTTCATATTTTAGGTCTTCTGAACAAAGGTCCGTCAGACCATGAACTTGTTTGTGAATGCAATATAGTCCATATTTTTCATGTTAACCCAATATAACTTTGATGACTTATCAAGTGTATGAAAATGTAGGCAAAGTTCAATATTAGTGGTGCCATTTGTAGTACAGGTATTGTATAATTCATGGGCCATCATGTTAACATTTGCAGAATTCTTGTTTTCCATAAAGCTTTTCATGAATCATCACTAAACTTGTTAGGAATGTTGATCAGACCAGAAAAAAAGCCACCAAAATTTGATGGCATTCCATGCACTATGTGTATTATGGAAGATATTGATCAAAATGTGTTGAAAACAGATTAAAATTTTATATTTTGAGAAATAAAAGGGCTAATGATATAAAATGTACCACAAATGTGTATCGTGTATTTGGAAGGTTGATATTGCATAATATGGATGACCTTGACCACCTTGACCTACTTTCTCAAAGTCACAGAGGCAATTTATTTCAGGAAAAGATTCTTTTATGATGATTGTTTACATCTTACTTGTATATATATACGTGTATATCCATGTACCAATTAGAGGAACAGCATACAGACAAAAGTCTATCCAATCATGGCACCAGAGGTGTTATCAATTGGAACTGAAATCATAGGTATCAAAACTACATAAAATTCTTTATTGTGATAGTAAATAGGATTGATACAACAAAAGTTTCTCCAAATATTAGCTAGGCGAATGGTGAACTTTTGGGTTGCCCGGCTTGACCTATTTTTCAAGGTCATTAAGCACTTGAGAAGAGGACACAAAATTAAATTTGTTGAGAAAGGATAAGGCTACAAAATGTACCACAAATATGTATCATATGTAGATGTAGAAGTTTGAGGATACATGTCCATAAGATAGATGACCTTGACCTACTATCTCAAGGTTTATGGTGGGAATGGATTTCAGGAAATGAATTTTTGTGATTGTCATGCATTGTAACTTCTGCGCATGCAGCCATATACCATACAGGAACATTATACAGACAAAAGTCGATGACAGGTAGAGTGGTATTGGTGCCATATTTTCTATTAAGTGGAGCTGGCATCATGCATATCAAAAACATATGAAATTCTTTATTGTTATTAGGAAGTGAGGTGGAACTACAAAATTCAGAGTAGACATATTGGTATCGAATTACATGTCAGCAGAGCGTTAGGCACATAGACCTTTTTTTCTTTCCTTCTTTTTTATATGAAATATGTTTGATGCAAGTGCCAATGAAACCAAAATATTTAACCCTTGCAGAAAAAAAATATAGGCAAAAGTCAGATCAATGCTAACAGCAGAATGACCCATTAAAAAAAAAGGTATAGACACATTTGTTTTACATGGATTGTGAAAGAAGTCAAGGATTGACTTATCGAGTCACTCTCCATGGCACAGATGTTGGCGTATACTTCCTACCTTGTCTGTGGTGGAGGAAATCGAAGAACTCAAGAAAACCACCGTGCACGGTTAAAGTGCTAGGAACTTTTTCCACATGCTGCCCAGGACGAGAATAGAACCCGGGTCGCAGAGGTGAAAGGCGAGCATCTAACCGCTCCGCCAACCGTGCACCCAAATATTCCTGGTGAGAATAAGACTGAGTCAATAGCTTCCCTTGGCACAGGTTGGGCACAATAAAGTCTGATCATGACTAACCAGAGATTAACCCTTTCCTTGTCAGAGTACAACTGAGTCAGTTGCTTTCCTTGGCACAGGTTGGGTGTATTGTGACCAACCGAAGCCAAGAAAGCTATTGACCAAGGGCTTGCCATCATGAATGGTATTGGATACAAATCTCCACAACAATGCTTTTCTAGTAATGAGAAATTTAAGTAAAAACATTAAGACAGACGACAATTTACATCCTGGCACTTTCAGCTGATGTAAGGAGGAAAGCTAAATTTTGAGACCTCGCTAGACCACCAGTGATAAGAGAGGACCATATATCCTGTCACAAATATGATAAGACAGACGTATAAACAAATACAAAGTCAATCATATCACAAACTTGATTTTTGCTCTGTTAACAGAAAGTATAAGTAATATTAGCCAGTGGAAAGGGTTGTATTTGTCCAGGGAAGTTGGATAGGAAAATATGTGAAGCGGTACAACCTGGCACATTCATACAGGTGCACACATTTTGCTATTATATTTTATCACTTAAATAATTAAATTTTAAAATTTAAGGCTTGCACTAAAGAGTTATTTTAATGGCCATATTCTTTTTTCATATATAAGAGCAATAGACACCTTAGTTCAGCATGTTCAGAAAAATAGTGTCAAAGGCTTTCAGTGGAATACCAGATTTGAGTGTCCTGAAGCAGCATGTATGTATGTTACAGCTGACATTCCGTAAACATCTTTGTGCATGTGCATACATCAGTAAAATGCATGGAATGCTAATTTCATAGCACATTATGATTTTCGTGGCATTGTTTGCTAACTGGTGTGTGTATGAAATGGTTGTGTTTCTAAGCTTATTTAAAACATGAACAACGAAGCTTATGGCATAATATGTGTGTCTCACTTGGTACACATGAAATGCATCATACATGGCCTGATTTGTCTTTATTTATGGATAACATTCATATTGTTGGCATTGTGAAAACAGGCAGGATTACTGCTGATAAGTGCACCATGCTACAGGTTGAACAAGACTCATGAATAAACGTACACTCTATACTCATATTTCCAAAGCAGAGCTTTGTCCAGTCACAATATACCAATATACAGCAAAACCTTCTTATAACGACACCATTTGTTCCCTGGAAATGTGTCAGATATCAGAAACTGCCAAATATATGAGATAAATAAGGAAGTGGTTTGACTTAAAGCCCCACAAAATTTGTGCTGTTAAGTGAATATGTATGGTGAATGTCAGAGTGTTGTTATAATGTTTCACTGTAAATTACACAGATACCTGTCTTAACAGACCCCTTGTTTGGATACTGTGCATTGTGTTTTTCATGTTCCTGTGACAGGCCAATTTTTAGTGTTCCCTATGTGCAGTCTTTGAAGATTGGTTCCACCTGGCAATGTACATAATTTAATTGATGTTAATGCTGAGATAGGTCACCGGGCTGGCTCCTGTCTTCACACCAGCATAGCACATGTCAGCTGGTGCAACCTGACTGGGTTACATCTACGTGAATTGATAATTTGATATGGATGTCTGTAACCTGCTGTCTGTATGGTCTGGGTACTTGGTCAGGCATATGATTGTGTTACAAGCCATCGATTCAAGTGGCCAAGGCAAAATAATGGGAACTATTCATTTTGTATAGTGATGCATGGTGTTTTAACAATTATAAAGCAACCTTTGTATCAGCAGGCAACATTTCATATGAATAATTACCAGGATCTGTCTGATGACATAATTCTTGTCAGCTTTTTTTTTTCTCACAAAGAACTATATGCCATGAAGTCATCTGCTTTATTTGCTTTGTTCTCAGAGTCTGCTGAGGGAAGTCCTTGACTCAGGTTCCACATGGCTAACCCTTGCCCCCTTAAACCAGCCAAAACCGACTGGTGGTCAAATGTCATCTGCTTTAGTGTTTTCAAATACTATCAGCAGTTATGAAAAACAAATTGTTTCAGAATTGTAGATGAGACCTATCAAGATAACATGCCCCAGGTCAACAGCTTTCTTTAGCATCTGTTAGATACTTAGTGCCCAACCCATGCTAAGGAAAGCTGTTGACTGGGTCTTAATTTAAGGGAAAAGGACTAAATCATATATATGATAATACACATACAGTAAAAACTCGCTATAATGACACCAATTGTTCCCTTAGAAATGTGTCAGATAACTGAATATGTCAGATAAATGAATCAAATAACAAAGAAAATAAACTTTTGCCATTCAAAACTTGTGTCAGTATAATGAATATGTCGATTATCTGAGTGTCGTTATAATGAGGTTTCACTGTACATGTATTTTATACTTTTGTTTAAAACTGGCATGCTGGTGACATCTTACTGAAACTTGGAATAAGAACTGTGTATTCTATGTAAAGGATTTAATTTTCTGTGGTATGCTGGTATCACTGATAAAAAGAAAAAGTAATGAGGCATGTAGTAACTAGCAGTTGACTGAAGATTGCTTTATACTGGGGTACCATATGTGCCACAGCATTATTAACAGGCCCCCAACTGAGAAACTGACTGTCCTTATCAGCTGTGCTAGCATTATAATAAACACAAGGTAATAGATCAAAGGTGTTATTTACACACCAGTTGGTCTTGTAAGTATCTAGATAAGACTGTTATAATCTCTGGGTTCATTGAAACCGTCATGCTGCTCCTATCGTGATCAATATTGTAGGACCCGCACATATATGGGGACGAACATGTACATCTATGAGCCATTGCAAGGAACATTTGTGACCATGAGTCTGTAATATTCTTAGGCTGTGCCTAAAAATTAGTTGCTTCTACATACTAATATTTTGCCCCACAGATGTTTGGGTTGGCAGGGACAAAATGGAACTAAACTAATTTGCGTTTATAGTATACATGTATTATGTTGCTTCTGATATGGACTAGACATACTTAAAATGTCTTTTGTTTGTATGTTTATTATGTGTGGAAGCTTACATGCAATTAATTTCCTGGTTATTTCACTGAGGACAGGCGTGTATGTCAGTTGATCAAATAAAATCATTAAAACATGCAAGGAAATACGGATGAAAACGTGACCAAAAAAAAGATAACCGTACTGTCCATTTCAGTTACATCTGTCTGGGGACAGAGTCAGCTGGTTTGGTGGGCGCAATGTGCCAAGGAAAGATGCAGATTAATCATTGATAGCATTCCTGTTGGGGGGGGGGGGGGGAAAAGTAGGTGATATTTGACTATTTCAAAATTTGAAAGGGAGAAGTTACATGCAGATGAATCAATATTAGATTTGAAAGCATAGGATTAATGAAATAAGAAGATGTGATGATATGACAAGAATATAAAAAAAGCGAAGTTTGTTGGTTTAATTTGTGAGTCTGTATTATGCCAACAGGATACAGCTGGCAGTGAACGGTATGAAGCCATGAGCAGAATCTACTATCGAGGGGCACGTGCAGCTGTTGTCTGCTATGACTTGACAGACAGGACCAGCTTTGAGCGGGCACGATTCTGGGTCAGTGAGCTGAAACAGAATGAAGAGGTGTGTATCACTGAGTTGGAAATGTTTTGAGGCTGCGCATTTTTTTGTGCTACATATATTCCATACAATGCAGATTGATTAAGTGTTGTTTACTAAATGTATAATAACAAGATTTTGAGCTTTGGGCATTTTTTTTTTCTGCTACCACTTGATACAATGCAGATTAATTAAATTTTGTTTCCAAAATGTCTAATTTAAAAGTAACTGTACATTCACATATGGACTTGATATTTAGATACTAAATAATTGATTGTGCCTGTGTACTGTATGTATATTGTAAAATGCATTGTGGAAAAGGAACATGCTCAAGTTGTTGGCCATGAATAGTGACATTTCTAGAAAAAAAAAGTATTGATTTCAAATATGATCACAATTTCAAGTTCAGTGGATATCTGGAGAGTATGACTATCACTTTTCTGAAAATGTATAAGTATATATTTCCAAGTCATTATATTTACCAGAGCAACACATTTTGTCCTGTTTGATATAGGGATCTCCCAGTTCATATGGATACTTGCTTTTTGAAGTCAGTGGGCTAGCACAGCCCTGCACCTAATATGAATGTGTTGTATTATAGTCATAGGGACACAATTTTAGATTTTCTATAATGTCTTGATCATGTTTTTTTTTTTCAAAAAATGTATACATTGGGTATGTTTGAATGAATAGTTGTGACTTTAATCCTTCCCAATTGAATTAAGACTAAGTTAACAGCTTTCCTTCTGATGGGTTGGGCACTAAGTGCCCAACCCATAAGAAGGAAAGCTGTTGACCTGGGGGATATTATTTTGATAGCTCTTGTCTACAATTGTCAATCACATTGTTTTTCACTATGGTTGAAATTAGCTGAAAATGCTAAAGCAGACGACATTTGACCACCAGCCAGTTTTCTCTGGTTTAAGGGGGAAAGGGTTAAGAAGCCAGAATAGAATGAGCGTTACTGTGGGACATAGCATCAGTACCTGAACTATCACTGGAATGGAACTGAAAAGCAAGAACAACAAGTCCACTGCAATATATTTTACAAATTTTAAGAGCACAGAAATTTGGTTACTTTCATTTAATATCTCATAAAGTGAAATGTTCTGCCAGACTTGCATGTTACCAGGACCAGAATTCTATTTCCTGTGTTCTGTACTCTCCCTCTGCCACCCTCTCTTGCCTATTTTCAACACCTAATTACAGACAAATTGAAGAGCTATTTTGTTTTGTATTTAAACATGTCTAAGGCCTGGGAATAACTGTGGGTCTTTGGTGGGTAACTATTAGAACACATTTCAGAGCCTTAAACATGCCAGACATGAATCTCTGATAGCAACCCCATGGCTCAGCCATATTGGTCAAGTGATAAATGTGTTTGCCACTTATTATCTTCACGCAATAAATGTGATGAATACATACATGTACACTTTATAAATTAGATGCACTCAACGTAGAATATAGGTGCTACAATGTATAAGGTTGTCATGATGAGAAGCCACTTCTCCTATAAGATCACATGTCTGGTGCACCCGGGGTGGCCTTGTAAGAGGGGAACCACTGTATGCATATTATTTGTAATGTTGCATTAAGGATCCAGGCTACTATGCAATATAAATGATGTATTGTATGTCTTTTCAGCACTGTAAAATCTACCTGTGTGGCACAAAGAAAGACCTTGTCAGGGATGAGAAGAATGCAAGACAAGTTGACTACCACATGACCACAGATTTTGCAGATGGTGAGCACCACTGTACTTCTTCTATTTTAAATAACTTGATCCTCGTCATAAGAAAAGGGGAGATGTTTCTGTCTTGCGATGCATAGTAAGACCTACCTTTGCACTTTCTTACAATACCCCTGCATCCTCCTGGATCCAGATCTACCACCCTTATTGACTACATCTGAGAGTGTTGCCAAATCTCTCACCCTCGTTTGATACATAGTAAAGGAAAAATAATTGCCCTGGTACAACAGCAAAAGGATATTTGTCCCCATGTTGAGTGTATGCTTCTCTACTTCCATACCCTCAAACTAAGTTCTCATCACATTTTGCCTGGGAGAATGGTGCAGAGAACTGCATGGAATTGAGTTTTACACCAGAAGCTATGGTGTATATGACACTATAAGCAAACAGCTTAATATATTTGCCACCGTGCGTAGATCTGCTTAAGGCAGAAAGAGAATTTGCATATATGACCAAGCTAGGATGTTTTTATTTAATATATGGGCTCTGTGGAATACTGCATTATCTTTCTGTTGCATGTGTGGGTGTGACATAACATTAAGAGAGTGGTGTCACAAATATGTACAGTAGCCCCAATCTTGAGCGACCAGCCACCTTGAAACGCCACCTTCTTGAGGTGAAGTGGTACTTGTCATGAGAGACCCTTCCAACGAGAGACTGTGTTTTAAGACCATTGTATTAAGACACTGTGCTTTTACGTGTTAGTGTGCTTCTAATGAAAGACCACCTACTTTCAGAGACCAGGTTCATGGCAGTCTCTCAAAGCAGCCCTCAGTACTGTACTTAGTACTATTCATGTTATTTTTACCTCCTCTGACACTATGATACATAGAAACTCCAAACTTGGCATGATTGTACCTCCGTACTAGGAGTTTTGCAGTTTTACGCAGAGGAATGAAGATGTTAAAAATTATGCAAATAGGGGCATTTGAAACTTTAAATCTTGAATATCTTCAAAAGTATAATAGATAGAGATGTCATTCTACCTTACACTAGAGGCCTATTGACCGTTGCGCATCTTATGAGTTTAAAACAAAAGTTGTAGCAATTTAAAATATGCTAATTTGCAGTTGGAAATTTTAAATATTGAATATCTTCAAAACTATTGTAGATAGAGATGTCATGTCAACTTCTACTAAGTAGGTTATTGACCATTGCACATGTAATAAATCTCAAACAAAAGTTTCAGCAATTTGAATTATGCTTATTATTAGTATTTAAAATATATAGAGATGTCATTCCAACTTCTACCAGGGAGGGGGTTGTTGACCATTGCACCCCTAATGAATTAAAAACAAAAGTTGCAGCAATTAGAATTATGCTAAGTAGCACCATTAGAAATTTTATATCTTGAATAACTTCAAAGCTATAGAGATGCTATTTAAAATTTTACTCCTGTGTTGTGGAATAGTTGTACATTGCCATACCAATATGCTTTGAAGACACACTCACTGATTTGCTATGCAGCAAATCATCTTTTCTAGTTTGGCATACATTTGATCTGAAAATTATATCAGTAATCAATTTATTATATCAAATAACTTGAAAGCTTAAAGGGTGAGACTACATGAAGGAATACATGCAGTGTATCTCCACAGAAAATATGCCAGTTACATGGTTGATTATATGATATATGACAAACCAAGTCAACAAACAAGAAACATTTGTTACATCCATTGAAACATGAAATGTGCAAGAGAAAGATTTGTATTTCAGCTGTACACTGTATTAGAGAATTTGTCTCTTTGACTGATGTGCCATTCAAAGTTCAGCTGTTTCCCAAGTTGTCCCAACAAGGAAACTATACTCCATATGTGTTTTTGTGACTGGTTACATCAGTGTTTTTGTTCTATGTTGAAGCCAGAATCTACAAGGAGGGAATACTTTGTCCCTGTCTCACTGGGCACTAAGACATGTAGAGGTACCATACTTAGTGTGTGAATATTTCTTGAGATAGGGTGGTAGTGATAGTGATAGTACATACAGTGTTTATAATTTAAGAAGGGCAACCAATCTAAGAATACAGTTTGACTTCTTTTGTCAGTGCATGCACAAGGTCAGGTTGATGACACCTTTGTGTGGGTTTGTCATTCTGTGCCAGTAGCTTTGTGTGTGTATTTATTACTAATATTAGCTGATATTTCACATAAAAACATTCTTTACGTTCACCACCCTCCTTAAGCAAGACTGTAAAACTTAACATGCATACACCACCCTCCTTAAGGAAGACTCTAAAACTTAGACTTGCTAGGGTATCATACTGGAGCCCATTGCGTACCACCGAACCTTTTGGCATCAATGTTATGGGCAGATGAACTCCTTGTTCAGTCTTATACTAAAATTTACACAACCCCAGTTCATCTGCCCACTAATAGTACTTTTTTACTTATGAAATGTCATTTTCAAAAGCTAACGGCTCCCCAAGTTTTTTAATTGGAAGTCATTGCTGTTGTATTGGAGACACTGTGGCTCCCAATTGTCTATGACCAGAGGTCATTCTACCTAAGTACAATGCAAAATGCAGGGTCGAATTTGTATTCCATCATTCCCGACTATACATCCCCATTCCACACATACCAATTTTGAACTGTAATAAGGTGCTTCGTTAGCAACATGTATGTTACACCCTGATAACATACTGGGAACAGTTAACCTCAGTCTTTGATGAGTCACGGAGGTGACGAAACCAGTCAGACTTTTGCAGTAAAGATTGGGTCTTGCCTTACCGGTCTTGCCCATTATTATTAGCTCATTCTTTACATTCAGTTGGGTTGTCTGTAGAGGTAAAGGCAAGCAGTAGCCATCATATAAAAAAACATGGCGGGGAATTTAAGGCTGTGAAACATGCTTGATGGTTTCTCACTAATGACCTGATTATAAATTCATTTGGCTGTTGAAGCCTAGGACTTCCTGAACTTTTTATCTAAATGTGATAATATGTTAGTTAACATATGGGCTTAGACCTACATGTAGAAAGTGACTGGAACAACTATGTAGCATAGAGAGATTGCATCGTGGTAGTTTGGGAGGTGGAGAACTACATGGAAGATGTAGCATTGTTCCTCCTGTTTGTATAATACTAAAATTTTCCGTCACTGTGACCTTGACCTGTGATCCTGCCATAGAAATACTTATGTCATATCAAGCTTGTTGAGTGGATACTTCTTGGGATACAAGTGTGTCAGCCACCAAAATTAGGTCACTGGGACCTTGACCTTAGACCTTTAACCTTTGACCCCATCACATTGGCAGATAATTTTTTCAGATGTCACATTACTGTGTTCTCCCTTTTAAGCGCCCTGGGCGCTATGGAAATTTAATAGAGGTGTACAGCAATTGTAGACGTAAATATGCAACACTTAAGCTGTGTTAACAGGTAAATTGTTATAGAATATATACAATTTTCTTATATTTCAAGCATGTTTGCCAGAAAAATTGGGAGGGGGCGCTTGATAGGGTGGTGGCACTGAAAAGTGAGAATATGGTACTTTGTTTCTCTGTCCATCCATGCAATGTGGCTATCAGTTCTGGGGGGGGGGGCGGGACTTTGTATCGCTATACTTGATCTTAGCTGTTGAACCATTCTTCATGCAACTTGAGGAAAGTGTTGACAGGTATGTCACTTCAGACAGCTCCAGACAATCTTATTCTTTTGTAGAAATAAAAGCAGAGGTGTTTGAGACATCAAGCAAATCAGGAGAAAATATTAGTAAGTATTAAACACTCCTTTAGTGAAGCAAACATTTACGTATACATGTATAATTCAGTCTGGAACAGTACATCATTGGGTTGCTTCTTAATGTAACTTGGACCACATTTCTTATCACCAATATTCTCTTGTTATAATAATCGAAGATCTACAAGCTCAAGAGTTACTCTTGGTTACTGTGTTTGACTTTTTTCATACATAATATATTACTGCTGTGGATATTGACTGAAGACTGAACTTGGGTCAACTTGACACCAAAGCACGGGAACATATGTGGCCATAACACCAAAATATTATTGTTTTTGCTTCCTATGACTAAAATCTGGTGCAAAGTACGATTCTCAATGTTTTATGATGAGATACATGCTTACAGTAACAGATGAAACAAATATGCATAGTGGGTTTATAAGACTACAGATCTGCAGCACCACTTACAATTATTGGACCACATCACAGGTGGAGCCATCTGGAGGTCTGTTGCCTCAGATCCCTGTGATTGGTAAAGAGGTGTCAACAGGAACTGGAAACAGCAGGTGCCACCATATACCTGAGTTCCAGTAACTTTTAAAATAGCATAAAATCATATTAATTTTACATGCTGTACACCTCTATTGGCATTCTAAAACACTTCCACTTTTTCTTGCAGGGGAATTATTTATGAAAATAGGTGAAGACTTTTGCAGAGACACTTCAAACAGATCACAAGACGACAGTAAGTACTGATGCAATTTATACGTTAAATTGTATAAAATTTAAAAGTGTTTTAATTTTAACACATTTAATAGATTGGAGGAGTTGCTCTTATATTTATAGCATTGTATTTTTGTGTAATAGACAGACTATGTCCTTTAATATGAGGTAAAGTGTTTGC
The DNA here is from genome assembly GCA_964020975.1 of Hermodice carunculata. Classification (NCBI taxonomy): domain Eukaryota; kingdom Metazoa; phylum Annelida; class Polychaeta; order Eunicida; family Amphinomidae; genus Hermodice; species Hermodice carunculata. The sequence goes on from OZ026616.1 coordinate 44,360,947, forward strand.
AGAATATCATTATAGGTGATAAATGTGCTGTTTGCATACACATTAAAACAAAATTCCTTTTTTTTTAATTTGTTTTGTTTTGTTTTCTTTTCTTTTTTCTTTTTTTTTGGGGGGGGGAGGGTGGGTAGGAGGATGCATGAAATACCTGACATCTTCTGGCATTTTGTATAGTGATGTTCACCTGTTTTTTTTTTTTTTCTTTGTAGACTTGGATAGCAGCTTTGATCTCCAAGATGCACCTGCTAAAAAGCCTGTTTTAGGCTGCTGTCAAAGTAACTGATGTTCCCGGCTGTTACCAAACCTGCTATTTGTTATCACATTGACTGTGAGAAGTAACCTGAGAACCAAGCAAAGTGTCTGGACTCTATAGCCTCAGTGTTGCATGCTTTTATATAATAACACATAACTGTTGCATCTACCTTTGTGCAGACACAGTCCAATGTATATATAAGATCCCTGACTGACAGTCCCTTTTTCAGAGGTATGTGTTGGAACTTTTTTATACTGTGCAGTCACCGTGAGGTGCACTATTACTGACAAAGTCAGTCAAAGCCATTGCTATGTGTCCTGGTGGGACTGTCGTACATGTATATACTTGGAGCGCCATTGCAGAGATGTCATTCATTTTAGAGAAATGTGTGTTCTGTTGCTTATATTAATGGGTAAGTGGGTGGGGGGCCCCTTTGCTTTCTGTCTTGCTTCTCTTAGACAGTTACACTCTTTGCTCAGCAGACAGTGACGCCAGTGGAAAGGATAGCTCTGCAGGCAAGTGGTTTACAAATTTCTGGAAGGGAAGTTCAAACAGTTTAGGTGTGTACCATGTGCTGTAATGAATGTAAGGAACAGTTGACCATTTGCAAAACTGATGTTCAATGAGACATTGAGAAATGGTGTCGTTATTAAGCTGCCTTGTGTGGATTCCAACCATTCCTTAATCTTGCCACTCAAATGTGATTAGTTATCATACTTATAAAAGAGTAATGTGGTGGACAAGACACAACTCAAAAAGGGAGGGGGAGAAAAAGAGAAAATTGTGAACAGCATGGGTTGAACCACTGTGCACTATACAGCTATTAATCACATCGATATCCCAGAAGACTCTCCAACTTTATGATGTGTGTACTTCCTATATATCCAAGTGAGGAGAATGTTGATTCTACACAACAGTAGGTCCACTTTGCAATCAATTGCTACTGAAATAAATACTGCAGCTGTGGATTCTATATCCTGTTGTTCATATACTAAACAGTGAAACTGAGGATTACGAACTTCATGTAACATAACGATGTATTTATATTCCGATATTCACCCCATGTAGTGTGGCTGAGGGGAAGATTGGGAGGGACAAAATAAATTGTGTAAATGTAGATTAACGTTATTGTATGGTGACTACAGACTGTTCTGTTTCCACTTAGACATTGCAATGTGGATTGCAGTTGTATCAAAATGCAGTATTATAACATTATGTGAATGAAAATGGAGAGATTTTCCAAAATACCAAAATACGTCGTGGATTTCTTTCATGCTGATCAACCCAAAGATGTGCAGGATATTAATCATGTGTGTAAGATGATTGATCAGTTTTGTTATGTTTCCCAAGTATACATTAGAGAGTTTGTCTGGTGAGACTGAAATGTGCTCTTGTATATGGTACAGTACCTCAGCACTTTGTGCACGTTATATCGCCACACGAGCCCAGTAGTTTTAGTTGTATTCCTGCAGAGTGTTCCAAAGACCATGTTGTGCTTGGGAGAACTTGGGACAGTGAACAGTCGAATCTGACACTGAAAAGTCGATTTGCATTTGTTGTAAATGTGTGAGCATTCAGATGGCAAAATATGTCCCAGAGGCAGCTTGTATGCTTTTTTGGAACCAGTATTATGGCAATTTGCTTGTCATGAAAGCCATATAAACATTTTAGCATGGTTACAGTACATATAGGCCATGAATTATTTCTGTATCACATTTATTATTTTTGGGGGTGGGGGTGGGGGTGGGGGTGTCTTTTGGGGTACCTGCTACATGGAATGCGTGGTATATATTTCGCTACTGTGATCACAAGTTTTTTGTGACTGGAGACAAAATACACATTAATGTCAAACATATGCTGATGTACATGTGTGATGAGTGATGGTAAGTGCCCAGTGAGCACACCAGCTATAGTCTTCATGGAGATAATTGTGTGTCGGATAAATGGTCCTCCAAATATAACAATCAGTTTTGTTCATTTTTTTATTGCAGTTGTGCAAAAATGAAAGCAAAAAAAGTAATCCAGTGAGTGTCTGACATCCTGAATATGCAGTTTCCATAACAGTGACAAACAAACACACACACGCACGCACGCATGCACGCACACACACACACACACATATTAAGAGGGAATTTTCTCTGACTTCTGAAAGTAGGTTCCCATTCAAAAAAAAAAAAAACTGGTAGCAATGTATGTCAGCACTTTACTAAGTCATCTATCATCTTGGTTTCAGAACCAATATCACCCACTTAGCCCTTTCCTGCTCAAACTGCCCAGAAGTGCCTGCGTGTAAATAGCCACCCACTGCTTTAATGTTTTTTGCTTAACTTATCATCTTGACTCTTTCGGTCCCAACTGTGACTTAAACTACTTGAAACAAACTGCTTTAAATTACAGTAAGGGTGTCGGATTCATGTTCCTTTCAAAAGGTGTTCTTGCAAAAGAACCTTTCATTTAAGTCTCAGCATGCATGCAGTTACCTAGAATATAGTAGTCCAGGTCAACAGCTTTCCTCGGCATGCTTTGGGCTGAGGAAAGCTGTTGACTTGGTCCAAAATGTGGCACTGAAAGAGTTAATGGAAAATATCTTTGCTGAGAATTGTAGAAGAGACTTACCATAATGGCACGCCTGAGGTCAGTAGCTTTCCTGGGTGTGGGTACGTGTGTTGAGGAAAGCTGTGGGTGAGTCTTATTCTGACCAGGAAAGGGTTCAGGTACTACTACATGGATCAAAGATATTTGCTCTCCCTTGTGTTATAATTTCATTGATAGAGTTTTGTCTTTAGAGGCTGCTTTCAGACCTGCACAATATTTTTTTTAATTTTCAGACAGGTTCATGATGTTCTAAGTATACCTAGAGGTCTCAAAATGTATTTAACCTTGAACGTGTTAGGTTGTTTGATCATTTCGTCACACAGTGGATTAATTTCAGGGCTAACCTATCCATTACATTTTCAAATGTAACATTGTGGATATAGATGTATGGTTTACATAACAGGTGCTTAATGTAGGCAATCACTGGCCTATGTGCTCTTACAGGCTATTTTTGTGTGGGGGATGAGGGGGCTCAAATGGACAAATTTTCCACAACACATGTACACATACTGGTTAAACCTACTGTGTGGAGCACACCAGTCGTACATTGTAAAGTATTGTAGCATTTACATATTGTATATATTTCTTACATTGTTGTACTGGTTCATTATCCATGCTTTCTACATCAGATCTCGTGTGGAAATATGTCCAAGATACTGGAGGAAAGACAAAGGCCTGTTAAGCAGGCAAAACTTCCAACATGTTCTGGCAAAGATTGAGAAATGATCAGGAGGTGCAGGCTACCTTGGTTAGGGCAAGACCACTGAGTGAATTATACTGACCTTCAGGACAGCTTTGGCTTCACATATCACCATATTGTGTTACAGGATCTCTATAACCCTTCTCTCAGTAGAATAAAACCGAGTCAACAGCTTTTCTGGGTGCATTGAGGTTGACCTGTACCAGGGAAAGGTGTACCCAGGAGCCTGATATTCTGATAAGCTCATCTGCGATTCTCCTGTAGAGTATTTTGCATGAATGACAACTTTGAGGTTAAAAACCCAGTAAGCAGACATTTGGAATTTGAAATCATGGCATTTTGGATCAATTTGAGCAGTAAGGGGTCAAAGAACAATGCATGTAAATATAGGACTACCAAGCTGGTGTTGCGAGACTTTTAATGGATTTGTCTAAAGTTTGGCCATTTTTGACAAAATTCTCTAACAGCTAGCACTTGAGGGAGGAATTCTAAATCACAATAAACACAAGTTTAGATTGGCATATACAACCCTTGTAGCCACTGTGTAGTAAATGATGGCCAATGAAGAATTAGGACAAATACAGACTTACAACTGATTGTCAGTTTGACAGATATATCTGCTGCTGGTGCTTTGGTCAAGATCAAAAAAAAAAAAACAAGAACATCACTGTTTTTATTTTATTATGTTTTATGTCAGTGACACAGGCAGTGTGGAAATAGCAAGTAATTTGTTGCATTTACCAGTCTCTGCCCTGGGTTTGTTCAGAATAAAGTCCGTCACCTTTTCAGAAACAAGTGGTAAGGTCAGCCCATGCATGCATAGTTATGTCAAGGTCCACCACACAAGTGGAAATTTCAGCACAAGAGCAACTCTTTTCATATTTTGTATACTTCCATTGTGTTTTGAGATAAACTCTTTACAAAAGTGGCAAGTTACTAAAAAAGGCCTCCAGATGTCAGCAGGGGAATCAAAAGTGGCTATCAGCTGATTAAACTGCAAAAGAAAAAAATGCTTCCTGTGTACTTGTGTTTTGCACACGCAGTAGAGAAAAGAATCCTTGAAGTAATTGGTCAGCTCTTGCATGTATATTTAAAACAAAGACTGTACCACATGGAGGTAGCGACAGTCTTGCTACGCCTGTGTCAATATTTACTTCTTGTCAAGTATTATCAAGCAAATAAAGACTTTTAACAATCATATTCAGTGTTCATCAAATGTGGGTTGTTTCTTTCACAACAAATCATGGCCCCAGGAATTTCAGCACCAAAATCATTTTGGCCAAAATGTCAAAAAGATCCTCAGATGTACATTTTCTGTGATATTGGTGCCAACATGTTACCCCTCATGTAAAAATTTGAAAGTGCTAGTCCTTATGCAAATCAAAGATATGATTGAAAGCTGTTCAAACTAAACATGGTGGTCAGTGGATAATCTGTGTTGACCTGTGAATCCTGATTAAAGGAGAACAACTAATTCTTAGCTTCATATGGATATATTTCTGGCACTTTTACTTGGATTTGGAGCAAAAACAAACTTCTTTTATGCATCCATCTTTTTTGTTAGCTCAGCTGACTTGTCAGTCAGCTGAGCTTGCAGGATGGTCTGTCAGCCATCCTTTGTCCATCCACAATTCATAATTTTGACTTCTCCAAAACCATCAGCCAGATTCACTTCAAACTTGGTGTGGATGCACCATGGGAGGGCCTTTATCAAGTTTGTTCAAATGGTCAAGCCTCGGTGATTTTTTGGATTGTGAAATTTTGTTCTTTTTGGGGGCAAATCTTCAAAAATCTTTTTCGCCGAAACTGCTCACTCAATTGCTTTGATATCACACAGGAACACTTCTAGGGATGCCTAGTAATTTGTTCACCGGGTGGCTCTGCAGTTTCATTCTATTTTTTATGATTTTCTGTGTGTTTTTTGTTATTTTCAACTTCTCCAGAACCATCACTCAGATTAAGCTGAAACTTGGTGGATATGTTCCTTGTGGAAGAGTCAAAAAACCTTTTTCTATTTGACACTGCTGTGGATTCCTGATTTTTAGCTCAGTTGACTTCTCCAGAACCGTCACTCAGATCAAGCTGAAACTTTGTAAATATGTTTCTAATGAAAAGGTCAAACAAACTTGTTTACCAAGTGGCACTGATGTGGATTCCTGACTTCTAACATTTTTTTTTTTTTTTTCAATTTGGATACTTTTCAGTAAATGGGCCTCTCCAGTTGATTACTATGTAAGTCAATGGGCATTTTAATGCTAATTCACATTTTGGACTTCTCTGAAGAAACTGTCCATCAGATTGACTTCAAACTTAGTGGCAATGTACCTTGGGTGGGTCTCTACCAAATTTGTTCAAATGGTCATGCTCCAGTGATTTTTTTTATTTTATTTTTTTTTTTTTTTTTTTTTTTTATTTTTGATTTTTTGAAAATCTTTAAAAAAGTTTTAATTGGAAAGTTTAACATGGGAATTTCTTGTAGTGGTTTTAACTTGAATAATTTTGGCCAGATTTGTGTCAAATTTTGTAGGGATGTACCTTCAACAAGTGTCTACTTATTTTGTCGTATCCCAAGTTCAGAGCACGTCTAGTGTAATTAATCTCTAGGTCAGCTAGGCATGGGCTGTTCAGGCAGCCCTCTTGTCAAATTTTTGTTTTTAATTCAGGTACTTGTCGATAATGCATCTTTCCTATTGATTACTGTACTGTGTAAGCCAATGGGCATTCTAATGCGAATTCACATTTTACCCTTCGAAGAAACTGTCAGATTGACTTCAAACTTGGTGGCAATGTACCTTGGGTGGGTCTCTACCAATTTGTTCAATTGGTCATGCTCCAGTGATATGGGATTTTTTTTAATGATTTTTTTTTAAATCTTGAAAAGATTTTAATAGAGAAGGTAAACATGGGAATATCCTTGTAATTGTTATAAATTAAAAAAATTGAAAATCTAAAAAAAGCTTTAATTGGAAAGCTTAACATGGGAATTTCTTGTAATGGTTATAACTTGAAAAAATTTGGACGGGTTTGTGTCAAACTTGGTAGTACGGTGTATCATTGATAAGTGTGTACCTATTTTGTCCTATCCCAAGTTCACAGAACCACAAGACAATAGTGTGCTGAATTTCTGGGTCAGCTGAGCATGGGCTGTTCACACGTCCCTGTTTTTTGTGCTTTTTTTTTTTTAATCAACATTTGTTCAATACAGGAGGTACAGGTTGGGAAAAATAGGTACTGTGTTTTTGGAGCATCAAAACATGGGACAATTATTTGCAACTTTTGACCCTATGTGCCAGGGAACATAAAAGTGTTGGGGGGGGGGGGGGGGGGGCAGGGAAGAAATTAATGCAATCCATGAAAAAAAAATTACATGTGTATTACAGAGACATATCTTTTTTGTGCATGAAGTACTGGTGGCGCCTCTTGTATTTTATAGAGAATTTGCCAGATTGATGGTAAACACATTAAGTTCATTATTTTCACAATGCCCAACTTTTACAATAAAAAATTTATGGGAAAGATACTAGGGTACCTTGGGTCGAGATTCGTCGAGCATAGTGGCTCCACTGAGCATAATTATGGCCCCTGACGGTTTAAGGCCAGCAAGGGATCCACCAAACATTTGGTGGAGGCTGGCTCCACACAGTACACACACCTCTTCTGAAAGACACATGACGGAACATCCCAAACAGTCAAGGAAAAAGCCCACAATGGTTATAACCTGTGCGTGCAGCTCAGATTATGAGGGGGCAGGGTTACAAACTCCAACTCCTTGATGGCACGGTCCCATAAGGGAGCATCAACCATTGCAGGAGCAAAGTTGTACACAGACGAACTTGTCTGGTAAAACTCTGGTGTGGACTTCTGCTTAGCCAGCAAACAATGCGGGTCTAGGCCATCCCCGGAGGCTCCGGTTTCTGGTGTGTTGCTAGACCTGGTAAGTTCCGCCAACAGTTTGGTGAACTTCCTGGCCCCAAAACCTCCGCAGGGGTAGACTCCAGCACTGAAGCACCCTGGCCCTCCGCCACATCGACATAGGTCACCACGGAGGCGACCTCCTTCTTCTCCCTCCCATGGCAGGAGTGTGAATACTCACAACCGGGGGAAGGAGGCTGTCGAGAAATCACCCTCCCCCAAAAGTGACTGTAATGGCAGAGTCCTTGCCATTGAGGAGTATCTTGCAAGCTGCTTCCTGGCCTTCAAGGGTCCAGGAAACAGGCGCGGCCACCATGGAGGACTCAGTGGGAGCCATCACCCTAACTGAACTAGCCACCCTAGGCTTTGGTACAGCCGACTCAGAAGAAGACTCAGCCCCACTCTCACAAGAGGGGCCGGGCAACTCTGAGTGGGTGGGGAAGGAGGAGTGATCACAGGTTCGCCGGAGGAAGCCTTACACTCCAACCTATCCAATCATGCAAATACTATGGCATACAATGCCTCCACCTTGGCCATGACCACTTGGGCCGTTGCCTCCGCCTGCACAGCCAAAGCTTGCCCAGCGGGGCACGGGAAGGGAATCCTGGAGGAGTAGGTCCTATGGGGAGTGATTAGTTGTCACCCTTGCTTTACCCGTAGTCACTACTGACTTCCTTTCCCTTCTTAGTGTTCACTGCCTTAGTGATCATAAAGGTCCCATTCTTTTCCTGAACAACCAATGCATGGCCAGCTGTAGGGCAGACAAAATGGGTGGGGCCTTCGCCCACAGACCTGCTCACTTGAGCAGAAGTAACTGTGTAGGGAACCTGCAAATTTGAACGCTCAACCACAGTCCACTCACTGTCTGTGAATGGTTTACTCCCCACAGAGACCTCAAGGACATGCCTTGAATCAAGGACCAGCTTGCACAAGAGGCTGACGCCCTGGAAAAGTGGCAGGTGCCTGGATGGCTGCATCTGCAGCATAAACCATGATGCACGCCATTGAAGGCCCCTCTTGAGGAACACTGCACGTTGGAGCCTTCGTCTAGCCAACTTCACATCAGCCCAACAGACTTTCTGCCACTGATAGGGAGTCCATCGTTGTCAAACGTCGCATGGACTCTCTTTAGTGCAAAACACGATGCTCCTACAAATGCAGGAGTGGAATACAGGCTGGTCATCCCAATGAGCCATCCTGTGATGGTTGGTGTCCCAACAGTCAGCAACTCCATATCCAAGTTCATGGATCTAACTAACTACACTATTCCTGAACAAACTAAGCTGGAGATAGGACTAGTTCCCTGGAACCTATCAACTATCTGACAATGAATAAAGAAGCCACAAAAGTACCAAAAAGGTAAGAGAATAGCAGAGGCTTCCAACAAAACGCGTCCACCAAAGATGGACCCCAGAGTAGCAAACTGGTATGCGCATGCTTGCCAGTACGCATTACTTTCCCCAGGTGTGCTGTGCCATGCCACAGGGCCTAAACGGCAGTCTCTGCAGCAGCATGAATCTGCACTACACCCAAAGAAAATTGATGGGAGCTCTGGCAAAGCACCTAAAGTGCGAGGAGACCAGCTTAAGTGACCTATGGTGTTGTAATGTGTCCTTAATATACATTGTATATATATATATATTCATACCCATACATACATGCAGTGCTCCCTCATTAACATGGATGAGGGGGTCCATGGAGCGCTCGATATTGAGGACACAGTACAAAACCATACGTCACTTGAGCTGGTCACCACGCACTCTGTGCTCTGCCAGAGCCCCCATAAAAATTCAGTGGATCCAGTGCAGTCACCATGCTGCTGCATGCATGAATATCGAGGCCCTGTGGTGTGGCACAGCGCTCCTAGTGGCAGTAACATGTCATAGCAAGCATGCGCAAATTAGTTTCATACTCTGGCATTCACCGGTGCTGGATGCATATTGTTGGAAGCTCCTGCTTTTTTCTTACCTTTTGGTACTCGTGTGGTTTCTATTTTCCATCATGTGGTAGCTGATAGGAGGCTCCAACCTGCAGAGGCACTCTTTGGGGGAAGCTAGGCCTTCCACAGATCCACCATGAGGGAGAAAAATGAGAGGAGCCAACACCAATACTGCTCTTCTCATTCTCCAGAAGGATGGTGGGATGCAGTTTGGGCACATCGACCACTGAGGATAGGCAGTTAGTTGTCTTCTGTAGCAGTGCTGCTTCCAGAGGGTGGAGGTCTGGTGCATGGAGGGGTCCTAAGTGAAGCTACTCTCACCCCTAAAGCAGTTACCAACGGAGGTTGACCAGGCGGTTGATCAGCCTTCCATTGGGCAGGTCACCTCTCTGATGACCAATGCTGACACGTCAGCAGGCCAGGCCACTTTGACATTTGATCTTACCCCGACGGAGGTGATGGGTCACTGAGGTTTGGAGACTGATCAGCCAGTGCAAGAGGTAGCGACGGTAGTCCCTCCCCTGACTCCTCTGCCTATTCATCTAGCACATCAGTCAGCCAGTGTCGCCTCCCATGAGCTTCTGTTGGGCCCCACAGAGACTCTCCATGTGTGGGACGAGCTACAGATGCAGTATGGGTCGGCATCTGCCACGCCGGCCCCTGAGGTTACCGCAGTGTCAGAGCTTCAACCAGATGCTAAGGTGAAGACTGACAAGGAGCATCTTGAGGACTAGCTTCTAGGCTCGGGAGACAATCTGGAGGATTGTCCCACTGCCAAGGACATCCAAGGCCAGACAGATGATCTGCCAGGGATGGCCAAGCCCCATGATGGATGCCGGCAAAGCTGAAGGTGAGGTTGGAGTTGTACCAGACTAGTAGGTCCATGTACAACTTTGCTTCCACCTTGGTTGACACTCCCTTAAGGGGCCGTGGTGTCAAGGAAGCAGAGTACAATTCCCTACCCCTGTCAATGCTTTGGCAGCAGGATGCATGGGTGATGACGATCATCAGCTCCTCCCTCAACTGTTCAGGGTGTTCCATCTCCTCAAGGAGGCGCGTGACAACCTGTCCACGACATGCTGCACCAAATGCTCAGTGGAGACCCTGCTAGGCCTCAGCAGTCTCACGGCCATGCTCACCAAGAGCAATTTGCTCCAGGCCAATGTTAAGTTGGTGTAGCATAATGTGCTTCTCTCTGCAGCTTCCCTGCCGACAGCTTTAAGCAAACTTGCCAACCAGCTGCCCTTACACCCGTTGGTCCAGGGCTGTTTAGCCAGGGGTTTGCCCTCCTGTTTGAGAGGGCACACAATGAGGCCAAAGAGAAGCGGCAGAAGTCTCTGGATGAGGCTTTGTTGAGGAGCACAAGGTTGACCAAGGGGTCTTCTTTTGCCCGTCAGCTCACTGAAGCTGCAGAGGCAGAGGAAGATGTGGACGAAGAAGGTGGGCCAGCCTTCTAAATCGGGCTCTTTTGGTTCCAAGGGTGGCCAGAAGCTCGCGCCTCCCAACTATCAGCATGCTCTGGTTGTTCGACACCTCTGCAGGCCCACCGGTCTGTGGGCCCTCTCAGCCTTCTTGGCAAGGATCAGTCGGCGGCACAAACAGAACTCTTGTGAGAAGCTGTGCAAAAGCTTGTGGACAAACAGGCCATTGAACCAGTGTTGGATGATGGGTCCCCAGGCTTTTACAGTGGTCTCTTTTTGGTGCTGAAAAGAGATGGCGGGCAAAGACCAGTAATGGACTTGTCACGTCTCAACTTGTATCTTGTGGTGCAGCACTTCAAGATGGAGACCCCAGCCACCATCATGGTGGTGATGCAATAGGGCAATTAAGCAACCTCGATAGACCTGATTGGGACTTTGACTTCCAGGGACCCTCAGGTTCCTCTGGGGAAGCTTCATCTTTAGCCTATCCAGCTCAGCTTTTGGGATCGAAAGAGCTATCTCTTGTCCCAGCATCTCATGATCCAGCCATATGATCAGCTGATTCTGAGTTGGTGGTCTCGCCAGAAAAACGTGGTGTAGGGGCAGTCCCTGGTGCCGTTCAACGGCAAAGTGACATTGTTCTCCAATGCCTTCCTACAAGGCTGGGGAGCACATTTGGAATCTCTGACAGCCTCAGGCAAATGGCCTCCTCAGTGGAGGCAGTTTGCCATCAGTTGGCTAGAAATGGAGATGATTCATCATGCCCTTGTCCAGTTTCCTTCACACTTGGAAAACAAGCACATCCTGGTGATGTGCGACAATTGTACAGCTGTTGCATACATCAACAAACAGGGAGCTACCCGGTCAAAAAGGCTGTTCTCTCTGGCCAAGTTGATCCTCCTCTGGTGCCATCAATACAGCCTCAGGATCCACTGTCGTCACATTTTGGCTTGCCCAAACATCAAGGCAGACCTGCCCTGGCACTGATCACAGGTGATTCCAACCCAGTGGTCTCTGAATGCCAGGATGGTGGAAGTTCTGAGCCCTTTGGGGTCAACTGCATATAGATTTCACCACCTAGGACAATTGACACCTTTGTGTCCCCATTCCTGGTGAGTTGGTATGGTTGAAGGACGCCCTGATGATTTCCTGGCAGGAGCGTTTGCCTTTCCTTTGGTCCTCCTCTTGCCAAAAGTTCTGTGCAAGATTCAGGAGGAGCAGTGCAAAGTCCTTCTTGTGGGCCCCTGTTGGCCCAAGAGGGAATGGTCCTTGGATCTTCTCTAGTTGAGTGTAGAACCTCCTAAGTCACCGCTTCTTCTCCCTCAACTGCTCTGGCAACTAGGCTGGAACAAGTTCTACCGTAACCCGCAGACTTCCCGTCTTGCGACTATCGCCAAGGGTATTACATCAGCCGGTTTCTCATGGGGAGTGGCTGAGCGGGTTGCCCACAGGAAGCTTCATAGGTCTTCTTTAAAGATTTATGATTCTCAGTGGAACAAGTTTGTAGCTAGATGCACTGCTAGGGACATTTTGCCTTGGAAGGCTTTGGCCCAGCAGATTGCGGACTTTCTTTAAAGTCTATTTGAGGAGGGACACTTGAAGGTTTGCATCATTGAAGGATACAAATCAGCCATTGTGACTACTCTTAAGACCAGGGGGCAGAGTTTAGGGATGGAACCCTTCCTCTGGAGACTTGTGAACAGTTTCTGTATGGACCGGCCGATGTAGCACAATCTTGTGCCCTGCTGGGATCTCTCCATGGTGATTGGGGCACTTACTAAGCCTCCGTTCCAACCTTAAGATATGGTTTTGATCAATATCAAGATCTTTACCTTAAGACAGTCTTCCTGTTAGCTCAGGTTGTAGGCGTGGGGAGATACACACCTTAGATAGATCCCTCATCAGTTGTGTCTGCTGATGGGAAGGATGTTTTTCTGAGGCTTTGTGTGGATTTTGTGTCCAAGACACAAGTGGCGCGCGACCCTTCAACAGCTTTGACAGGTTTTGGGGTTAAGGCACTCTTGGTGACAATGTTCAGGTCCGAGTCAGACCTGGCCTTGTGTCCCATTAGAGCACTCCAGTTCTATTTGAGTACGAATGAACCTCATTGAGCTGGGCCGAAACTTTTGTTTCTCCTTCTGAGGCAGACAGAGTCCGGGACTCTGTCACCGAATACCATCTCGGGCTGGATAAGGAAAACGATTTCCTTGGCCTACTGGGGGGGGGGGGGGGGGGGGGGGGGGGGGGGGCAGAAGGGATGAAACAGCTTGCAGGTCTTCATTCTCTCTGGGCTCATGAGACTACAGCATTCTCTGCCTCCTGGGATGCAATACACAACACGTCAGTAAGGGATATTATGGCCACCTTCAGATGGTGCTCCCATAATACCTTTACGTCCTTCAAAGGGACTTGGTGGAAGTTGAGGCACAGCTGTTAGGGCTCAACTGCTTCCTGACAGTCACTTCCAACCAGTCTTAGGGTGTGCCTCACCCACCCCCTCTCGCTCAATGGAGTCGGCGAGAGGCCACTGGGGGTCAGGACAGTTTTCTGGTCCTTGGCTCTCAAGTGCAGAGTTTTTTGGGCTAGATTTTTTGGAGGTTCCTCCCACCTCCAGTCTGATGTTACATCAGCTTAAGTGACCAGTGGTGTTGTACGGTGTCCTTAATATGAAGTTTTTCAACAGTAAATCTATTAAGAAACAGTACTCACCATAGGTCACTAGAATTCACAACCAACCATCCCTGCTTTTCAGTTCCTCCTAAGCAGCGTAGGAAACTGATTTTGCGCATGCTTGCTAGGATGCATTACTACCACTGGGAGCACTGTGCCATGCCACTGGGCCTCGAGGTCAGAAAATGCATTGGCATTGTGACAGCACTGAACCCACAGAATTTTAATGGGGGCTCTAGCAAAGCATCTAAAGTGCATAGAGACCACCGTAAATGACCTATGGTGAGTACTGCTTCGTAATAATAGTTTTACTGTTGAAAAACTTCATGTTGTAGCAGACCTGCCTTTGTAATAACAAGTGAACTTTGACCCCTCCCCTCCCCCCTTTGAATGAAGACTGTGTCAACAGCTTTCATTGGCATGTGATCTGAATAGGTCCCACATACAATTCTCACATTCTTTTTATTGCTGATGAAATGGATTGAAAACAGAAACAAGGCATTTGACCCCCAGCCAGTTTTGGCTGGTTTGAGGGGGAAGGGTAAATACAGAAGGTCTAGGGAAAGTGCTTCAGTGGGAGGCAAAGGATCCACATTATATCTATGTAGTTTCCGAAAATTACCACAGTGAACCATAATCAACGGTCACTTGATTGCAGGATGCACATAGTTTGCAGCTCAGGAGCATCCATTCAAGGGGGATTGGGGCTGTGGATGCAGCGCAGGTCAAACGAATCTGTAAAGGCTGCATTCCCAAGTTGTGTCAGTAATTCAGTTTTCTTGGGAGAAAAACAAATTGAATAATGTGTACTTGTAATCATGTTGCAAATAATTATGTACCTTGGTATCAAATATTATCCTTTGTTGGATGTTGGGTCTCCGTCAATAAAAAACACATTGATCATTTTATCTCAATGCACAGTGTGCTGCTTTCAACAAGCTCTGGGCATAATGTCCACAGTAAAGCTGTCAGCTTGTCCTCCATACAATCCTCTGTTGGCAAAACATTTTCCATGTGACAGTTTCTGGCTTTTTTTTCTCAGAATACATTACCTGAAGAAATATCACATTTCCGAGGATTAAAATAATTAATGTTTTTAGTCTCATACCTCCTGGCCTCTCGAGTATTTTTTTCTTTTTCTCAACTTATTTTAATTTGTTAAATCTGAGCAAGAATAAACAACAAACACAGACTTTGACCATTGATACTTTTATTAACACAGCAGATTTTGACTATAAGCACTTGTTTGGTCTACCATGCTTATTCTTCCTTAACCTTTCAAGGTCGGAAAACACAAATTAGCTGAAGAGTGGCACAGAGATAATTTTAGGAACTTTTAGGACTTTTGATCACACTATAATGATAAAACATTTGTCCCATTGTAAGAGTATGCCCACACCCTCATTTGAAATGACCATGTCACGGAGATGACAACTGACCAATCAGGAGCCCATGGAGATGAGAACCAACCAATCAGGAGCTCACCAGGATGACAACCGACCAATCAGGAACAAAGGAAGAAGCAACAACAAGAGTGCAAGCAGCAGAGCGGCAGTGTCGCAACAAATCTTGTGTTGCCTCAGTATCTGGCTGCTCACTTCAGATAAAACCAAACAGTACCAGTTGTGCTTTACAGAAAAATAAGAAAAATAGAAATTCTTTCATTAAAAAAATGTTTTAACTTCTTGGGTTCACTATTTCTTCCTGCAGAAGCTTGCCTCGAGTAGAGGTTATTTGATAACTCTTCCCTTAATAAAATGTGTATGATTATCTGCCCTCCCAAAACCCACATTTCTGGTCTTAGCCACCAAGTTGATTATAACCTGTACTTCCATAAGGCTGGTACAATATACACTGGAAGAGGTTGTCACATAGCGATTCCTACACACTACAAATTTACACAGGACAAAAAAAAAATACTCGCCCTGACTACAAATCTTGCAAATAGCACTAATAAAATCTTTTTTTATCATCATACACAATTTGAAAAGGCTCTTGATTCTTTGGAATCCATGGTTCCAACTGAAGTATAAAACACATGCTTGCAAAGGTGTTTGTTTCACAACAAAGCCCATACTCTACTTTCAGAAGACTTTGGCTGCAGGCTTTGATAAAAGAAGGCCCCTGACCACACACATCCAACAGAACAGTCAAAGTGCCAAAAATTTTGTGAAGAAAATAATGTGTATTATACAAAAGAATTGGGTTAATTTTTTTTTCTATCAAATACATTTGTAATCTGGTTGTCCCATCTTTCAATTTTGTTTTATTTGAGCAGCTGTAGCTACCTTTACCAAATATTAAAGCAGCACTAAGGTAAGTGCACAGTCTCTCATAGTGGCACTTTTAAGTCCTTTTTTTTTTTTCCTGAAGACACAATACTAGTAAATTTGGCTTATTATTTTCAGACCCATGTTGGTCACCCAATGCATGAAATTGTGGGTCCTTGAGAAAAGATTCAGTTACAACCTAAATGACAAGTCACTGACTATTGATGCAATGGCTTTGGATACTACACCGTTGCAGGAGACTTATTCATCGGCAAGTGATTATGCATGTCAAACAGGAAGTAGTAGTGTTCAGTACAATTATACCATCATGTCCTAAACACAGAGCCTAGCAAGTGCAAAGAGAAACCAGCCAGTGCCCATTACCTTCCCAGACCTCCCTGCTTTTCCATTTTTTTTTTTTTTTTAATTTTTTCATGTGGATATAAACTACGTGGACTATGTGGTATGTTATGCTAGCACACTGAACTACAAACACATATACATGTACATCACATGCAGACATGCTTCAAAGACCTCAGTACATAATCAACGGGGACTGATCACAGTGAAAACAAAGTGTCCCCTTATTTCTCTACACTAACCTGTACAGCGTGAAGTGGGAGGAGCTAGCAAAGGCAGGATAATAGGATGTGGTTTTCCCATCATGCAAAGCCTGCTTACTGGGACCCTACAGCACCAGACATTTCCCCGAACTACCCTATCACGGACACACAACATTAATCCCACCCAAACAAAATCCACTACTTATTTTCACCATCTTTTTGTTGGGAACTGATCCAGATCCATGCCAGGAGCACATCAAGGACAGCACCAAGCTTGGCTTGAGATTTCTCATACTTCCTACTGGGTCCCCCATGCCCTTTCTTTATACCCCACCTCACTACCCAACATCACTAGCTCCGTGCCCACTCAATATCCATTTCCATGATGAAAAAAACAAAAAAATCTTTTTTTTTTTTTCATAGTTACCCTCCTTGTGAATAATCTGCAGCTTAAAATATTCAAATAAGCAAGTAAAATAAAAAGAAATCTACTCATTTGTGAAACTCTCAATTTCACTTACTAGTATTTCTCAAGATGTTGGCAATATTTGATCATATAAAATGCTAGCTGGTTATAATATTGGTACAAAGCAGCACCCTCTCATGCCTGACAACAATGACCCTCTCTCCCTGCCACAGTCCATATATAGGACAGTGACAGCCGTTCCCATGGCAACCAACTTCAATCATGACAGCTCTGTAGCCATGGAAACCAGTCATGTGAATAGCAGCAAACAGTATACACAATGACAATTCCAAAATGATGATTGAGAGTACCAGTGATTGACAAGTTTTCTCTGATAGCATACGGGTCTAATCCTTTCATCTTTAAATATGCCGATTCTGTCTCATAAAGTTAAACAGACAGCTTTGGATGTCACACTAATAACAACACGTAAAAAGCTGCAATGCATTGCTTGTGTACTCTTAATATGGTCACAATGTAATCAACGTAATGTTTACAAACAGTGAAAATGACCAAAAGATGTTTGTGCCAGTCTCAAATCTTCTTTCTTTATATACTATTCACACCCACATGTAGCATTTTGTACTGCATCATATGTAAAGTACCAAACAATGCATAAAAATGCCCCTGGTTGACCTGGTTAGGCAGTAGCACCATCTGGGGGTAGCAACGAAAAGTCCCCGACCAAGGTGACAGTCTACAGCTGCACATTGTGATGTGAACGGAGGAACCCTGCATTCCAAAGAGGGGCTGCACATGCAAAGTTCAGGGGCGAGCTCATTTAAAATCCTTCTGCAGAAAATTCTGGTTTGAGAAGATTTTTTCAATGAACGGTGCTGCTGTAGGATTGGCTGGGCCTGCCTGCTGACTCTGTCATTTCCATCTGGCCCATAGACTCATTGAGAAATTTAGAAATGTACATTTGAACTAGCTCCCACATCGTGTGCTCTCCTAGCCAAGAACAAGGGCTTTGCAATGTATGGAAACAGTAAAAACACGGTGCTAAAGCCTAAACTTTTTGTGGACACCTGCAAGATGACATCATATACAAGTAAACTGCTCCCGTCCAACAATATGCTTCGAAACAGAACATGTCACCACTTACGTCCTCTCCTGTAGCCACGATTTGTGATTTGACCCTTAAAGAGAGCAGTCTATTATCAGGTTTATTACAATGACACTTACAGACATGTCAGTGATACCTTGTCTTAAACTCAGTACTTTCTTCAACTTAAGAGCACCTGTTTTGTGTGGCTGCAGTCCTCCGTGCTGTCACAACATTCCTCATCCTTCACTCAATGGAATTTATGCTCTTCAGACTTCTTGTGCCATGAAGCGGTTTCGTGTCTCTATACACAAGCATACATCAGGAATGGTTTAGTGTTGTGCAAGGTAAAAAGTTCATATGGACTGAACCAATTCCCCGTATATCTTCCCAGTTAGGATCTGTTGTAAAAATAGCTGTCTGTCCCATGCTGTAGTATCCGACCTGCGGGCGTTGTAACCAGTGCTGTGTCCTAGCAACCACTATCGCCTCCTCGCAAGCTGTGTTGTCGCCATGATGTGTATGCTACATTGTTGTACAATCAAACTTAGCCACCAGTGTTTACACACACGGCACGTCCTAACATTTAAACTTATAAAGTTGATGTAAATAAAACCTGTTTTCTTCAGCTATAAATCTGCTAAGATAACATATTTGCATTGTATGTATGGGACAGTAAGCCACTTGGTTCTATCTAGATCATGCTGGTCGATACTAAATGTTACATGTAAAGTCTATAATGGCCCTAAAAGGTTATACAATTTACAAAGAATTCGGGCCATGACCATGTCTGCGGCAGCTTTACACCAGTCCAGTGAAGTAAGCAATGGCATACAAGCTACAAAACTTATACAAAATATCTGTCTGCTTCAAGTCTCTCTGAAATACGTCCTTCTTTTCCTTCCCTTCCCCTCCCCCCTCCCGAAAAAATTAATACAAGCTTTGGGCACAATACAAAATGCTACATGGGTTGACTCCAATGTGTGTGATATATTTCACATAAAAGACAAAAGGGCAACAGCCTGTAAAAGCCTTCAACTTCACCAGGGCCAGGATGATAACTGTGGTCCACATCCAAGCAAACGTATACGGGTCCCTGGGATTATTTTTGCCCAATACACAGTGGGCCTTTCCTCTAGTAGTATTAAAACACTGCTTTGGGTGGGGGACAACTTCAGCGTCCTACAGTGATCCAACTTAAACATTGCTTTCCCTCTTGTCCTTCTTCTTGGAGAATGATGGGATGCGGAATTTCTTCTTCTTCTTCTTCTCACCCTTAGATGGCGAAGCCTGCTCTGGGGGCACCTCCTTAGTGGGTGATCCCTGGAACAAACAAAGTTCACATCGTGAGTACTCACAGACTGTGTTATGTGGGGTGTCAGTTTTTTTTGTTTGAGGTCAGGACCTGGAACAGGAAAGATTAGTGTGAATATAGATGGTTTAGACACAAGCAAAGTTATAGAAAGGCATCATAAGGGATGAGAATGGATTTCTGCTGAACTCATGAGCCTGAAAATACACATTTGGTTCTTTCCGATTACAAATTTGACAAAGTGGAACATGCTGAAAAACCATCTGGTGTTGTTCTAACAGACAAGCAAAATTTGTCGCACATTCACCAAAATTTCCTTAATTTGTGTGCATATATATACATCACCAAACTGATGACATGTTCACAACTGCATACAAAATGAAACAAGGTGGATTGTTCTCATAAAAATTTTTGTTAACAGTTTCCAGATTCT
Source organism: Hermodice carunculata (assembly GCA_964020975.1). Classification (NCBI taxonomy): domain Eukaryota; kingdom Metazoa; phylum Annelida; class Polychaeta; order Eunicida; family Amphinomidae; genus Hermodice; species Hermodice carunculata. The sequence goes on from OZ026616.1 coordinate 44,380,523, forward strand.
TTAAGAGTAAAAAGTTACTGTATAATCTGTACATGACCATTATTTGTATAGAACAATAAAGAGAGATAACAAAATCCTCATTTAATTTAACCTAGTGCAATTGGACATTAGGGCATCTCAAATTTTAGATTACAGTTCACAGCAAGAACTTTGGAAGTACATTTTAGCCAATCCCTAAAACTTGAGTGACTCTTCAGAATATCTTGACAATCTGTCACAGGCAATTATTTGCATGATGTCATTAAATCTTGAGACCTTAGTAACCAACATAAATTCAAAATTGAAAACCTACAAAATTTGACAGCAAGACCCACACACAACTGAACAGATCATGAGCTAGTAAAGATGACAAAAAAACAAACTAGAAATACAAATAAAAGAACTCTGAGGATGTACTGTAGAATTGTGTGATGCCAAACTGGCATAACGGGTAAAGTGAAGGAGGTAGACTACATGCAAGATTTATGAACATTGAAAGCAGGGCACATGTCCAAAAGGCAGTGAAACTGTACATGTAATACTGTGAAATGCCACCAAGGAGAGCATGTGTAGCTGTGGCAGGAATAGTACCCAATACATACACCAGGTGTCTCTACTAGCAAAAGCTGGTCTCAGCAATCAGCACGGAATGACTTGACAGCAAACACTGAAAGCTGTAATGTACAAGTTGAAATAAGCTTGTTCCCTCAGGTGCACTGAAGGAAAATGCTGCAAAGCACGTTTCCCAAACCAACATCACCTAAGCAACTCATCACGCAAGCTCTAGGGCCCAGTTATCCCAGGTCTGCCCATAGGGGATTTCTGCACATACCACATATTAAAATTCCATTTCTAATCGTACTGTCATGTTTAATAAATGCAAAAGTGTATTACAAATCCTCAATGGGTTATCCTTATGTTTATTGATTGAACATATTAATGGTCCATGAGGGGAAAACCCCCTCTCATGACAGCCAGTAAAGATCGCGTCCTCTTGGGCAGCCCCTTGGTATCCAGACAACAATGTTTGTACACAGGGACCCAAGCCCAACCAATCCTTATTGTACCCGAATTGAAAAAATGATCACCTGATTGCGGTAAGGCCTAAAACCAAGAATTACATACAAACTCACAATGCTAACTGCATGTTTCTGATCATGGACAGAAGGACTCCCCTCTACCTCATCCTCTATTTTTGACGACCTTCAGCAGGCCGGTAAAGGATAAGCAGATTAGCCCCCAGAGAGTGTTGGCTACTGTCTAATGTTTTGGGTAAAGTGTAAAGCCCATGGTCATGAGCCAGGCTATCCATAAAGGCAAGCCCAACATCATTACAGTTAGTTAATGACTTTTTCAGTTTCTGCAAAAATATTTGTATATAAAGTAGATCATGACTGAGATAAGCAGATAAACGTGATAACTGCCAAAGACACATATATCTTGGTTAACTCCAACATAAGTACACCACTCCAAAGCAGTGAAATTTTTAAACTATCAGACATTTTCTGATTTTGTCCACACAAAATACAGTCTAAGTGGGTGCAGAACGAAAAAAAAAAAAATACAGAGTGCTTTTATTCTCCAATGGACCTTCAAAATTCAGTGGCAACAATAAATTGCAGGGGGGGGGGGGCAGTAATTGTAAAAACCCTACAGCCCCCACCCAACCCCATCCCCTTTTTTATTTTCATTTTTTTTCAAGGAAAGCTAATTACAAATATATGAGAAACAATGCACTTATAAAACAGAATGTAACTGGTGACACCTATACTGTCATTGACATTGCTATGTTGATGACCACATCCTTACTCCTCGTTTCTTTTTTCTCTTGAACTCCCTCAATGCCAATTGCAACAAAAGTCCAACTACTTCACACGGACTGCTCTCACTTGTAATAAGGATGCTAGATTCATCTTCCTTGTGAAAAGACTTTTCATTCCAAGTACCAACATGACTATAGTTCCAGAGAATATACTAGTCATGGTCAATAGCTTTCCTAGGCATGCTTTGGGCACAAACACTCAAAGCATGCCTAGGAAAGCTGTTGACACAGTCCAAAACTCAGCACTGAAAGAGTTAACATCTATCTTCCTTAACAATTTTTACTTCTGTAGATAACTGCTCTGCTCCATTTTTCCAAACCTCTAAACTTGCTCAGCTTTGTTAAATGATGTTAGCTTACTAAATTCACAGACTGGTTTTGAAAAATCATTAATATCTGTGGCTTTTACCTTAGAATTAAATAATCTTTCACTCTTTCCTTGTGGGTAGATATATAAAAGCTGTTCTCATATGTGACTTCCATGTATCTTGTTATGTTTTTCTCTTACTGGTGTCATTCACCAGAGAACACTGAAGTCACCAGCAACAGTTGCCTTCCTTGCAACCCCCTTCCCCCAGCTTTATGTAAAAATTTGTAGAAAATTACTTTGCAGCATTTAGAATTTTCTATTCCTTTTTCTTTTTTTTTTTTCTTTTTTTTTTTTTGGGGGGGGGGGGAGGAAATTAAACAGTGAGCTTACCCCTGACAACTTCCAATTCTCTGGCATATTTAACCTGTCACACTGACAGTTCCTTCAGGATTATCTCCACGTAGAAACTATCTCTCCCAGATGCCTCAGTCAAGGATTTAAAAGGAAGTGGTAATAGTGTGCAAATAGTGTCACACATGACCAGGAACACTGCCATGGACACAAATACACTACAGGTGTGCCCACTCAGTAGGTAAATACACGTGGTTACCATATACGGACAGACAAACAGATGTCACCCAAGACAGGTGCTTTACCGTGCTCAAATACAAGTACACCACAATGACATGTGTACCAGGGGTGAAGCACCATGACACTGCTGGTTGCTCTAAGATGGTTACATGTAAATCAAACCATACAAAAGATTTTCCTTCCTTTTCAAATCAATTCATTTACTATGATTATTATAAACTCATAATCCTGCGAATGACTGATTTAACCCTTTCCCCCTTGAACTAACACAAATCAACAGCTTTTCTTGGCATGGGTTGGGGACTTAGTGCCCAACCCATGCCAAGAAAAGCTGTTGACCTGGGCCATGTGATCTTTATGGGGTCATGTACAATTCTGTCACATTAATTTTCATTACTGTTTAAATTAGTTGAAAACACTTTGACCACCAGCCACTTTTGGCCAGCTTAGGGGGGAAAGGGTCAAGCCATGTACCAACTTGCCAGGTCTTAAGTCGGTGGTTTTGGTTTTGCCCAGCAAGTTATGCTCAATTTTCAACAGCACAATTCACCAGGCAGCGCAAAATCCACTGTCCAAGACCAAGGTATGGTATGAGTGCTGGCAGAACAGTCTAGGCAGTACAGTCTAGGCAGTACAACAATACCTGTGACAGTGCACTGTTTCTTGGGCCAGCAACACTGCTATCTGGGCCACTTTGAGTCTGACAAGATATGGACGGAGCAGCACATTAACCCTTTCCCCCTTGAATTAAAGACTGACTCAACAGCTTTCCTTGGCATGAGTTTGGCACTAAGTGCCCAACCCATGCCAAGGAAAGCTGTTGACCTGGGGCATGTGATCGTGATGTCTCATGTACATTTCTCAGTCAAATTGTTCTTCATCAGTGTTGAAATTAGTTGAAAACACTGAAGCAGATGACATTTGACCACCAGCCGGTTTAAGGGGGAAAGGGTTAATGTCTTGACCAACAGAATACAAACAATGAAATTTGACTTAACTACTGCATTTACGCCAATCCTATAATCAAAACCACCAGATTGTGTTATTTGGGCCAATGCTATTACAAGCACTGAACGCTAGAAAGTAAATTTGTCGGTCTTCAGTTTGCAACCTGGGCCTATGCTCTGTTTAGCAACATGTAGATTGTCACTTGGCCAACTATATTATTATACTTAAGTCTTCTGACCTGACAAAAATTTCTGTGAGTTTATTTTTATTTTAAATTATGCTGCATGGTACGTTCAGAAAACGGGACAGTCTGGAGATTTTTGTTTGAAATGACAATTTCTATGAGGAGTGTCACCAAATAAATTGAGCAAAACTTAATATACCTGATCTACAATGTTTTGTACACTTTTTTAGTTTCACAAATTCATGAATGAATTTACAAAGACTTTGTTATGGATTTTCCCCCAAAATTTTGTCCAATATAGACTATAAAAAGGATATTTGAAAAATCTAATTTTTCTCTAGTTTTGAGCGAAGAAAATGCAAGGTTGCAAATGAGGAACTCTGATTTTGGGTTGCCTGATGCGATGTGATGTTCTAATAAACACAGCAACAAATACAGAACAAATGGTGGGAGCTACTTCAAAGTGCCCCAGATGGCATCATTGCATGGTAAAAACAATTGGATGTGCATCTCCACAAAACTTCTATTCAACATCATACAAACAAGGGGATTATCAGGATTAACCACTCTGCTCTCAGGAAACATTGAAATATTCTTCATGCCGAATTCAAAATGAACCAGGGAAATTTGCTGCACCCCTGGTATCAGCCCACACAAAATGGACCAAACATCTACAGGCAAACAGGTTCAAAACTGACAACTGTACTGAAAAATTAGAAAAAAAAAAAAAAAATGAAGAAAGAAAACAAAGAAGGGCCTTTGATATATGTGGGCTGTCTAAGAGGGCAAACAGAAGAACAGCAGCCGTGGTCAGCCAGTACATTGCTCATCAAGGGCCAAAACTGAATAAGGAAGCCAGCCAGGGGACAGTAAGATTGATCAACTGGTGTGTGCTTACTGGTACCAGCCTTCTTGCCGCGCTGGACACAGTAGGGGAAAGAAACACCATTAAACACAATCTTCCCGCAGGTGTGTAGTGTTATGTCGCCTTCTATTTCATATTCCATCTTCACAATCTGATTGGCTCAATTTGATAATATATAAAATTATTGGTGCACTTTCACAACTGCATGCATCACCAGACTATACTTTAACTTTTTGATTGCATTATTTTAATTGATTTTAATTATTGTTGCAAATTACTGTTCATGGATCATCAATAATTACATTAAAATTTTGCACTTAAAAATTTTATACATTAGAAAACAACTCTCATCACTTTGGTATTAATTTATGGGCTAACCTGAGGAGAAAAGATAAAGGAATCCAACAAGAGGCCCTTTCAACAAGACTCTGGCTGCGGGGACAAAGAATGGTATTGTCATAGTAACGGCGATGGCAGCTCACGTAAAAACCCTAGCACCAGCATGGGTAGAGATGTACCAGAAACCAGAGACTGGGGATCCGACTTACCTCTTTACTGCTACGTTCTTCCATTGTGTCTGCCCCACTGGATGTGGACTTAGTCGGGGAGCCTGCTGCCTGGGCCTCATCTCCATTTACGGCTACAAAATACATCCATGAGAGTTAATCAGCACAGACGAAATGCAGCATGTTTGCAGCAGCGCCAGCTTCAGCAGCAATTTGGCAGCGGACTAGCAGCACTCATAATTTCAGTGCAAAATCTTACACCTGGGGGTTCTTTCCAGCACACAGGGCTTACAATCTCCTGGGCTTACTAAATGGTTTATTGTGTTAAGCCAAGAGGTGTGTGTGTCTGGTTTCACATTTTTTAACTATAATGTTTGTACATTAGGGTAGGCTTTTACACTAAGTAAAGAGCCAAGAGCCTGACAGTCAAAAAAGGTAAAACTGTGTAAATAGTTCATCAGGTTTCGCTGCTAGTGGGGCATCATCAGGAACTGTCATACCCCAGAAAGCATACGGTATTTAAGGCTGAAAAAATGTGAAGTGTTCGGACTCAAAAGAGAATACTTCTAGCTACATCAACTTTGTACTATTAAACAAGGGTAACATTGGATGCTGCTGATGTAAACTAGGCATGCATCAACACAGGCTGTGGAGTCTGCTCATTTTAAATTCAGTACTCCCATCTGATGACTTGGTGTAGAGTGCAATGTCAACATTGCCGCGTGTCACTCCATGTCATGGGTATGACGTCATATGAAGATTCCTCATGGGCTGTGAGCAGAGGTGTGCTCACAGTCACAAACCTGAGAAGTGAGGGATCCATTACTGGGATCCTTAGTATGGGATTCCAGTTTAGGATGTGATACCAGTATGCTTGTTTCTACAGTAGTGGCAAGGATATACTTGTGTTTATACCAAGGAGTGGGGTGGGGTGGGGGTCGGGGGTCATGGGAAAATAACAGTTGAAATTAAAAATTTTGCACAATACTTAACAAGTATGTTTATTTGTCCATGAAACTGAGACTTAATGGTTCGAAAGTACAAAGTCAGTATATCCATAAGTATTTTCATTTGGGTCCAAATGCTTCAATTTTTTTCAGCCTGAGTGGCATATTGTTTGTTATCATACAAAAAAAAAAAAAAAATAAATAAAAAAAATGAAAAATAAAAAAATAAAAAGGGATTTAAACATTCCAGTATGTTCACCCATGTTTTGTGAATCTAATACTAGTCAATCTTTTTACTTGAATAGTGGATTAACACTTCCAAATTCCATGATGAAATCATGGTGTCCTTGGATTTGATCAATGCTGAAATCAATGAATCCTGACACTTCTAACAACATATCAACATGAGCCTGTACCCAGTGGTGGCTTTGACACATTCCTGTGAGCAGCTTCACATACTTTTGAACCGTAACCTGAAAGTGTTTCACCAAAAAAAGTTTTAATAAACCTAACAAAGGAACATGTAAATGTGTATACTAGTACATACACAAAATTTACATATGAATAACTGTGTTAGTATGTAAACAAAATACTGGATAAGCAAGGGCATATACTGGTGTACTAGTATCTACACAAAATGTACATACTAGTATGTGTGCAAAATGTACATATGTACTAGTATATAAAAAATGTACGTCTACACGTATATACCAGCATGTACACCAGTATGATGCAGATATAGATATTAGTATGTCGGCATAAATGTATGTAGTAGTTCATACACAAACAAAAAGTTAAATGTATGTGCTGGTATGTACAAAAAACAAATATGTAAATGTACATACAAGTATGTACACGTACATGCATGTATTCGTGCATACGGAAAATATACCTGTAAATGTATGTGCCAGTATGTAAACAAAATGTATGTACCAGTGTATACAAAAAATGCACATGTGCAGTTATGTACTATTACACACACAACACACATGTAAATGTATGCATTAATACATACAATTAACATGTAAATGTATGCTCCAGTACACACAATGGACATGTACATGTTTGCACTAGTACACACATAACCTTCATGTAAATGTATGCACTAATACACACACTGGACATGTAAATGTTTGCACCAATACACACATAACGTACATGTAAATGTATGCTCTAGTACACACACAATGGACTTGTAAATGTACATCGTAGTCCACACATAAAATGTACATTTAAATGTATATACCATGTGTATATATATATATATATATATATATATATATATATATATACAGAAAGTGCCATTGAACTACCACAACCATTGCACAGAAAGAGACCAGTCAACAAAACTCGCAGGTGCAGTCTGAGGTATTGGCATCCTGACCACTTTACGGAAAATTTTACTGCAGTCATTGCAAGTCCTTTCTAGTTACATCTAAGTGCACTAAATACGCAACAAACTACACTTGTGACTGTTGACCTTTGTAGCTATTGTAGTAAATGAGAATGTGGTGTTAAAATGGTATTGTCAATTACAATACACAATGTAACTTATGATCATGATTCTCAGTCCCTAAAGACATACTTTGCTTCCAAAGCACACCCAGGTTCCAAGTTATGTGTACTACCCTTCAAAGCAGACCAACATCTGTCTTATCTCTACCACACAGTTCAGCTTGGGTCTGCTTTGGAGGCGAAGACATACTTTAATGTCCTCTGAAATAATGGTTGTCATGCATGAAATATATGTACATGAAACTGATTGAGCGAATACAGATTCATTATATCAAAACATTCACTAGACAGCATAGCAGACATTAACCAGCACTGAACAAGATGTTACAACCACTGTTCAGAGCTTCGTTGTTACAATCTCAAATATTTTTGCGAGTCTTTGTATGTACATAATTACAAGTACATTTGCATGCAAACAGGCATGAACATTTGTAAATACCACCAACAATCACTAAAGTGCATTGACTCCACACATGCGTTCCCTTGTATTATCTGCCTGGACAGCTACATCCACCCAGGAATTTGAATAAACCTATAATATGCCTCCTATTTCCAGTTAAGTGCATTTCCCAACAGAGGGCACTGCATGCATACCAGCGGTTGCATTACAAGTTATGTCACCTTGGCTGTGACACACTCTCACTCCAGTATATAATCAAACAATGAATATGTTCCTGTATAAGACACATGTCAATGAGACAAAAGCTCATAAGCCTTTGCATATGTAGACAGCAGTTTGTAAGTAGGCATTAGACCATGACTAAAAACTTTTTGTAATTTGTTTTCATAAAATTTTTATTTTTGGCCGTTTTTTGCCAAAAATAAATCAATCGAAAGGCACATTTCAAGCTGTAAAGTATGTACCAGGAAACATTTTATCATCTCTAAGAATTCAAAGCTGCAGAAGGCTCGTAGGAAGATACAGAGATTAGCAGAACAGGACAGAGATGGTTTGTCCAAAATTGAGTCATTTACACAGCAAGACATCACGAAGTCTCACACACTAGGGCCGTCCTGGTATCCTCTGCAACTGGTTTTGCACATTAAAGCTATCCAATAAACAGTACCGATTTGTTACACAATGTGACTGGCTTAGACAAAACAGAATATTTTCATCATGTTTTTTTTTTTTTTTTTTTGGGCCAAGTGGCGAGTTCCTTTGGTGCATAACGTGGTGTCAGTGGATCCTGCCAAGATGTCACAGTAATATGTTTGAACTGTTCTAGCTAGAGAATTCACTGAAGTCTAGAAAGGGAGGAAAATGTTGGAGGTAAGCATATGACTCCTACTTGAACAATACAAAGCTTCATAAATTGCAAGCTCAAGGTGCACCTGACAGAGCAAGATGTAACTCCTTCTGATGACTTATCCTTCACATTTGGTGTTCCAAGACATTTGGATCTTTCCATCAGAAATGTTCAATTTTAACATGAACAAAACTTGGACAAAGTACTAAATGCAGATGGGAGAAGTATGTCTGGTTCTCAGTAATTTTTTTTTCAAGTTCATCTGCCTACTACCACCATCTTTACTTATATAACAGTATTTTCATAAGTTTATGGCTCCCAAAGTTACCCCTCAATTGCAGACCACTGCTGTTACATGACACTATGATCTACAATTTATGACCGGTGGTCATTGGTTGTCTGACTTGACACACTTGTGTCATGACATTCGGGCCTTGTAGTACAATGCTAAACTACAGGGAACCATGCATCGTCAACTTGACTAGACATGGCCACACTTACATGTACAGCATCACATACATGCAATAACGTGCAACGTTAGCCACGTACGTTACACTCTGATATATAAGCACTTACAGGGAGCCGTTAACCACAATCTCTGATGAGTCACAGAGGTGACGAAACCGGTCAGACTTTTTGTTTTGGACAGCAGTCGGGCTTTTCTTGCCAGTTTCGGCCTAGCCCAGTCTTATTTGCTGGCTCTCAGTAATGTCAGGCACCAGCAATGTGACCTTAAGAAATACCTTTGTATGTGGACTCCAGGTGCACAGTTGGCTGAGCAGCCACACACTCCCCTTCCGGTGCAACCTGGGTTTGATTCTCAACCCAGGGAGCAAGTGGCAAAGGTTCTGGCCATTCTGACTGTGCACAGCGGTTTTCTCTCAATCCTTCTGTTTCCTCCACCTCACAGTAAGGTGGGAAGTATGCATCAAAGTCTTAGCCATGGAAAGCAATTAACAGGCTTCACCTGCTTCGCAATCCTCATATTATATACATACTATAAATTCCTTTATTTTCGCGTGTATTAATTTTCACGGTTTTTGTATTTTTGACATTTCACTGTAGTTTTAATTTCACTGTTTTGGACATAATTCCCATTGAAGCAATGTTAAAATACTATTTCACTGTGCTTTTATTTTCACAGTTTGTGACATCAGAGAAATATGCGAAAATAAGAATACAGCGAAATTAAAGCAATTTACAGTATACAATTTGATAGGACATGCTGAAGGTTGTCCAAATGGCAAGACAGTTGCAGAAGATTTTGTGACAGCCCTCATATCATAGATAGCAATGACTCTGATCAGCTGACTGGCCAAATTAAGGACCTAAAATACAACATAACATTGCACTCAATACTCTAATTTGGACTCGTTACACTGAGTTCCTTTTTTCTGATGACAGCTGTTCAGCTGATCAAAGCACACTTTTGAGATGCCCAGATGCAGCCTTGACATAAATATCTCAAAGTATCATGAGGAATGTGCCAGATTAATGTGATCCTTTCATTAACTTGTCTACTTTGTAATTTGATATAACCCCATCTGCCATACCATTGTTTGTTCTACTTATATGCATGCATCGCACAGTCATCAAAATAAAGGATCACAAAAAAAGCTGTCAAAGTTTGCATCAAGGTCAGGCTAATTGTAACATGATTTGCCAGCATTTTCAAGGCCCAATATTGACTGACATTTCCCTTAAGATGATATAATCTGAACAAGTGATACCGAGTTTCTCTTGAACCAAACAATGTCCTTGGTAATTGTGATACTATATGTAGGACATCATCATCCTAAAACGCACAACTGGCAGGATTCACTTCACTTTTTTTCCAGTACTCCCTTTTAAAATTACCTACATGTTTACTACCCACATACATGTATCACCACGTAGAACATTTTCTTTCCAACTTTAAAGACGTAAAAAATGCTGGCAAATGACACTTGAGCACATGTATATTACATTCCCATGAAAATTACCAAACATCCAATCTTATTTGTCCTGTTTTGCAGTGCTACACCGAATCTTTAGTATACAGCTGTCCTCAATGGCAAGAGTTAGTATAACATACCCAATCCTATAAATATACTCCCACTTTGCCTCAGTTACGTACATTTTGCTTTTCTTCTCACATTTCTTCACACAATACACTTACAACAATAGAGGAATTTGTATTTTCTGGCCAAATATTCAATGGACCCTTCTTAAGAAACAGGCAAATACACATCTGTGGCAAAGTAGTTCAACCCTTTCCCAGTCAGAATAAGACTGAGTCAACAGCTTTTTTTAATGTACTGGTCGAGTGCCATGTGCCCGACTTGTGCCACGAAAGCTATTGACCTGGGGTGTGCCATCATGATAGGTATTAACTATACTTCTCAGCAAAACTTGCTTTTTAATCACAATATTCATGTGAAAAACGTATCATATGGCAATTTACATCTATGTTCTTTTGGGTGATTTGAGTGGGAAAGAGATACTAGAGATAATTACAAGTAGATGCAAACAGTAGCTTAGACAGAAAATATTCTGTACATAGTGAATGTATGCATAGATTATACACACTACATATATATGTATACACAAAAATCCAGAAACTGTACAGGACATCATGATCTGTACATCATATACCCACTATATGTATACAATTATTAACAATAACAAATACCGAACTGTCAATAACAGCAAAAAAGTGCTGTATACCATAACACCCTGAACCACAAACGCCACCACCAGCAACGGATGTGACAATAAGACCAGAAGTCCCTGAAAGGGTTAACCCACAAACATATCCAAATTTCTCTTACCACGCCGCGTTCCCTTTGGATAGCGTTCCGACTTGGAGCGCTCAAAGTTCTGCTCCAGCTCTTTAACCACTGGAGGAAAAAAACAAACGTAACTCATGCAACTCTACGCATTGGGTTAACATGCAAATACCACCGAGCCACAAATGTCTTCCAATTCAGGGATGCGACCGCCTTTTACTGATCACAAAATCTTGCTTCATCGCTACCACCTTGTTACTAATCTCGTCACACTTCAGTAAAACATGGGTACACTTGGACCATTTTCTGATTAACTTGAGGCCACTGTGTTTATATTTCTGAGAAAGACAAATTTTCAGCGTTGTAATGCATAGTATTTTGAAACTAAAGTTTTAATAAAAAGATACTTTCTCCATGCATAAGAATTATCCTACAAAGACTTGTATGATAAACAGAATTACATGCCAAGAGTTTATCATTCTCGTATTAAAATGACAGATCAACAAAATCATGTTAAAATTAACAGATGAATTTGTGCAAAATGAGTATGAACACAATTACAAACAAAAGACCAACATACACAACAAAAATGTCTGGACATGCTTTGTGATTTTATAAATAGGTTATACATTGTTAAAGAACTTTTGAGAAAACAAAACTTGCAAGCATAAGGATATTAATAAACTTGAAAAGTAAATGTTCAGAACAAGTTATAAGAATATAAAGTATATGATGCAAAAGCATGTACATGTAATTGTTTGAAGTAATAAACAAAGATAGTAATCCAAGGTAATTAGTTACAGAAACCATAGAGACACAGGGTGCACACAGTGTGAAGACAGTGTTCGGAACAGATCCCTCCAACAAGCAAGATAAAAAGAATACTAGCTACAAGTGCACATGTGCATACAAAAATATATGAATTTTACTGGCATTACAACTTGTAATATATTTCAACACTTCAAACCAAAATTACCATCACAACTGACCAGTAGGTTTCAATCTTTTGAGTCATCATCCATCATTTGAACCAAATTTTGTTTTCAAGGGCCCATAAAGTCATTGGAAGTGGTCAAAAAACAAATTTTGCAAACGTTTTCTTGAATAAAGGTCACCAAGAACAGTAAACCAATAAAACATTGTCTAAACTTAAGAAATGTAACAAAATAAATGACAGAACAGCTGTTAAAAGCAAAGAATAGATTTTTGTCAGACAGTCCATTATGTTAAGAATTTTAAAATTGTTTTGTCACTTTGTTATAGATGTAGAAGTCAGGAAGTGGCTTTGCTGCAGCTGGCTGGTGGTACAAAAACAAGACTTACTATCTGGGCTGCGAGGCGGTCCTGAATACCTCGCTGACTGTGTCCGCTGAAACTCCTGCGGTGGTGGTTCTACATAATACATGCAACAAAACATGTGTTTATTCAAAGCATACAACATGCTGTTAGATCGATCAGTCTTGCAAACTCTCGTGGCTATTATCACTCATGTCTCAGTTCTGGTATTTCACAGGAAATCAAATGTCACTCGAAACTGTTGAATTAAAGAATGGAAGTACTGCTGAATTAGCCATCTCGTACCCTTTCCTTGTCGGTAACTAGGCATAGAATGAGCATACAACCTATGGTGGCATGATCCTGGCCTAGTATCAGAGTGTACTCAGAAAAGTGAAGAACCAAGGGCTTAAGCTTGGATACATCTTGTCTGCAATCCAAGTTTACATGTTTTCCTTTTGTGAATAGCCACTCATTTCCTAAACGGATATGTGTCTTACATGTATAAATTGTGCATAATATCCTGAGCGACAGAGCTTCTCCGCTGATGACAGCTGCAACAATTCTTTACCAGCATTAAATGTTCTGTATACTGTCAAAAAGTAGATCAATTGCTTGGTCAGCTGCTTCAGAGTAGATATTATCATGACAGCAATGGGAAATTATGCCAGCTAAAATACTATCTGTGTGCGATACCTAAGCTACCTAAAACAAGAGCAACAGAAATATGGACCGGGACCTACAAATTTTTGTGAGCCTTTAAAGCCTTATACAGGTATACATACATCAGTTTCAATCCAAACTTAAGTGTAACTTATGCTTCTGTTAAAGGTAACATCACATAATAACACAGTCTTTGAGTTAATACAGGTTAGCTTTAGTAGACCTAGATGTACTTATTAAGCGTCCAGATGACTGCAAGTATACACACTGCAAAAAATTCAGGGGGCATGTTAGACAAACTATGCCATGTTAAAAATCTTTCAGCGTGTACCAAATGGTTACACCAAGATACAACCCATTCAGACACGACCATGCACTTTACTACTGTGTTGAAAGACACAAATACCACACATGCGGAACATGATGCACGCGTTTTAACTACTTTGTTCAATTTATTAGTGGTTATGAAGTTTTGGCTATAATTACAAGGAATCTTTAGATTTCCATGCGGGATATGTAAACATGGACTTGACCACAGGGAACCAATGGCATATGTCCAGGGACAGGAAGTAGCAGATGATAGCATTGGTCATGATCACGTGACCTATGGAGACCACTCTATTGGTCAGAATGTCAGGTGACCTCATTTCTCACCAGTGCTGCCCTCTACCTCTTGCCTCTTGGCTTATGCCATTATATATTACAAATTCTCTTCTTCAGGACCCGCTGATGGATACAAAATTCACTGTCAACCACAGAATCCATACAAGAAATTCAACTAGTTGATAAAATGTTCACAACATACCAACTGGGTATGCAACTTAAATCTATAAATGCAAAAGGTCAAGCCCAACATTTACTGGTGATTAGGCTCCCATTTTTATCTAACTGTATTACACAATGTCACATGAAATTCACATTTTCTAACAAGTATATCAGCAAGTAAGTAGAATCTCTCAACCAACACTGCCCAAGGAACTGAAAAAAAAATGGTCTTAACAGGAAGTTGTTTTAAAAATGGACAACAAAGTAGCAAATATAAACATAAATGCAAAGTGTTTAAAAGTAATGAAACAAGAGAACGGTCTTTTTGATGAGAGATGTTAATTGTGAGATTCTACTCTACACAGACAGATCTGATAATCAAGGATACCTGCCCACAAATACCTTTCTTTCTCTGTGCACATCTACCTTTTACAACCATTTATTTTCTCACTGCATGCATCTAACTTTCACCCAAGTATCAGTACGGCATTCATTTTATAATGGTGTCTCCCCAAATCCAGGTGTAGTAACACACACAAACTGTGTATGAAAACATGAGCACAAACAGGTTATGATCATGCACAAGTGATAATCGTGGTCTATACAGAGGTTCATCAAGGAAATCAGGTCAGTCTATAAAACCACTGATATAACCATACATGGTATGTGTCACGGCCATGTCTAATAAAACTGGATGCAATCATACATTGTATCAAGTTCTTTTTTTTTTTTACAAAAACCAGATACAAATATACATTGTGTCAAGGTCATGTTTACCCTATGAACACAAGATTTGTACAGAGCATGACCATATGTATGAGAGCTCCATCATTCTGTACCAGATTGTACCTCAACATGACAATATTTTAAAGTATGACAGCGACAAAAACCATCAATGTTATATGTGTGTTCCTGGTTCTTTTGCCCCAGTGATAGGTGCCAAAGGTTGCTGGCTCAAGACACATCAGTTCAGTAATCAAAACCATGAAAAATATGTAAGAAGTTCCACCATACACACAAGGGCCTTATCCCCTTGTTTTTTGCCTTGTCTGAGAAGTCATGCTCCAGTTGTATCTGTGGCAGCCAAAGCATGACCTTCCACACAACACAAAAACAAACTACAGGCAATTCAATGCGAAGCATTGACTGATGGATTCACCTTTTTGCACATCCATGGCTCCTGTGACCTTGAAAATGTCAAGGTCACCAAATTGTCATCAAGTGAGGAAATGGTGTCAAGGTACAAATAAGGAAAATGCCAGTTTCAGGTGGCCAGTAATCTTGAGATACTGTGTTCACACAACAAATGGTGAAAGGTAAAAACTACAGATAGCCAACCCAAACACATCACGCTTCCCGCCCACCCCCACCCTATCCACCCATACAGACGCTATCTTTAGGAGCAAACGAGTTTGTACTTGTTCTTTTCCTTCGCATTTTTGATACATTAACCTCCATAAAACTAAATTGAAATTTTGTCACTTGTACAGAATGCGTGGCAATAACAATTATCACTTGCAAAGACAAGACAACACATCACAACTTAAATTAAAACACAAATATACGGAAGTATTTTATCACAGTGCCTTTTTGTGCAACTTTTCCTTCAACTTCCTCTTGTGCTGTATCTATGAGTCTTTTTCAGTACGAGGACAGTGTTCTCCCACTTTAACATCATGCATAACCTTAGTTTCATCAGATGCCATATTTTTTGTTTCATGCCGTGAAAAGTACCATGATAACGGAGCAATGCAGAGCTCCCTCATCACCATCACTGAAAAATGATGCGACCCACAAGCTGCCACGTCCTGTACACCTTATCAGTTTCAACCTGCACGACTTATACACACATTCAGTTCATTCCCATTTCTTTCAATAAATTTCACCTGAAATCTTGCTGTTCAGTTTATCATATCCCTTCAGAAATCCATTTCAAAGCCAGATAATCTGTCTATGCGGTCTGCAGTTATGAATTTCATCTCCAAAAGTCTTGGATGGTAACTAAAAATCACCTTTGTCATCCATACTGAACTATGGGATAAGCCAAGAATACTTAAATCACCTGAGGTCACCACTGGTGATGCGGGTCACTTGTCATTTCAAGAGCATCAAATCAAATACAACAGAACTTGGGTTGAGTTATTCCTTTTGACCATAAGTTTCTTCTATTGATCCCAGTAGTCTTAGCTTATGCCCTTGCTCAAGTATCCAGTTAAATCAAAATGGATTTCTAGAGCGATACACTTAACTTATATGTACTGCACAGAAACGAAACAGGACGGAGCAGGAAGGTAGACAACATATTTGTATGTTTCCTTGTACCTTCTTGCTCCACTCCACCTGTCATTAGCCAGTTCATTAATGTTAGTATTACGCTGTCAAGGCACACTATGTTAGACATGCTACCCTGCCCGTCATACCTACCTGTCGGTGGTACGTCATCTATGCTGGTCTCCTGTACTGCAGGTCGGCCATGGACTACACAACATGCAAACAAAGATAGCCCATGACACAAAAGCGGCAATACAAGACCTCCAAGACAGGTCTACCACAGCATGCCCTACCTAAGCCATGCTTGCTTCCCTCTGCTTCTTTCATGCTTAACTAGGTCTTCATTTCCCACTTTTATTTTCATCTTCTTTTTCTCCCAAGGGGAGCACATGCAAATGTTGTCTGTGTTTTTTTTTTGTTTTTGTTTTTTCAGTTTCTCTATACGTTCTTTATCATACTTTGCATAAAAAAAATTACAATGCACAAGGTGACAAAAAAACTAAAGACTTTTTTGGCTTCTTTTGATTACACAAATACATAGAATTTAAGCAAAAACTTGACTATCGTATGAGGGGGGAGCGTTCCACTTAAAACCCCCAAACACAAAAGGATTGTGAATATTTATGTTTCCAGAACACAAGCAATATTTCATGTTTCCAGCACTTGTATGACTTTTTACTTTATTTTGCTGTGTATCCGTACCCACCAATGTGATGAAACTATCTTTAATTTATTACTAAAGAAATTGTTTTTGTGTCAAATTGTCACATGAAGTGACCTCATTTTCTTTACATACTGTGTATTATAGCTTTATAGTGCTGAGAAAGCATACCGGTGACAAAGAATACACAGTGTATTGTGTTTACCAAACTTATGGAAAAAAGTGTTGTGATAATATTGACATGAAGCATTGTTCCTATGTGCTGACTAACATCAAGTACCATCAGAACCTTACTATACTTGACTATTTTTCCTTCCAATTTAGACATTGTGATGCAAAATAAAGCTCAACACAGACTAATTTTCCCCTCACTTCAACTGACTTTCTGAGATGACATCACAGAATTCTAGATATGTATGTCCAGTGAGCCCACATGAACAGATATGATCTACGTCTAAATGCAGTTAAGTTTAGCCAATAAATCTATCTTAAGTCTTTCACTGCCAAGTTTTGGACTGAGTCAACAGCTTTCCTCAGCACGTTTTGGGTCCATTGCACCCAAAACATGCTGAGGGAAGCTCTTGACTCAGTCCACCATATTCTCTGGAACATGGCATGCTGCTATTTGAATGAATGGTCTTCTTACAAGGAAATTGGATCTAGCATCCTCATCATAATTGACAGTACTTCGTCTTTAGTACTTTGACTTCAGTAGCAGTTGGCATTGAAAGACTTGCAAATATGGCAAAATTACTCAATGCTAGAGGCATTTTTAACCATTTCTTGGTTCCTCTTATCTACACTTTATTACTCTCAAGCTGGGCTCTTGAAATAAATTTTGTATGTGGTAGCTGCAATTAATGATTTAACTTCTATGGGGGGGGGGGGGGGGCGTGGAGGGTGGAGCTGGGAAGGGAATAAACATGCATGATAAGACTCGTATCACAATATGTAGGAGTATTTCTTTGTAGCCAGTTTCACATTACAGCAGCATTCCTGTGCAACTTTCAACTGTTGGTCAGTTCAAAACATACTCTGAATGATTACAAGACACTATCGGTCTCACAACATTGCTAACTGAAATGGCTTAGTCTTGACAAATCCTACTTTTCAGCCTAGGACCCCAATTTATTATCAAACTATCATGACAAAAACATTTTCTATGGGCAATAATGGTTATCAACACCAATTCAGTTGATAAATTGGTTAATTTAAGTACAAACGTTTCTCATAAAGAAACCCATCTATAGATGTGCCAGGCCATAAACACAGTTTGTGTCTAGGAAGATTTTCAGGTAGGACAAAATTTGGGGTCAGTTTGGAATCAGCGCACCAAAATCAAGCACTTTGTACATGTGCAGATGCTGTTTGTACAGGAAACAATATGCAGACATTCAGGCAAGCTAAATTATACAGACAAGACACATGCACACTGTTTGCCACGGAAAGGCTTTCATTAGGTGGGTTGTGAGGTGAGGAGGGTGTCTTGTTTCGAAAAATAGATCGCACAGACAATACTTAAATTGACATTACCATGCCATGTACATGTACTTGTTTTGCTTCCACATTTGTGCAGGTTTTTACTTTGACTAGTTCTTAAATCATGCAGCCAGAATTGGGTAGCATTTTTTTTGGTTATAAGCATCACACAGCATTCTTGGGCTCAAATGTCCATGTCATCCCATGCGGTAACATCCAATCATATTTTGACATTCTATTTTCCCCAATAAACCTACGGACAGTCAACTATTTGGCTGTCCATGGTAAATCTGTGCCTCAAAGCATACAACCACCCGTCTTTAAAGAACTCATCACCCTGCCACCAGGCACCTTCAATGATATCCGGTCTTTCTTCGCATGTCACAGATCAAGTTGATCACATCTCAGCCAGTAGATAATGGTTTCATAGATGTATCTCAATAGTGCAGGCTTAACTGCATACCACGTCAACATGTTGCACAGCCTGGACTGTACCACACTGTACCACAAGCCAATCTACAGGTCACATATTCATTCCACTGCTTTCACACTGAACCCAGGTCTATACATACATGTCCAGTAATCCTACCTTAAAGAGACACCACCCTCCCCCATCAGCAGATACAAAATAAATATCCCCCCACCGTGCTGTCTTAAAGCAAAGCTCCGTTCAAAGTAGGACTACTGAATACCTACGACACAAAATAACTAGAACACTTGTTGCTGACACACTGGATAAGAACGCACGCACGCACACAAACACAAACACACACAGAAACGGGTCCTGTGACCTTGAAAATGAACCCTTGGTCACCAAAATGCAATCAGATCATGGTAGCGTCAAGGTAAACTTCAGTTAACTCATTCCACCCTGGTAGAAGACAGAGTCAACAGCTTTTCTTGGCGCACTCTGAGCGCGCCAAGGAAAGCTGTTGACCATGGGCATATAGTTTGGAATGATCTTCCACGCAAGTTTCATCCAAAATTTTGAAAAAATAATCCCTAAATTAGTATAATACAATTAGCAGACGACATTTAGATATTAACGGGAAAAAGCGTCATTAGGGTGGAATGACTTAAATTTCAATCTGATGTGGCCTGTGAATCATGAGATATTTGGCTGGCAAGGCTTGTGCTACACACATACAGCTGGACAGTCGGACAAGCCACAAACATTATACACCCACCAAACATTGTTTGTGGGAGGGGTATAATTAACATCTCCGAAAGCTGTTTATTATACATAGTTTTGCCAGTCCATCAGACAGGCTGATGGTAAGCTGAAATATACAGTATACATTAAGCAGATCTTGCTGCAAGCCACCTGATTGGCCAAGCTAAAATGCATAAGGCTGCCTCTGTTCCCACTGGGTTCCAGTTTTTGTGCCTGCCGCTACCATTTTGTTCAGCTCTTCGTAGGCATTGTACATTTTCATGCATGACTTATCTGCCCTTGGAGCCGAGGCCAGCTTTATAACATGCAAGATGGCTGCTACAAAACTTTATTTTACCTGCGGCCTCTGGCTCTGCAGCAAACACTTCGCCACCATCCTTTTCATCACCTTTACAAAATAACATCCAACACTCCATTGACACACTAGACCAAAATTTTTCAAATATATGCATGCACAGTTTCGAGCAAGGCCACATGTACACAGTATATTCTATACGTGTCACTGGACACCATTCAATCACAAAACCATCCTATACTATCACTCACTCCAATAAAAGACAATATCAATTTTCACAAGACTATTTTCTGGGAAGATTACTATAGAGAACTAAGTTTCAAGTAAAGTACAGTTGGTGCAATGTGTCATATAGTCTACTAGTACTCGACGACGTGAGACGAGGTGTCACAATGTTCACTTGGATACTGTGCTCACCTTGCTGCCCAAACGGCTTACCACTCTTATCTATCTTCTTGGGCCTGCTGGCTGCACCTAGTGCAACACATCATGGTGTTGTTAGAACAGACTCTATTGCAAGACTCAACTTGGCTTTCTCATCATTAATCTTGCTACAAAGCCCTTACCCTTAAACCAGCCAAAACTGGCTGGTCATCATATATAATCTGGTTCCATGTGTTTGACTAAGTACTGAAAACAATCTGGAAGAGAACTGTTGATGAATTCTGTGACGATAATATGCCCCAGGTGCACAGTATACCTTGGTATCAGTTGTGTGCTTATGGCCCATGCAACGCCAAGGAAAGCTATCCGCTCCATCTTATAAATCCGACTTAATTCATGGAGCAAAAGGTTAATTCCTTCCATAAATGCAAATTCCAATCATAATGTATCACTTAGGACTAGGAAAAATTCCCCCCCCCCCCCCACTTTTGTTACTACCATAAATTTTGATTATGCCTTGGGTGAAGATTTCTATAGACCGTTTACCACAATGGTTTCCTTTCATTAATTCTTTTCCTTTTCAATCTAACTCTGATACTGTGAACTCAGAAATATATTTTGGAAATACTTCCATCATATTCTTGCTCCGTGTAGGTGGAGCAATGTTGTAGATTTCTGCTAAGTGGTCCTTCAAGAACGTTGCTTGACCCATTCAATAAACCGAAGTGTAGATCAACGAAGGAAAAACTTGTGGACTTAATATTAAACAGTGAAACTTATGCTCTACCAGATTTTCATGTTTACATTTTTGAAGGTGAACATATCAGCAGGGCGAGAAAATTCCAATGTCCTATTGTCCCAGACAACTAAAATTTGATACAGGACAAGTGAAAATTCAGTAAAATAACATGTAAATGATTGGGGCATTTGTCCTCAGACAAGCACACCCATGATGGAACTTCCTCGCTCTGATCAGGCTCCAGTCAAAGACCTGTTCCCCAACTGCAATGTTTTCAGAGATAGAGTCACCACAGCTTTATCATCCCTTTCTGATCCTTAGCCAAGAGTTGGCAACAGGCCACAAACTCAAGCAGGAGACAGTGTAAATATACATGTCACACTGCAAAGCATTTTTAACTTGGCAGTGTATAAAGTTAAGGCTCTTGGACAGAAACAACTGTTTACTGGAGTACATGTAGTTTTTTCATAACCTATCACTGAGAAGTTTTGGTCAATTTTGACCAGATCTGTGCAGGCAACATATATATCAGCAAAAGTCCTCCTACTTTTAGACACTTGGCAGAGGAAATTTTCCACAAATATATCTGGCTTTTCATTTGTAGTTTCTATAGATGGGACAAGCGTGTACATACAACTCTTTTTCCTACGCTAAAAGGACAACCTCAATATGAATACCAGGAGGATAAAAGAAAATCGACTGCCTGGCTTACCCTTCTGGGCTTCCACTTGATCGCCAGGGCCACTCATTGTTCCCTGCCGGATGTGGACCATCCTCTCCTCCGTAGAGATGAGGCGACCCTCTGGGCCTGGCTCCAGGACTTCCTCCCTGGCGTCTCCTGCTGCAACTGGAGAACAGATGAAGGTAAAAGTACATCACACCAAGCCTCTGTCCTTACCGGGTTATACTAGTCCGTTATCATACATTTCTCATCTACAAGCATCAGTCTTGCTGCTTATGTACTTAATTCTGAATTCCATACAATGTCAGTTTCCTGAAACTGAAAACTTGCATGTGTTTTCATTAAAGTGTGTGTGTGAACATCTCTCTCTCTCTCTCTCTCTCTCTCTCTCTCTCTCTCTCTCTCTCTCTCTCTCTCTCTCTCTCTCTCTCTCTCTCTCTCTCCCTCTCTCTCTCCCTCCCTCCCTCCCTCCCTCCCTCCCTCCCTCCTTCTTTTTCTTCTTTCTTTCTTTTTCTTCTTTACCAGTGAATTAGTCCAACACTTTTCTCAGCCACTATTATACATAGAAACTCCAAACTTGGCATGATTGTCCCTCCATACAAGGAGTTTGACTGTTTTATACAGAGGAATGAAGATGTTTAAAATTATGCAAATTCGTAGCATTTGAAATTTTAAATCTTGAATATCTTCAAAGTATTCTAGATAGAGATGTCATTTCAACTTCTACTAGGGGGTTATTGACCATTGCGCATGAATTGAATCCAAACAAAAGTTGTAGTTATTTAAATTATGCTAATTAGCAGCATTTGAAATTTCAAAACTTAAATACCTTCAAAACTAGTATAGACAGACATGTCATTTCAACTTCTACCAGGAGGTAATTGACCATCGCGCATGTAATGAATCTTGAACAAAAGTTGTAGCAATTTAAATTATGCTAATTAGCAGTATTCGAAATTTTCAATCTTAAATATCTTCAACACTTTAATAGATAGCGATGTCATTTTAACTTCTATTACTGTGTTATGGAATAGTTGTACACTGCCATACCAATATGCTTTGAAGACACACACACTGATTTGCTACGCAGCAAATCATCTTTTCTAGTTTTTTGTTTTTTGTTTCTATATCCTGAGCACATCACAGAATCAACACTGAATTTCATACACAGCTTTTAAAACTGCTTACTTCAAGCAGCGATGCATCCATGGTACTTTTTACCTTCTTTTTGTGTACTCTTCAGTTGACAACAATTTTTCTGTCTTTTGGTTATCAACTAAGGACATGCCTTTTGCCAAAATGACTGCCACTGAAATACAATGTTCCCCCGTCTCAAAGGTGGATACCATGCTGCCTCCCCGACCAGGTACGTACCTTGCCCCTCCTGACCCCTTCCTTCAATCTCCTGCTTGTATTTCTCAATGTCTTCTTCTGTCATGTTGTCAAATGGGTTTGGTGCATAGTACTGTTTGTAAACATTTGCGTTGTGTTGGTGATCTCTCTGAATGATTCCTTTAGAGGCAGCACCCATCACAATGAGAGGGTCCTGTGTCCCGCTAATGTGGCCTTCCTGCAATTAACACATACCCAGGCAAGTCAGGCAAACCTGAAACTTACTCCACATCAGCCACTGACTTTTACGTCTATTTACCTGCATATATTTATGACAAACATTGCACATTCAAATTCTTCCCCAAGACAGTGCCACTCAAGCACCGGCAACCCCAGCCTAGAATCAGCGGTTTTTGAAAGTCATGCAGCATCTGAGCGTTTCATGATACAGAAATAATCGCTAAGGCCCTTGACCACTGTAGTATGGAAAGAAGTACAAATGCATCGGCACATTCACGCTTAATGGCCAGAAACACTGCCACACAATTGGTTCATTACCTTACCTTATACAGTGATACAAGACATACCTCAAGTTACTTTTCAGTAAGGATTCCATTTGCAAAACTAAACTGAATACCAAGCAGGCCTTCACGAACTTACAGCTGATTGTCAAATTATTGAATATGGATAAACTTAGCTTTGGTATCATATGTTTATGACTTAATGATGATCATAACATTACAAGCAGTTAAGGCTGTTGATGCCACTGTCCTACTAGACTGCATCAATGCATAACACATGCTCCACCTTTTAGTTCTAATTTGATCAATATACTGTTATACGATTTGTCTTGATGTCGACTTCTTTTGCTTGAAGTGCAGCCATTTCTGCTTTGTCCCAAAAATCTTCAATTTCAAGCTCACGGGTTGCAGTCAGCACATAATTATGTACATTAAGACTTGAGTTAAAAGCTTTCCTTGGCATGTGTCAGGCAATAAGTGTCCAACCCATGCCAAATAAAAGCTGGGTTAAACAAACCCAAAAAGGCTGAGACAAGAGGTACCAACCATTATAACTGTTTCTCTGTTTCTCATTTTTAGGTGATATACTGATATCAGATGATATACTGATATACTGATGATTTCAGATGTCAATGCCCATTTATTCTGCATTCTGATCTTTTCAATAAAGTACACTGCTATACAAGACCATCCTTACCACCACCAAAACATGGTCTCAAAATACATGTGGTCTGAAAATACAGACATCTTTATTCCAGAATAATGTCCTAATGTACTATACTGGGTGAAGATGGTCAATGTACATAAATAATAATATGGCATACCTTCAACCTCTGTGCTTCCTCCCAAGTCATGCCCTCCAGTATTTTTGATTGTGGGCCTGCCCCACCCTTCTCTGTGTAGTATGCTTCTCTTATCTGCCATACAAAAATTAATGCATAATTACATTATGACACTTTTGTGAAACTTGTTCTACTGGTTTGACTTGTATGTTTACAGCATCATATTTCTACTCTGAACAGCTTTCCCATTAAAAATGTATTTGTTTTCAGGGTTTATTCTGACTTTTCTCCACAAATTATGGGGGAAAACTAACAGTTGTTCTCACAAAGAGCATTTTATGTTTCCCTAATTTTGTTCTGTTGTTGGACTTCAACAAATATGACCTCTTACTTAATATGTCAAAGGCATTAATATTTACTTCCTCTGGTGCCAAAATACAAACACTGAAAAATCTCAAATTCACTTTCATCATTTTGGAAATTGAGTTTACCTGAAATCCTGAGTCTTTCTGAGCAACAATCCTTGTAACATTGCAAATCAAGCTAATAATGCAAAAAAAAAACTGTGTCAACAATCCAGAATTACTCCAGAAGCCTAAATATGTGTAAGGCTAAGAATTTGGGGTAGGCAAACAAGCTCGTACAAGGGCTGGTCACTATGTTTCTCACCTCTCTTTGCTTAGAGCGGAACTCTTTCGGGTTGTCCGTGATAGGAACAAATTGGTTAGGATTTTCTACCTTTAGTGGGGTACTTGTCTTGGCTGGGGAGCCGTCCGCCACCCACTGCAAGAACACATGCAGCCAAGAGATGTGATGGAGAGATATCCACTTGTATACATGAGTCAACTCAGATTTACAAATTTTACAGCAGTGCAACAACACACTTTTTTTTCAATAATGTTGTGAATTGCTGTTTTTGCTTCTTGTTTTGCATTTTTGTAATTTGGCTAATAGCTGCACTTCAAGATGTTTTCATTCCTTAACATTTACTAATGTTGCAGTTTATTTTCTACAAAATCAAGTGAGCATCAAGTTACATTTAGCTTGCCCACGAAATCAACAAGTGAAGCTCCCATTTCAACCATAATACTGAGGACATCACACATATACATGACAGTCAAATTCCAACAACCTGTATTGGTTCTGTGTATGTCAGTTTGGTTTGAAAGAACTTTGTAACAAGTACATGGCTCCACTGTGATTGTATGATGATACCACACAACTGTTCTCTGTACTGTTTCCTTTATTTACGAGAGTGGATTAAGAACAAAATTTACTAGGGATCTTCTATTGTTTCAGATCCTGTTTCCATCTGCACAACATGTATTTTTGCACAAGCAACCATTTGGGTCTTCCAAGCAAGTAAAAAAAATCTACTGTGAAGTCCCAACTAAAACCTTAAAACCCTGACAAACCAAGAATGCAACACATGCAAGTAAAAATGCTTCTCCCTGAAGCTCATATAGTTACCCGTGTGATTTTCTTAGGGTTTGGAGTGCCTGTTTCTTCGAATTCTTCACGTTTGTATGCGTTAGGTGTGTTGAGCCATTCAGACTTGAACTGTTTCTTCTGGTACTCCATCATCTGTTTTATGGGGGATCTAGAACAGCAGACACTTTTATCAAATACATTGTCCAGCTAAACCTCGTTACAATGACTGTCAGACATCTCACATATTCACTGCGATACAACTTTTTTTTTTTGGGGGGGGGGGGCTTAAAGTCAAATTCCTCTGTTGTTTGACTCATTTATCTGACATATTCTGATTTCTGACACATTTTACGAAGGAATGGTGTCATTACAATGAGGTTTTACTGTACTTGTACACACACACACTGGGTGATCAGACGTTAAAACATTCCATCTGGCCTCTCCCACCATTGCATAATGTAACTGAATATTCTACCTATTTCCATGTACAACAATTATCAACATATGATTTGGGCCCATATATTATACAAGTCAAATTAAGACTTGAATCCAAATAATTCTTTTATAGTTTGAAAAGTTTTAAACTGGATGAAAACTGCGCCAAGTTTGAGCACACAAAAACACGAGTCCTGCTGCTCTGTTTCCTCAAGGATCACAGGGACAAAACTTTCTCCAACATAAGTGCAACTATCGGGTGAAACTTATTACAAGCTACGGCAGAGACATGACATGAAAGAACATTCCTATTTTTCAGCAGGACGTATCTTCTTACTTAGTAAGATTAGATTTCCATAGTAACAAAACTAATTATAAACATTTTGGTGGAAATTTGGAAGTTAAATATTTGTACACTGCAGGCACGTGCAAACAGATAAAACTGACACATTTATCCATGTGCCCTTTGGTACTGGGGAGAAATTCTTGAAAACATGACCAATTTTCCTTTCTATATTGTACATAATAGTTGAAGCGTCCCATGCACGTGATACTGACTGGTATTTGCTGCGCTCGTCATCAAACACGTAGGAGAAGGAGGAGGATGTGGGAGGAACCTCTACTTCACTGTTCACTCGGTCCTTCTTGTCTCTCCGTAGCAATGGTTCATGGTACACATAACCAGTTCTGTATCCCTGTAAAACAGAGGAAGACTCTGGTAACTTATCTTGCCTACACTTCAAATAGCCCATACCAGCACATGATTTTTTTTTAAAAAGAATTTCAGTTAACCACTAAGTTTTAGTGCATACTGATAATCATTCATGCGGAGGAAAGTTTATTTTATGGTCATGAAGTAATGAGCCTTTGCCCCTTCAAGCTGATGTTCGAAGTCCTGCACATTAAAAATTCATAAATTTTGAAGCAACATATTATTCCATGACTAAAAGACTGCTGATTCTGTACAAAGAAAGGGATGTGACAAGTTTACAAAGAATGTTTTAACATGACATCAAGCAGCAGATTTTCCTTTTTTTATTGTGTATTTCACCGTTTCTGACTTCTTCAGAGCCTTCACTGAAGTGGCTGATGTTGTGACACAATGTTCTTAAACATGGATGCAATATCTCAGCTATTTGTGAGTCTACTATCCACATCTGAGATAGCTACTGTCCATGTTGGTCATCAAAATTTTTGCGACCATTTTTCTCTTTGTTTCAGATTCTTATTCCTGAAAATGTAATCTGAATTAACACATATTGTTAAAACTTTTATTTTCCTTTCTCACATTCTCAAGAATATTATTCTTTCCTTTCTCACACTCTTAAGAATATTTTGTTTCTCTTGTGACAATACTGAAAATTGTACTTAAACATTACATTAGTTTTGCTTTTCTTTTCATAACCTTTGCTGTGCTTGCAGAGCAACAGACCATCATGGTTCTCTAGTTTTGTACTACTACTGCACTTTCACATGCACAACTCATTTCTATACCACATGATTTTTCCACCTCTGCATGGGATGATTTACACTCACTTTTTACCAGTACTTTTTTTGCCTGAAGATATTTTGAGAGATCATTGTAAGAACTGTATGTTAAGAGCTCAACTGAAACAGCAGCATCTCTCTCTCTCTCTCTCTCTCTCTCTCTCTCTCTCTCTCTCTCTCTCTCTCTCTCTCTCTCTCTCTCTCTCTCTCTCTCTCTCTCTCTCTCTCTCTCTCTCTCTCTCTCTCTCTCTCTCTCTCTCTCTCTCTCTCTCTCTCTCTCACACACACACACACACACACACACACACATACACACTTTTTTAACTATTATCATTTTTTCGCAAAGCATGATTTTGCAAGGTCAAAATAAAACTAGAGAGGTCTTCACTGTTCTAACATAGAACATGCTTCCACTCACAGCGTTGTCCAGGCTCCTCATTAAGGCCTCGAACTCCATCTCTCCACGTCGCCACTTCCTCTTGCCTTCTTCTTCATGGTGGTAGAAGGAGTTAACCTGGTCTACAATAGACTGTCGGTTCTCCTCTGGGATTACACTAATGTTTTCTACACCAAGAGGCATCATACGCAGCTGAAACAGTAAAGCAGCATCATATGATCCATGTTCAAAACAGTGGGACTCGAGCAGGAAAAACAGTTCCAACAGAAGACATAAAAAGAAATCAAGTACAGTGAAATCTCCCCATAGGAGCACCATCTGCTCCCTGCAAAGCGTGTTGGCTATCTGAGAATGTCTGAAAATTTCTGATAAATGAGTCAAAAAGCAAGAAAATCTGTCTTGAAGTCCCTTAATACTTACTAAAGATCATGTTGTATCTCTCAGTATAGCTATAATGAGGTTTCGTTACACAATGTGTGCCAATAAACCGACCCTCGCAATGTGGTTTGGAAATAATAAGTTCCCTACATACAATCTTCCCCATCATTACACCAGACCCTTCTCTTTGCAGGTGCGCTGAAAATTTTGTTAACCTAGGGATTGTTTAATAATGGTAAGTTATGAAATGTTTATTTACGCTACTATGAAAACAATCATGCCAAATTATTGACTATACCCAGATGACTTATGAATCTCTTTGCACCAGATATACAGCCCCTCAAAGTACACACACAAAGTTGCAAAAATTAATACATCTTCAAACTAAATAATTTTTTTTCTGTTTTGGAAGGGATTCTGCAAAAAAAAAAAAAAGACAGACCAACCTGTGTATCACATGCAAGCATGACATTGAAGGCAAAGTAGAAGGCCTCTTCAATGGATTCACCACAGGCCAATACCCCATTATTCCTCAGGAACATTATCTGCAAACAAGCAAAAAAACATTACAAAATCTTCACCACCATCACCACCAACACCTCTCACACACAAATGGGCAAATCTGCATGTGCCCACTGAGTTCCAATAATAAATTTACAACTAAATATTAAATTTATAATTACTCATGCCAAAGAAAATTGTAACATCTTGTGTTGAAACACAGAGCTACAAGGGCACTTAAAGGCAGTATTTACCACTATATTCAAAACTGTCACAATGTCTCATGTTTTTCTTTCTAGCCTACAGCATTACACCAACAGAATATTGGATCAGTTTCTTACATGCATTTAAAACCTACTCAAATTGATGTCATGAACATCAAAACGAAAACTCAAAATCTTACAGCTAGCGGTACGACTGTAATAATCGCTGTTGATACTATGGAAACATTATTCTACAAGTGCACATTGATCCAAAGGATCTATGTCCCCCACCTCAATATACAGAAGAAAGCTATTTGATGTATACAGCATGTCTGGATGCACAAAAAAATGATATGTTCTTGGGCCCTGTGACCTTGAAAGTACATCCAATGTCAAAAGCAATACATGGTGCACATGCCCTTGGTATGATGCATCTCTGGTATAAATTTCATTATTCTATCTCTTAGGGTTCTAGAGATACGCTCCCAGATGGATGGATGGAAAAGGCCCCTATCCCTACTAATTCTATGTCCCCCTATGCCATCTTCAGTGGCGGAGCACAATAAAAGAGAGAAAAAAGTTTGCTACACCTATCAAAATCCTTTAGGTACACCTGCAAAACAATGACAGTATCACCAACAGTTTCAGGGAAAGTCATACCTTGTTAGAGGGTCCAAGTGCCCTAATTAACCTATCTCTTTCGTCTTGGTCCACTATGCCCTGGAAGTCGTAACGGCTGACCTCTCCGCACAGCAGAGCTTCGCGGCTGATGGGCAGCAGGCCCGTCTTCAACATGGACATCTGAAACAGTACCAAATATCATAGTGTATCACAGTATTTGATGGACTCACATGTCCACACTGATCAGAAACTGCCTATTAAAAGTTGTGACATGACAATCTGGTTCAATATGCAATGCAACAAAAACTGTGTCCACAATTTACGAAAGGAATATGAGCCAATATATATGGCCACAAGTGTTCATTAAAAATTATGCAAGACACACAATTCAATTCAAAGCACAAAGTATTACAGGCCGAAATACTGTAACCGAGAGCCACAGTTTTTCTGTATCATAGCAATGTTTTTAATACCAACACCAGTTTCTGAGTCTGATAAAGGGAACAATTGGTAGGGATGTTGAAGAGAGGTGACTTCAGTAATACTGACCGAGACTGCTGCGGGTGACTGTATGTGTATGATGGCCTTAATGTCGGGGCGGGCAGCGTGGATGGCCGAGTGGAGCGTGTAGCCAGCCTTGTTCAGTGTCAGTGTTGTGTTGCCAGAGTCAAGTATATCTCCCTGCATGTCAATTTTCAGAAGGCTAGCTGCAGTCACCTCGTGGTAGAAGAGGCCATAAGGAGCCACCAGGAAGTGCTCCAAGTCCTGGCTTATTCTTGCCTGTAAATAGACCAAGGCAGTGTGACCTTATCCATTCATAATCAGTTAAACCACAAAAGCTTTATTGCATATTACAGGGCTTGAAATTAACACCAGCCACTGGCCAAATGCTGGTCAATTTTGCAATTGGCAAATGATTTTTTACACCTGGCTGGTTGTTAGACTCAAAATTTTAAATAAGAAGTCTAATCTCGTTTTGGTTTTGTCGTGTTTGGCTAGTGGATAAAATTGTTTATTTCAAGCCCTGTATTATAAATGTGGTTTTGAAGCAATCAGTAGTACCATGCACATTAAAAGAGAGAGTCTCGTATTCCTTAACCTGCAGTTTTTAATTATCAGAATAAATGCTACTTAAACACATGCACATAGCTGGCCAGTCACGATATCTCGCGTGCATGTACTGCATAAATATTTAGTATTTTCACTTCTCACCAGAGGGCAGCATAGCTAGCCAGTCCCATTGAATCTCGCAAGGGTTGCTAATGATATGTGCTGTGGAATCACCTGATCCTGAGTTGCTGCTTACAACAAAATACATGTCCCACACAATAATGCATTGGTAGCTCTGCAATACTAATGTCATTGGTTTTGCCAATCCAAGAGACACCTGCCACCCCACCTCCACAGATGGAGAGTCTATTAACAGAAAATGCTGGACAGGTAATAGGGTATTATCAAATTCTGTTTAAATTTAGTTGAATTCATCCCCAGAATGTTCAACCTGTAATGTATGATCTCTGAACAAGCTGCTTCACAAAACAGAAAGTATCGGCACCAAGAGCAACAACACATACAATTGTACATCTTGAATTTGCACTACAACAGCTGGATAGACTGACTGCTTTATATCTTTATTCTGTATATATGCTGAACCATGGAAACATTAATATGGCACTGTTGATTAACAGTATAAATGTACATGATAGTTACGTATGTTCATCCATTATATCTGCATGGCCATTATCTCGGTGTTTTATTACTGTCCCCATTCACCACAGCATAGTGATGTATGTAATATATATGGTACCCCGTACATTATAGTCATTGAAATGTATCAATTTTCATTTTGTGACTTGTAATACCTTTCATTTAACCCCAGCCAATACCATTAACCCATTCCTGGTCAGAGTATGACTGAGTCAATAGCTTTCCTTGGCATATTGTGCCAAACCCACGCCAAGGAAAGCTACTGACCTATAGGGTGTAGCATCATGAATGGTCTTACATAAAAATCTCAGCAAAAATGTTTTCTAGTAATGAGAAATTAAAGCAAAAACACCATGGCTGACAACAATTTACATTTGGGCATTTTTGGGTGATTTGGGTGGGAAAGGGTTACGATGAAAACAACAATGTGCAGTAATCTCTACAATGGGCATCCAGGACTGCAGCTGTAATATTGGACCGAGTGCACTTTCATCAGGGACAATTTATTCAAAACTACTGGTCTTCAACGATATTCAGCAGTTTCTACATGTGGAGTCTTCCTGATATGGATCAATATCAGTACCAGTGACACAGGTTCTTATTGATTTGCATGGCCAACTGGCAGAATGCAAATCTTTTGGGACCGACACAACGTAATCTTGTTTAAATAAAAGAAAAATCCAGACGCCTCCTCATATTGAACTCTTTCAGTGCGTAGTTTTTACTGAGTAAACACCTTTCCTCATTGTGCCTTGGGTGCAGTGCACCCAAAGTGCATCCAGGAAAGCTGTTGACCTGGACCATCCTTATGGTCTATGCAACTGCAGCCATGCAGGTACTTGGATGAAACGTCACTTCACAAAGAATATGAATCTAGTATCATTATGCTAGTACAGAACAGATCCACCTTTGTCCAAAATAACAATAAAATGATTTAAGGGTGGCACAATTCTGACACTTTATGACTTGTTCATTTAGACGTTTCCAGACATTTCACGCCTGTCACATGGCTGTCAAAACATATCACACCAGAAGATGAGCTAACATTTGACTTGTAGATGCATATGACAGACAAGACTTCCTAAATTCAATGCAAATATACACCATCACCATAACTAAATACCCTGGGGAAAGTCAACAAAAACAAACACATTCAGAAGTGGATGCGTTCTGACATTACTGGATCCTTTGGTCAAATCTTTTCCGCACATCTTAATAAAAAAGAGTATTTACATATTATATGTGAGCAAAGCCTGGTGTGCACAGTCTACTTTTCTACCTCTGTCCTCCTCAAATGTGGTGATATACACATTAGCTGGATGGAGCTACACAGTCCCAACACCAATGGGTACAATATCTAACACCATCCAATTTATTCTTCTGTGATGATGGCAGAAAGAGAGACAGAAAGAGAAATAAACAGCAAGCTTTTATTTTGTTACATTGCTTACTGTTCTTCCTTGTAATCCAACAATGATGCCATTTGTTCCCATTTGTTCTATCTGCATTTAAGTTACTTCAGCTGCTGCCAGTAACTCCAACGCAAAATGTTGGCTTGTGTTTTGCCCCTCAGCAAAACTTGTTTTTACAAGGTAAAGTTGGCTTTTATTTGAGCACTACTGAAATCATGTTTTCCTTTTATTCTGCAAGTACAGAATAAAAACAGGAGGCAAATGGGCCTGATGCTCTGCTCACATATACATGTAACTGTATAACCATCACAAAAAACTCATTCCCCGAAATGCAATCCTTTTGTGACCTTCAGAAAGTAGGTCAAGGTCATCCACACTGTACAATATCAAACTTGCAAATGATACACATTAGTTGTACTTTTAGCATTTAACACTAACCATATTCTTTTTCAACATATTGAACTGAGGCCCTCCCCAAAATAATTGTTCGTTTCCACTAACTGGACCAACCCATCTCTAAATCTGCCTACTGACCCCGTTAACTTACTTCTGACCAAAAAAATTAAATAAACGAAAACACCTACCTACCCAACATTGTGGAACATTTAACAAAGGAAACATACCGACCCACCCAAACTGTCTGACTAAAAAAAAAATTGCCTAACTACCCCCCAAAAAATTGGTCTGTAATAGGGGAAACGCACCTTTATTTTTTTTGGCCTTTGCGTCCTTTACTGAGGAGCTTAATGTCCTTGAAATATGGGTCATGGTCACCCATAATTTTACAAAAATTGATCATGGGCCTAATGCATGTTTGGTGAACATTTTATAGTTTTATCTCTGGTCATTATACAATAATGAATCTAATGTGTTTTTTATACTTGTAATGTTATTTCCAATTAATACCACCAGTGGTACCAGCTTGACTGAACACATGATAGACTCTGTACAGTGGTCCTGTCATGATACATGGATATATGCCTACCTGATATTTTTCCCAAGATAAAATGTAATGACCATCACCTAAGAAAATATATATCCTGAAATGCATTCACTTCACGACCTTGCAGATGAATGTCAAGGTCATCCATATAATGCACCTCCAAATCACCAGCTTTATTCTTTTTCAAAATATTGAATTTCCAGTGTTTTCAACACAGTTTAGTCCATATCTTCCATAAAACTGAAAAAGGTGCCATCAAATATTGGCAATTTTTTGTCTTTTTGCCTATCTACAATTCCTACCTAAGTTCCTAAGTTTCATGATGATTCCAAAAAACTCTTTGAAAAGACGGCATTCTCAAAATTTTTCACATCTTGGTCCATGTATCACAATAATCTGCAGATGGTGTCACCAATATCAACGGCAACCTAGATTTGCATTGGCCTACCCTTTATATGTCCTGAAATTTATTCAGTTATTCAGGGTTATCTTGAAAACTGTGGACTGTACATGTGTCATGTTCGCTTAAAAAATTTACAGTCACATGGGTGGATGATGGATAGATGAATATGCATGACACACATCTCCAGCTTGTGTAATACAGCCACAACTAAGGTCCATCTGGTGACTACGACTAATGACTCCAGTAAATACTATTATTATTGCATTCCTGGCTTCACCCAGTACCCAGACAACCAGCTAGGTTATACTGTATGGACCTTTTATTGCACACTAACACAACAAACCTCAATGTTGCACATCCATTTGTGAATGCTCTTGACCACATATCACAAACTGATACAAAGTACAATCTACCTGAAGCACAAACTGATACAGTGTACAGTCTATCTGAAGCACAAACTGATACAGTGTACAGTCTATCTGAAGCACAAAC
This sequence comes from Hermodice carunculata, assembly GCA_964020975.1. Lineage (NCBI taxonomy): Eukaryota > Metazoa > Annelida > Polychaeta > Eunicida > Amphinomidae > Hermodice > Hermodice carunculata. The sequence continues at coordinate 44,415,639 of OZ026616.1, forward strand.
TGATACAGTGTACAGTCTATCTGAAGCACAATGGATTTTCAATAAAATACTCTTCTGTGTTATCATAAAGGTCATTCACGTCCCATTGAGAGGTCAATGTAGCAGCAACTGAATACACAACAAAGTATCAGATGTGTGACCGGAGACCTGTGTGCATCATACAGATGACAGTGGCCCATGTGACGGACAGGAGGCCTGTCTTTGTTTATCCCACATACCCTGAATCATACGTGCCTGCTTGGTCCATGTCTGACTCATAAGTTGCCAATGGAATGAGGTTTTTATGAGGAGCACTACTTCACCTGGAGGCAGAACTGTCTGGTCAGATTTCTCCCTGGACAAAGATACTACCTCTGGATGACCACACATCTCCTCAAAAACATCATTTAACCCCTTCTTCCTGACATATTGATCTCATTCCATACGAGGAGGTTCAAGTCTTCATACAGCGGCAGCATCACTTACAAGGCAATGCAAAAGCCACCACTGACTTCACACTGGACATGTTGGGTACTTTCACGGATGCTCTTGTATACAATTCCCATAAGAAATGTGGAAAAACTGTTGCCATTCTAGCATGTGTCTGCGACCTGACACATTCTGGTAACAATTTCTCACTCTCAGCCCTTTCCCCTTTACACTGGCCAAGACTGACTGGTGGTCAAATGTCATTTGCTTCAGTGTTTTCAACTACCTTCAACAGTTATGAAAAATAATTTGAGAATTGTAGATAAGAACTATCAAGATTACATCCCCCAAGTCAACAGCTTTCCTCATCATGGGTTGGCCACTTAGTGCCCAACCCATGCGAAGGAAAGCTGTTGACTTAGTCTACTTCAAGAAAGGAAGGGTTAAACTTTTTTCTTGGACATATTATGCAAGTCTCGGAGAAACTTAAAATCCCCTATAATTTCTTCCCGGACCACTGTCAGTGGCTCCTGACACAAGGTTATACATCTTCATTTGGTGCGTGGGGCTGGCTGTGCTTTTAAGAATACATGTATTCTTGTAAGTGCCAATCACATGTTGCACTAGAACTCATGGCCCTATGGGCATATCCCTGACAAGCATCTCAAGGCTACACCTCAGTCTATCAGTTCACCCTGCAGACACACCCACCACGTTTACTACTCACCACAGTGTTTCCCTTTGAGCAAAATTGTGCTTATATGATGCACAGAAATTAACCTATGACCTCCCAATTTGAACTTGCAGGTTACAAGAGACCTCCTTGAAATCCTAGAAGAAAGAGGACCCTAGATGTTGAGTTAATAGATTTATGGAAACTTTGTATCCATGACCCTCTCGGAATACTGGGGACCTCCAAAAATGATCTCCAAGACTATGGACGACTCTCAGGGAAAAAATCTAAAGGGAAACCCTGCTTTACTGACACACACCAAAGTCTTTTGCCTTGTTGGCAAATTCAACTATCAATCTGCCTTATCACAGGTGTACAAAATGCATGTGCTTAGGTTTTTTTCATCGCTGCTGTTTTTGATGTAAACCAGTAATATAGTATTATGTAATATTTTCACCACTGGCTGATGACTGAACAAATATACCAACCTCTCTGACTTCTCACTTCCTTGTTTTCTGCATGGACAGGGACAAATCAATTTTGACTTCTTCTTCCAATGCAGACTCATTACCAGTAATAGGTTTTCCTCATATATCTTGCTTGAATTACATGACAAATTACATGTTAAAAAAAAACTGAATAACTAGCAGTTCCATTTAATTAAAAACATATACCGGTGCCTGTCTAAAATTACTGTTTTTGTTGGCTGCTAAGTCATGCCCCAGGTGCTACAACTGAAGCATGACTCATCAGACACAGGTAATGTATCAATCCCTGATACAGTAGTCCCAGTCTTAACTCTTTGAATAACAAATTTTGGACTGGGTCAACAGCTTTTCTCCACGGACACTGGGGGCAATGCGTCCAATGTACGTCCAGAAAAGCTGTAGACCTGGGGTATTCTCTCTGGAACAATAGGCATACTGGTACTTGGATGAAAGGATTTTTTAGGAGGAATACCAATCTGGGATCCTTGTGATACATCAGATTAGTTTGACTTAAGTAGATCACCTTAAGTCGCCCTTGGCACTGAAAGAGTTAAGAGATCACAATTTGGTCACCACTAAGAGGTGGCCTTTCAAAGACAGCTTTTACTGTAATACTGTTCTGAAACTTAATGTACTACTCACAAGTTATATCAAGTGTAACAGAGCTGTATTGAATAGTCTCACTTTAAAGAACTCTTCTTGGTTTGTTGGCTTTCATTTAGTTTTTGGCAGCGGTGGAGGTGCTGGTAGTGACTGGTTGTGAGATGAAAGGGCCATATACCCTGGCAAAGATAGCACTGTTTTGTGACTCCTGTTCCTTTGCAGGCAGGCAAGAGAGAATAGGGTTCACAAAAATTAAATCTGCCATCTGCTTAATTTCCCTTGACAAAAATGATTGTAATGTGGTATATAAATGTAGGCTTTAAAACCAAATGAATTTCCCATCTTCGAAACATGAAACTCCGCGGAAATAATTGTACACACAGCAAGAACTCCATGTAACTGGTGAACAACAAGTCATTACTTGCTAAAGGTCACGGTTTGGCTATCAATATTTTCCTTACTGTAGTTCACAGTGCATTTAACAAGCCATGTGTTTTTCGTTTTTTCCCCACCCAATATTCATGATGAAAAAACTGACAACCTGTTGACATAAATGTGTCTAATGACTTACTTGATAAGTGCAAACCACTCATCTAAGTCAAAAATAGTTATTTAAACTTCAAATCTGTTAAGCCTATAAAGTACTTAAAATGCTACGACCTATTATCCCGAATTATGTCCCAGTCCTACAAGGAAAACTATTCAAATGGGCTGTAATTAGGGATTAATATTTGGACCATACTTATACTACATGTACCGTATTATCCCTTTAAGTGCCCGGGGCGCTTAGGGAATTTATCCCAAAGGGAGTGTAATATACATGTATATGTATATGTATCTCCTACAATTCTCAGTCAAACTGTTTGTCATTACTGTTGAAATTAGTTGAAAACACTGTTCAAAGTGCCAGACACGAAAGGGTTAACTGGTGATCAAGACAGATGGTCTGTGATTGGAGTGGTCTCTTCCACACGACACCACAGAACCATAACTTTAGATTTACCTGTAGATGGACTTTTAATTCAAGTGCCATCATGCTTATATCTTTGCAAAGAGAAAAAGGAAATCTGTTGATTCAAGTTTCCAACTTCACACAGAAAGGATCAACAGTAGCTGCACAAATAAGGGACAAAAGAATCACTACTTTCCCAAAAAATGCTTCCACTGTTAATTACACATCTATAGCATCTGCAGTGGACCAAGGATGATGATTAACAAAAGGTACATTCTGCTTTAACGAGTCCTGTATAATTCCCAACTGAGTGAAAGTAACAGATAAAGCAATCTAGTTGGGATATTTTGAGTGCGTGGACTTGAACCTTACCACAGAATAAAACAGGTTTAGCAGAACCAAGACAAGGTCTGAATTCTTCACTTTGAAACTCTATTTTTCTGTTGGATCATGCAGTGAGCCTCCAAACCCCTTCAGACATACCAGAGGAGAACTCTGCTTTAACCATGAGTGAGTGTTAGTAACAGCAGTGTTTTTGGTGGGAACACTGGTGTACTCTGTGGTGTAAAAGGCTGTACATCCAGGCACTGACAGTCACACGCTGATGCATTCTGTCTATCAAAGCTGCTGAACTATTCAACTGCCTGGTACAAAAAAATACACAAACACATAACAAGCTGGTTAATCTAGTGCACTGATGAGCAGGAATGCTAAAACTAGGCCGTTAATTTTGCAACACTGCCCGTTACTGATGACAACATGTATATGGATATGATTAGAAATTACACAGTAAAACCTGGTCTTCTTGCACACTTCTCATATGTAGACACTTTTTGGCAAGTCTGTCACCCCCCCCCCCCCCTTGATATTTTCAAATTAATGACACACACCTCTTAGAGTGGACACCTCTCCACTCTGCGTTGTAGACACTTTGCATGGTATACATGATAAAATAACCTATTTTATTTGAACTAACATTCTGCCTTGCAATTCTTAATTCACAACTCAGGAGACCTGAGGGTGTCCCGAATAGGCATGTTTTACTTGGTATGTTTCTTTTTATACAATGCCTCCTTTGTTTTCTCAAGGGATATATGTGTCACCTGCTTACACATATATCCCTGCTTTAAATTTCTAAGGCTAAATTTCAACACAGGACTGGTTTGCTTTGGTGAATACATTTTAAAATGCATTTATATTCATGAAAACAAAGGAGGCATGGTATAAAAAGGATACATCCCTTGTTCTCGTGATTTATCTGGAATCCTGCATTTTTAAATCCCTACGCTTCGCTCCGGGATTTAAAAAAGCAAGATTCCAGATAAATCCCTTGAACTTGGGACGTATCCTCTTCGGAAAGTTTAAAAAGTCATGTTTGAACTGGGTAAGGTATTTAGATAGTTGATTCCCTAAGTTAAGACCATGGTCATAAGAAAGCATTATCATGGTCATGTAATCAAACATGACCACAGACCTTTACATTCCCAATTTCACATTCTGACATGCATTTACTTTTTATTTTTATTTCAATTTATACTTTTATTATTCTTTAATACCAGCAGCACAATACTGTGGGCAGCTTTAAATTACAACAATCATGGAAACATGGGGATTATACACGTATGTCTTCATCAGGCAGTACATTGCAGGTATCACTGAAATTTTCCCAAAAAATTTCTTGAAACCATGGGACTCTCTGTCTTTGGCAGAAAGATTCCATTGAGACTGGGCCTGGTAGATGTGCTGGGGCTATGGTCCTCACATGCTTGCAGTTACATAAGGTAGTTGCAGTCACCGTACACTTATTACATTTCATGCGGCACGTACCATGCTGTCCTAATGACAGGTGACTAACAGAGTGCTTGTCACTGTGACTGACCTCCTATTGAAGATCTTAAAATTTGGGTCAAGAAATAAAAAAGATACATGATGATTGTGGTGCTGGGCTTGGCAAGAAGACTGAAAAGGCTGTCAGCACGTCAACCATTGTTGATGTCTCTGCGGGTGAAATAACTGAAAGATTCAGCTCCTCACCACCCAGAGTTCCAACAAGGACTGTGGACATGTCACCCTCACAATGTTCCATGGGCAAACACTTTCTCTGTTTGCAACAGAAGCTTGACTCTAACATCGCTTGGGTTCATGCACACCTTTCAGTAGTTTAACATGATTATTACTTTCAAAAGCAAAGACAAGATGCCAAAAATCTAAGAAATTTCCTTCTGTACTAATCTGCAGTACCAGCCTTCTTAACTCAGAGCTCTGTCTTGTTTGTCAGCTGAGCTAATAGGATGGTCAGTTGTCTGTCATCCACCCTCCATCCATAATTCACATTTTCGACTTTTTCTCTTAGACCATTGGCCAGATCCTCTTTAAACTTTTTTTTTTTTTGGGGGGGGGGGGGGGGGGAAGGAAGGGGATTTACTTTGGGCGAGTCTCTACCAAGGTACAAAATCTTTAAAATCTTCTCCAACAAAACCCCCCTGGCCAATTGCTTCAAAATTGTATAGGGGCACTTCTGGATCCCTGATTTCTACAAATTTTTAAATCCTGGTACCTGTCAGTTTACATATGCACTACTATTGATTACAATGTAAGTCAATCAGGACTGCAATGGTATTTCACATGTTGACTTCCTTTCTCAAAACTGTCGACCAGATTCACTTCAACCTTGGTTGGGATGTCCCTTAGATTAGTCTGTACCAGGTTTGTCCAAAATGGATATGTTCCAATGATTTTTAGATTTGCATGAACTTTTTTGTTAATGATTTGGTAAAATGGTAAAAAAAATCTTCTCCCAAACCACTAGGCCATTCTTTTGAAATTGCATATCGACACATTTGCTGACCCTTAGACCTTAATTTGTTCAACAGGTGGCTCCGTAATGCTTTTTCATTTTTTAAGAATTTTTACAGTTTTTGCTTTGCTTGACTTCTTGTCCCAAACTGCAAGTTGGATCCTCTTCAAACTTATTGGAGATGTACCTGGACTTTATCTCCACCAAATTGTTCATTACATGGCGGTGCTTTCATTTTCTGATTTTCAACGGACTGTCAAAATTAGGAAAAACTGGTCACAGGGTATGTACATTTAACAACAGTGATGATGGTCTTAAACAAAGGCAATCTAGATATCATTCTGAAGTTCACAAGATGACTTCAATTTGTGCGTGAATAGAAGATGCGCTGAGCACAGGACTGTCACAGTCCTCTTGTCCATCAGTTCCTGTTCAATCTATCAGTAGTTACAGCATCAAATGCTCAATTCTGGAACAGCCTACACTGTATGTATCATTTATGTGCACCAGCCCAGTCTTTTATCAGTGGAATTTGTTAGGCCCAATGGAATTTAACCCTTTCTTGTCTGACCAAAGCTCACTTCAGAAAAAATATCCCCCCCCCCCCCGTGAGTGCCACACTGCTGACCAAGTATGTGCTATCCCTGCGTGCTTCATATCCCAGCAGAAATAATATCCTTCCACTGAAATGACTGTAAACCATTTTGACAGGTTTTGAGTTCAAAGGGTCATTGTGACCGTGCAAGAGTTAAGGACTTTGCCTCAGACTCACATAGGAATGGGCTGATGTAACCATGACACATGGCTCTGAGCTTTATCCCTCACTCCCAATCAGCACCATAAACCTTAGACACTCCTGCATAATGTTATGCAAATGTTCCACATCCCCCCTCCCCCCCCCCCCAATTTATAGCAGAATAACATACTAATTATTCCTGTCAATTATATATTGTATCAAAATAACCTTACAACCCCAGCTACACTTACATATATCCCTAGAAGCTAGTCCACTAAGCTCTGTCTATTTTCAATGTGACCCTGACATTGAACTATCACAGATCAATATGACAAGACAGGTTCCTCTGAAATTTTGCAGCTGAGGCACTGGTCAGGTCACTTAGAGCGACGTGCCTGGAGACTCAGTCAATACAACAGTGCTACAAACTCATTCACAGACCCACACTTAACTGCAGAGAAAATTAAGACTCTGTAAAATCACCTATAGGAAGTTGACAATATTACTTTTTTTTTCACCTCATGATTTTGTATGTTGCAGCCAGCCAGTTGTTTGCAGTCTAGATTAAGGCAAACATATATGTGCATGCAATATAGGTCCATCCATAAAATTCAGTATCTCTAATGAATATTTCATGAACACACAAAGACATACTATGTTTTTATTTCTGGTGTCTTACTCTAGTCATGCTTTATTGATCAATATTAACTTTGTTTCAGTTTCGCTATGCACACAGTCCTGGACTTTATGTTCTCATTTCAGCACCACTTGATGGGAATTATTATCAGGTGAGGGAAATTAACCTTTCTGCTGAAAACATCAGCACTTTACTCATGAATAATGTACCTACTGTCTATGAGGGACTATCTAACTACAGTGGCCCCTGTCTTGAGAGACCACTCCAATCACATACATACCACCAGTCTTTGACAGCCCACCTGTTACCCCTTTCTCCCTTAAACCGGTCAAAACCGGCTGGTGGTCAAATGTCGTCTGCGTCAGTGTTTTCAACTAATTTCAACAGTAATGAAAAACAATTTTGACTGAGAATTATAGATGAGCCCTATCAAGATCACATGCCCCAGGTCAACAACTGTCAATTCAAGGGGGAAAGGGTTAAAGGATACTTTGTCTATTATACCTACTAAGAAAGGCCACCTGTCTTGAAAGACCATACTTTGGTCATCCTTACAGTGGTCTGTCCAGACAGGTTTCCCTATACATGTACGTACAAGCCATTTTGCAGTCTGCTCAGAGTCCACCAAATACTGTGTATGGACTTTGTGTTACTGTAGTTTTACTGTCACAATTTTGCTGCGGGCACGATCCAAACTATGAAAATAAAACACCTGCAAAGTTTTCGCAGTTTTTAACTGGAATTTTGTAATGTACAAAGCAACAAGTTAAGCTAAAATACCAACAATATTCAAAGCCACGAATATCATGAAACTTTGCACACCTAACAAATAAATACTTTCACACTATTGAGTAACATCTTCATTTACCACAAAGTAACACTGCTCTATTCATTCACACTGTGACTGCCTTGGTTTTCAACCCCTTTGATCACAGGAATAGTTATCAAGTAGATCTATTTGTGCTGGAAATTCAAAACACATGGGCAGGGTTCCAGACAAGTAGCTTCCAATTTGAAATTTCTCATCATTCGGGTGAAAATAAGGATTTACGAATTTTCTTCAATTTTTCCACCAGGGGGCACCTTGAAGTCATAAATTAGTCTTACTACCTTTAAGTTTCTCCATTTTTTGTGACATTTTGTTAATCTGCAGTTTTAGAATTTAACATTGTTCAACAATCACCTATTTCACCAGAAGCATTATTCCTGTCTCACATTAAAATAAACCATAGATCATGGATGAAACCTATAGTGAAGACCTAAATGAAATGCAACTGCAAACAAACATATTTTTGTCCCAAGATTTAGTTCAGATATTTTATCAGTCAGCCACTTTTATTCATTTCAGATAAGTTTGTTCAGCCTCACTGACAGACACCTTGAGGGAGCACATAGGGCAAAGTGTTACCCATAGGCTAAAAATTATGCAATTTGTTTCAACACAAAATTTACTTTGAATTTATGGCTCATGAAATGGTAGAATGTTAGGTTGACTTCACTTTGATTAAGTTCAGGTACCAGACTTGCATAATGACATAATCGTCTCAGACATATTTATGATACCTCTGGTTTTGAAGAAAACTGTGTTTAACTGCACCTGGCAATGCCAATTTATCTAATTAGCCACACTCAAGTGATGTCAAGCGCCAGCCTTATAATTCATTGGTAGAACACTGTCTGGACATTACAAAGTATGTTAACATGAACCCACACAATGTGCTGCATCAATTGTGGTACTAACAGGGCCCCAAAATGTAGGCCTTTCATCTTTTATAACTATACTACAGGCAGAAACAAAATCAATGGGTCACTGTATATTAACTACATGCAGGAACTGCCCATCTGGCAACTAACTACACAAATGGGTCAGTGATATTGAGTGACATTCCTATCATAATTCTACAGACTGTGCACATTTGCCTGTCACAATTTAACCTTTTCCTGTCCTTTTTAGCTTTTGGAATGTGCAAGTTATTTGCATTTAGATCAACACAGGATTCTCAAAATGGGGCAATTTGTATTGATTGTTCTCACATTCCAGTGGGAGTGTGTCACAGAAATATTTGTGACATCACGCACCCTATCTGGTACAGAGCAGCCACTGCATGTGCATCTAAAATTTATCCCTCAATTTAAAAAAAAAAAAAAAGGTTAACTTTCGCCCCTTAAAAACTTTTTAAAATAAGCATTGGTTTTTTTTTTTTTTTTCGGTTACAGCAGTTATGTAACTGGGCATTGAAAGGCTCCGTTATCACAGGAAATGCATATCATATGGGTTTCTTCTCATTCTTTTCATGCAGATTTTGAACCACAATTAAGTATATATTGGCTTTCCAGCAAGTGCAGCATCATTTTCCTTCCAGTCCCTGAAGAGTTGCATTTGGTGGTTAGGGGAAACCAGTGGGATATTACAGGTTAACTTTTGCTACCCTTGCTTGGTCTTATAGCATTTTTTCCATATATGTCAAGAGTTTCATTCAATGACAATTTACAAATTATTCTATAAAATGTCTGGTTTTATAACTTTGTGGGCTCCCAATCAATCACCCAACCCTACACATAACATGCTTCCCCATTTTTGGCTCTCACATCATGGGGTTTTGGCTGAGCAGTGTCAAAGTTCTTTAAACATGTATGGGTGCTCTGCTTTTATTTTTGTATGATGTGTGCCTGGAATTTGAGAAACACAATTGCATCACGAGCATCATGTTTTAATTTTGTGCAGCATGTAGCCAAGCAGAAATTACTTTTGTGTTATGTATCATGCTCCATTTAACTGGTATATAGTCTCTGATCAGTTTCCTCCTGGGAACATCTTTTATAGGTCAACTTGCTTGAAGACAGCTGACCAGCGAGTATTAAAAATGGCCACTTACAAATGTAGGTCAACATCCACTAAAACTGACCTCCGAGCACTCATATTAACCATGAAATTTTGTTTTCATCTCATCCGAACTTCTCAATTCTAACACCCATGAACTTTGGAACTAAATTTGCAAGCGGATTAAACTGATGCGAGTACCAAGTGGCTACAAATTACAATGTTTCACAGACAGTATTTGTCAAAGGGTTAACCTAGATATGTGCAACAGATATTTCATGGCTGGTGTCAAGTTTCATTGATAGCAGTCACTAATTCAAAATGTTCAAGGCAGAGTCCCTGCCAGGAATGACAGCAGGCCTGCTCTGGAATGTCCTACTCTGTTCGGCCTATCACCAACCACACCCACTTACTTATACTGTCACTTGGCACAAGTTTTTTCTTTTTTCCTAGATCACATGCTTCCTTATTTGTTCAATATTCTTTTCTTTTCCACTTAAATGTTTCTTTCATTATCTTGGAGAGGGACTCATGTTTTCTCTGACAATGGCTAAAGTGGACTTTGGGTTTTTTTGTTTTTGTTTTTTCCCCCCTCTTTTCTTGGTACAAAGTCCACACTTACAGGAAAGAATGCAAATATTGTTCAAAGCTCCCGAGACCAGAACCCATCCCACTGTCTACATATGTGTTATATGTGTTCTACAAAACACACACACACACACACACACACACACAGAAACGTCTTCCATATTCTCACATTAGCTTATGCTGTACCCATGCCCTGAATGTGCACTCTATCCATCCAAAAGTTGGGTCCACCCTGTCACACAGTAGTCTGTCCCAGACAGCCTCATGACTTGCAGACAAAAAAATATCATATGGGTCACCCAAAGTTCTCCCCTTCTCATGGTATCTTGAACCATTGCAGCTCAGGCCGTCTGGTTGTAACTATTCCTATCATGGCGTGTACACCCATGCCTTTATCATGAAAAATAAATTGGATTTTTTTCACTCTCTCAGCAAACAAATATGTATTCCCCATCCTTTTTCTTCTATCTTCAGGCACTGAAAAGTAATATTTTACAAATTTACTCAGTAACTGATCCCGTCTGTGCCCCACATTCACAGTTGCTCTTGCCCCAGTTCCCTACCTTTACAGGCAACAGAGCCACCCACACCTTGCAAGCCACTTGAACAAGGTGTTTTAAAGTTTCATGGTTGGAGCAGAGCTTGTGTCCCACACATACATAAATCACAATCATGAACTGGATACTTTTTTCTCTTTTTCACATAGATCCGGTTAGGGTATACATTATGCTTACAAACATATATATATTCACATAAGAGATATTGGATATGTGTATGTACTCATTAAATATCATCTGTAACTTCCATCTCCATCATTAACTTGAATGGATGCCAGATGAAAAACTATTGATTACTTTCCCCATTATTCTTGGCTCATCTATGCTGGAGTTCAGGATTAAAAAAGTGACTCATCCTCAGCAACCAATGCTGCAGTCTTGGTTTTCAGTTTGGGAAACAAGGATTTTGTCCCATCTTGTTGCGACTACACACTGTCCACTGTGCAATTTGCAACTTAATAAATAATTCATATGATACTGTTATACATTCGAACACAAAATTTATCAGGGAAAATCAAGGTTTAACATCAAATAGTTGTTCCCCACTCCACTACTTTTTTCTGCTAGTCCCAAAGAAATGTTTATTACTATTTAGTACAAGTAACACATTAAATCCACAAAACATTACATGGATTTTTACTTATCCTTGACACTTAGGCCTGCCTTAATGTCATGCCCCAAAAATCCAGATATATAGATTAAAATTTACACACAAATTTCCTCATCTCAGCTGCAAAACTACCCTGCTTATGAAAATTACTCAGTAAAATGGATATATACATCTCTAACCCACAAGAATTTTGTGTACAGTGATCCCACTGTTATAAGGCTGCTCTCACCAGAGGACACCCCTCCTGAAAGGCAAGCATTCTTGTGCAGAAAGTATGGTATTTCCATTATATTCTCCCCCTCGATAGAGGCCACCCCTATTATAAGGCCACTTTTTTGGCAGCATTTGGGGTGGCCTTATAAGAGGGGGCCACTGTATTGGCTTGTACGGCTGAATAAGTCCCTCCTTTGGAAGACCATCCCTATGAGAAGTCGAAAAGTGGTCGTAAAAGGTGGTCTCTCAATTAAGGTCCTCATGGAAAAGTTGGCACTTGAAAGCTGATAAACCCAGTCTTAATGAGGGGTCGACTATAATCACTGGTGTGTCCTCCCAAAGAAGACACCACTGTTAAAAAATTGTCATTTGCAACCTCTACCACCAGAATGAGCAACAAATTACACACTAGTATTTAAATTCTTTGAAAAAAAAATATAAATTACCAACATTCAGTCATAGTATAATTACTTTTTTCCCAAAAAATTGCCTGCCAAGTCATGCTCCAACAATGCAGTTCACACACACACACACGGAATGAACATATGAAACCCCTTCGGGCCAATTTAGATAGCTATTTGTTCAGGATTCAAAATATTCTATTCACTTTGTGCACTACTCAGAAGTCCCTGATCACTTGTGTAAATTTCCTTTTTCTTTTCTTCGCCTATAAAGCAGCTTTCAACACCACAGAATCTCCCTCCTATTCAACTTCCTGAATTGCTATAGAGCAAGACTGATGTGGACCTCCTCCATATCAAAGAGTTAAGAGACATTTTGAGTGCAGCTTGTTTTGTTGACAATTTTACTGCATGAAGCTATTATGTAAACAAGATTTAGCATTATATTTGCATACCAGCACAAGTACTTGTTCTCAGGTTGCATATTTTTGTCTTACGATGCTCCAAATTCTGTGACTGGGAAACTAGACGGGCAAAAACACAGTTCTACTACAGGGGCCATTCCCTTCCTTCCATTCAATAGAATCTGTTCATCCGTGACCAATGATAATATTTTGTTGAACACTTGGTATTCAATATTAAACTTTATACCGTCTACAGCCCATTCAAAAGTGTCTGCATTTTCGCGAGTACAATGTATACACAGGGTACCTGTTTATATCACTCCCTGCCTCCCACGACTTCACCACTATTACAATGCTGATTTGAAACAGACATTGATCACAATTTTTAAATTTAAAGGAGAGCAGTATACAAGTACATACATGGGTCTTGTACTTCCTCTACCATACACAACTCAATGTATACTTGTGAAAATGATTGCAATGTTGAATTTCACCTTCCACAATCACTGAATTTTAATTGAAAAATAATCCCACAGAGTACTTTCCTACAATTCTAGTGACTCAAGTCAACTCGAGCCATATATGACACACGCATTTAATAAACTTGAAACAGGCAAATCTGTTTCTTGCACCAAAATTCACATGAAGATCTTTACATTCATTTCTTCAAAATCAATATCTTATATGACTCGTATTGACCAACGGACTCAAAGCATTTCCCATCTTTCATCTAAGTAGGTCACTATGACCTACAAATCAGATCACCTAACCTGTATCGTATGATAGTTTTCTGGGTCAAATGTCAGTAAAATCCATCCGAGCACTTGTGAATTTAGTGCCTGCAAGTTATCATATCTTGCAAATCAAACCTATGGGATAACGGACTGCTGAGAAAACCAATGGACCCACAGTGGGCCTGAGCCAATGGTTCTCATGAGTTAACCCTTTCCCCCTCAAACCGGCCAAAACCGGCTGGTGGTCAAATGTCGTCTGCTTCAGTGTTTTCAACTAATTTCAACAGTTATGAAAAACAATTTGACTAAGAAATGTACACGAACTTATCAAGATTACATGCCCCAGGTCAACAGCTTTCCTTGGCATGGGTTGGGCACTTAGTGTCCAACCCATGCCACGGAAAGCTGTTGAGTCAGTCTTAATTCAAGGGGAAAAGGGTTAACATTGCCCCCAGCACACAATTCCAACAGTGAGTCTGTCCTTTTGACACATAAACACTGTAATAATCGTTTCTGGTTTGATTGGCCCCTTCGTCATCAGTCTTGTTCTTTAGCCTCGCACTGCTGCAGGCTTACCTAATAATTCCTCACTAAATAGTGGTGCTTACTGCCGACAAGCTTGCAGGGGTCAACCCATGCCCGGCATGCAATAATGATGGATGCCAAATGTGGGCTACCTCCTGACTGTGCACATTCTCTGGTGATAGTCTTGTGCTCACACCAAAAAAAAAAAAAAAAAAAGTCTTTTGCAATTCCATCATTCTTCCCAGTCTTACTTATCACCCAGTGTCAACTGTTAAGATAGTCCCAGTCAATGGTTATGCTGATCACTTCTCGCACTAAATGTAATATATTTCATTGTTCCCACAACTATGCCCCTCCCCTGCCCCCCCCCCCCCCCCAATCTTTGTGACTCCCACATATCATGGTCACTGTTTCCCACCAACACAAGTCGTAAGGACAGCCTTCCTTTATGTCTTATTTCTTCACTCCTCCTCCCTTTCCATCCTATTCCATGCCCTACTTACAATAAACTCTACATACAGCATATTTGCCCTCTTTCTGTGACATACAGTAATTCATCACTCTTAATGACAATTTCCAATTATATTACTACCCAATTGTCCTCAATTCCCTTTGCCAGCAACTGTTCCCCTTGGGCAAAAGGCTCTGCAATCAGTCCTTCTGTGCTGAATTCTTGACATTTTAATCAATCTCCCCTATACATATATTTATGATCACATGCAAATATTGTTTTGTTTCACTTGTGTGTCACTGTGAATTGTACTTACTGTGACGGAGCTGGAAAACCCACTGGACCATCCAAAGATGTCAATGAGGCGGTAGGTGGAAGCCACCTTGCAGCGCAGGATCTTCTCTCCCTTGCCATAATTTAGAGAGTCTACTCCTCGAATATCTGCTACTGGGCTGACTGAGCCACTCACTGCAAGCACCACAGTAAAACCATCGTCAGGGTGACATCTGCAGTTTTCACCATTAGCGGGCTTGAACCTACAGGTGGTGCCACTTGGAGGTAACAGGACTTCCTCCAAGTGCTGCCACCTCCAGGCTTTTAAGTCCCACTGGTTCATCTGCTTGCATCATGTTGGTGATGCAGTGCAGGTGATGTTCACATGCACAGCTTTGTGTGTCTCACAACATGAATTGGACTTGTAAAAATTTGTCATTGTAAAAGCGCGTCTCTGAAAGCCTACTTTACTTCCACAGTGTTTAATTTTCTTAGTCATTTTAAGTTTGAAACTGTGGAAAAGAGTCAACACTAAGCAAAGCTGAGACCACAATTATGTAATTTTATAATTCTAAGGCACATTCTACCATCAAATCCATACTATTGTTTTCTTGTCTTCTTTTTCAGTGAGGCAAATATTTATGCTCCAACAGCTATTTGCCATATTGGGCCAGTGGAACATATTTTGAGTTGAAAGCAGTAACACCTGACCACTAGCCTGCTGTACCTACCTTTAGAGAAGGAGCCTGAGGTCTGGTTGAAGCGGTTCTGTGGCATGATTAGATCCGCTATCTGCTGTAGTGCCAAGAGACTGGCAGGATGAGGACCTGACTGGAGCTGCTGGGAGATCATGTCCTCCAGTTCTTCACGAAAAGCTTGGCTGTTGAGAATGAGCGACACTCGCTTCCGGGATTCCATCTGTTTGACGTCTTCCTTCACCTCAGCTGGTCGCATCATTTCTCGTTGGTACTGTGGGTCATCTGGATCTATACAAGAAATGCACAGAGTGTAATATATGTAAGTGGGACACCTGGTCAGGGTAACAGGTTTGATGTCTGGTGCCCTTCTCAAGACTTGTCATTGACAATATTAAATAAATATCTCCAAAACAGGTGATCACTGAGAAGCCTCCCCCAAACTGTGGCTCCCACTTTGGTGTTCCCATCTTTCTCTGCATGCACTAGTGACCTTGACCTTTGATATTTGGAGGTCAAATGTACATTAAAAAGTGCAGTTACAATTTAGTCCTACATAAGCAAAAACTGATAAAAACTGACCAATTACAGCTATATGAAGCTTCTAGATGACTTTGACCTTTGCCCTTTAGAGGTCAAGGGCCAACGTCCGCTCCCCCATGGGTATGGGGAGGCTCAATTATGCATGTGAGAACAGGAAATGAGGAGAACAGCAACATCTGATAGTCTGAGTTATACCGGACCAGTCAGAGTTCTCATTAAATGGGTTTCAAATCATCAACATGATAAACTGAACATGTATATCAGGGAGTCTGAATCTTGATCATGCATGGTAACTCATTACACCTTTCCTTCATTACCCATACAAACTGATTAATCAGAGCTTCCATAGAACAGAGTTTGATTTAACGGTAGTCCAGTCACCCTCAGATCACCCGAAAAAGTCACGGGTTACCAGTATAGCTTACACTGGCTGTTCCCTTGACCACCTACCAATTTGGGACCTGCAGTTTTTCATTTTCATTGAATTTTTTACTGTGAGCAGTGTTGTGATTAATCAGAGCGTACATAGAAGAATGAGTTAAACTCCTAATAAATGCTCCCAAATTTGTGACAACTACGAAAATATTTTAATCCAAACAATAATTCTAAGTCAGAATACAGCATGTCAAAACAGAGAAAGTCCTGCAAGAACCCCACACTTAAGCCAGAGTAAAGCCTGCAGTGGCTGAGTAAAAAAAACCTGTGTTCCGCCTCAATGAGCTATCCACAGTACATGTATATCATACTTGCACGTCATATAGCATGGCAGAGTGATGCATCACATCAATTTTTCTAAACATAACACTTAAATTACTCTTAACCCTTTCAGTGCCAAATTTTGGATGGAGTCAACAGCTTTTATTGTGCCCAATGCGCACTGAGAAAAGCTGTTGACCTGGGGTATTCTTTCTAGAACTATAGGCATACTGGTACTTGGAATGAAAGGTCTTTTTATAAGGAATAAGAATCAGGGATCCTAACGATAATTCAGACTAGTTTGACGTAAGTACATTGACTTAAGACGTGATTGGCACTGAAAGAGGTACAGGAAGACAGCTATTTTACTTCGTTTTCATTTCATAGTAACTTTTTATTATCTGTTTATTCCAATTGAATTTATTATTTCTGCAGGGGGTTGATATATACATGTATGTATTTTTTCTTTCTTTTTTCCTTTTTTTTGCTCGCAACTGTTTTTGCATGGGGCACACTCACCTATTGTGTCAATGTACTTGCTGCCCTCAGCAGGGCCGTTCATCTGCTCCGTCATACTTGACCTGGAAGGCCCAGCCAACACTCAGCCACTCTGCAAATATAAAAACACAAATTTTGCATCACTACTTGTTACCATTAACACTTCAACTCTGTGATTAACACTCTCACATAGAATCTTGTTACCATTAACACTTCAACTCTGTGATTAACACTCTCACATAGAATCAGATGTAAGGAACAAATAGATCTGCAAATCCATTTGGGGGGAGGGGATAGGGCACCTGTCACTTCGACCTTTGATTCCTTGCAGAATAAGCTCTGAACCCTTGCAAAAGGCCATGTCTGCCGCTATACAAAATCAGTGCTTATCCAAGAATTAATCACCTCAAATCTCAGATTTGTAGTTTTACCATATTTGCATGATTGATTGACTCGGCTTAGCTCAGAAATTTTGATTCCTCTTTCACATCACAAGTTTCAGTGACTCCAGCACATAAAAAAGAACGGAAAAAAAAGAGAGAAGCTGAACCCAGTCACTGCTCTATAAATGTAATGTACAATGTTTATCTGCAGAATGCAACATAACTGTAACTAAACAATGAATCAATAATCAGAAGGTAGAACTCTGCTTCACACACAGGACATGACTCAGACATACAGGGTGACAGCATACATGTACTACAAACGCTTACAAGTATGTCCCTGTTGCAACATAGGACACCATGGATGGAATACTAATGCTCAAGACCATTACAGATTTACTCAGGTGTGGACAACAATAAGACATCTACATGTGTAATCACATGTATGATGTGGCGACACATTTCTCCGCCTGACACTTACAGATGTCAGAATTATCATACATGCAGATCCATGGATCGATAAATCTGATACCGAGTCACTGAATTCAATGGTGACTTTACAACAGTCAGTGAGCAGCTGAGCTGGACAGTCAGGGTGACAGGTTATCATTATTTAACTATTGCCTAGAACCTTGGTTTTATGCCAGGGTATCATCATAAGTAATTGTGTTAACAACCTACATTCTTGGGGATATTGCATAAACTACCTCCAGCAGTTACCAACCGGAAATATCGTCTGGGCCAGGTACAATAAAATCAAGCCACAAACCCTCTGTCTGAGTCAAATGCACTTCAATGCTCATATATTTATGACTCAGTACAATTTTCATTTTGAACACAATGGGGCATGGGGGGGGGGGGGGGCAGCAGGAGTAAGATATTATTTGTCTACAAGCACAGAATGAATTTTAAAGAAACTGGCAACCAAATTGAGAAGCACTTTATGGCACACTTTCCTGACGCTTACCCCCTTAATACGGATTAAAAGATTATTTCAACATGGAACTCCCTCCTCACAATGCACCATGCAACTATATGAATGGTCTGGCTTACAACATATGAACTATGTTACTTCTCAGTATTTCTTTACATTAAAAACAACAATAAAAATATGCCTTTATTTCTCTTATAAGGCCCTACATGGGCCACCAAGTGGACCATGCCATTTGTGCTACAGGAAGCATTGTGTTATGATGTAAAAATCCCCTTTTAACCAGGTCCTGATGAATGAAATCCTTTTAACCACTGGCATCCTGAAATGCAGGTGAGGGAAACTTGAGTTATCATTTCATTGTCTCTTAAACAAGTGAATCAATATCAATATGCATCTGAACTGTTTTGAAATGACTCTTTCTTCCATGAATACCAAATAAAAGTGATGGGAATTGGCTCATATTTCATCCTCAATCATCAACTGGGGATAGATTCATGCCTTATAGCCGCACATGTGCTGGCTTGCCACAAAAGTAAATACAAGAGGCTCAGCTGATCACCATCACCAAAAACAGGCATGTGATTGCCCTTTCAAGACAGGGTCTGGTTTTGTGCAAAATGACTGAAATTTGTTTTTATAACAAGGAAATATACTGCTTTTTAGGCAAAAAGAAGGGTCCCAGAAAGACCATTGGGAAGGATTTCAGACTTTAGGAGGGTAAATCACATCACTGCAAAAAGTCATTTTCTGAAATGTCTTCAATCCACGAACATGATCTACATATTTGGCTTATCAAATTCAATTATTTTTTCGAGATATGGAATTTTGTATCTTTTAAAATATTTTAACTCATAATTTCTGTCAAACTATAGGTGGCACCACTAGTATCATAACCAATTGAGATTCATGAAGATCCAACAAAAATTAAGGATGCTGGACTGGTCACAAGATTTTCACATCTTGACCTATATATTACATAATACTATAGGTGACGTCACCAACATTGATGTCGATAAAGATTTTTATACACTTAATAACTTCTTAACGTTATATGAGCCTAATTAAACTAAAAATAATGGGGTGCAGAGCATTCACGAGATGACCCCTATATTAAAACTGGCCATTTGACCTTGACCTTCAACTAAGATTAAAAAATTGTTACTGTTCAAAATATGCACCTCATATACAGCTTTCTCTGCATTGTACATGCTCTGTTTGTCCAAATGATAACTTTTGGAGTTCTCGAAGAAAGACAATAAATTTGGACAACTGTGGTGCTCCACAATTACCGGGTTATGGTGACCCAAAAAGTAGGCCACCGAGAACAGTTTTATGTACAATGTAATCAAAAGCAATTTTGATCTGTAAGCTCAATTCTCTTTGCCATTGATGTCCAAGCAACACCCTGCCATTACGAAATCCCCTCTTTCAGCTTTACAGGCATGGTGACTTCACAAAAACGTGTCAAGGTCACAAATATTACAAAACACTCTAGCCTTGGACATGGTCTATATATCCTATTGGCAAGTCTGATCCAATTGCTGTTCCAGATATGGAACATTATATCTTAAAACACACTTTGATTTATAATTTCCATCAAAGTATAGGCGGCACCACTAGTATCCCTTTGACCTCCCCCACAATCCAGCCACATTTTGAGAAGATTTGCTAAAAATTAAGATGATACAGTGTTCACATTTTGACCCCTATATTGCATAATATAGTAGGTAGTGCCACCAATATCAAAAGGGACCTAGATTTTCATACACCTTAGAAGTCCTGAAAGTTATATCCAACTAACTTGAAAACTGTGGACGGTATCATGCTAACAACCAAAATCTTACAAATGAACGGATGGACCCATAAAAAAGTTGTGTTTTGCTGCATCAATGTCAGGTCAACCTGGGTGAGGCCTAAATTCCTCTTGCAAGAGTGACAAGAGAGAAAAGCCAGGCTGATGTGCACTATCCAGCCAAGTTCACTCAGTCCACAGCAATAGGATTGCATGCCCACAACTGGTACTTCATTCTGACCAGAGCCAGATAAAAGGCAGACTACTTCATTGGGCAAGGCTCATACCAATAGGTGAGGTCAAGATCAACTGGTTCATGTGGGTTCTCAGTAGAGGGCTCTGTAGGCAAGCAGGCTAGGTATGTGTATTTCCAAGTTTTCCATTGTAACTTGCACCTATGTAACTTTAAAACTGATCTACCTAGAAACACCAAATTTGCACATGTATATAGTTAAAATACTCTAGATGTAAATTTTATAACTTTTGTTGCTTGCAAACAAGTCACCAAACTGAATTTTACTTCAACACAGAATCCTATGGGAATGTGGACACACCTCTAGTTCACAAGAAGTTTGTGCATTGTGTTGTGTATTCAGTCATTTACACATTAAATTGCTCATTGTGACCTGCCCTATTGCCACATGTTACAAGTTGTCTTGTACATAAAAAAAGCCAGATAAGGCTTCACACTTTGGTTTTAAAGCCCATGTGATACCTACTCTGAAGACCACCTCTCATTAGGCAACACACATATATCTTTTTAATACTGTGCCCTACAGTCACACAGAGTCTGCTAAATTTACTTGTATTTTAAGATCACCGGCAGTTTGAGACAATTTTTGCTGGCAGCAGGGGCAAGGCTTGACATTAAGGCAAGCTATATTGTCTGCAAGAGGTGAATTTTCACTTTAGACAAGTAAATTTCCAGTTGGGATAGGTAATAAGTTTAAGCTCAACAGGGATTTACCCCCATTACTTGTCCCAAACTATGACAAAAGTTGCAGTCAGAAAAGAAACAAAAATCGTTAATAAAAAGCCCCAAGGGGGCATCTTCAACAGCAAGTAATCATGTATCTGCTGATGGCATTTTAAATACATATAAATCTCTTTCATTACATGGTAAAATTTCTGTAAAAAAAAAGTCTTGTTTAGTCTTGTCTTGACTAAACCCATTGTTCACTGGTTTTGTAACCATATGACCTGTACAAGAGGTAAATTCCCAGTCTGAATGAAGGCCACAAGGGGTCAATACAGGTGCATCAGTTATGGAAGAAGTCATGGATACAGACATCATTTTACCCTAAGCTGTTTCTGTGCATTTATACATACATTTACCTGCCCATGCAGGCTCGCATTCCCAGCAGCCACCTCATCCTGTGTTTACACCTACTGACGTGGCTGTCCCCTGGCAGTCTGCTCACTGGGTTACAGCATGCCTGGGCCAGCTACATGCCAGAATAAATCATAACTTCTGGCACATAATCACCTTGCCAACAACACAGACACTCCTGCTTGACAAGACACAGACATATACACAGGTGCTTCTATTGTCTCCAACCCCAGGGAGCATCGCATAACTGGAGGTGGAAAATACACCCTCCATCTATGCCTGTCAGAACATCTGTGTACACAAAATATGCAAATAGCAATCATGTAATGATTTTTATTCAGGACGTCCCTGACACTAATCAGCATTGGAAATGGCACTAGTCCATAGTCCAAGACCACCAAATTTCCTTGCAGTACAAGTTATTTTGGCAAAATCTGTAATGTAGTCCAATGATACATAGAAGTGGAATTTTTTAGTGGACAAGTGGATTTTTTTTTATAATTTTTTTAATTAATCAAGTGCTGCTAATCATCTTCTGTGATAGGTTTCATGGCACGAGTTATCATTGTAATTTATCGCACACTGAACTGATACACTTAAATAGCAGTTTTGTAAGCAATATGGCCAAGGGTTTGGACAGACTCTTGACTAATAACTGGTAACTTTTACCAAATCAGGACAACCTTGCAGGTGCAATGTGCCACTTACAGACCAATGTTCAAAGGATCTATAACTTTTTGTGCTGAACACAATGAAAGTCACATCATCTTAATTACCATAATGACTCTAGTTTCAAATTTCTCATTACAGTGCTTTCATTCAAGCACCAGCATGTTTGTAGTCCCTGACTTGTAAGGTAAGCTAACAAAAGTTATAGCTTGAACATGAATAATAAGGACATGATGCACAAATGGACATATGGTAAAACTGGGTACTATCTGCCCCTCCTCTACCCGATTTTGGGGTGGGGGTGCGGGGCACAATCTAGTCAATAAATAGTGCAATAGTACTGATAAAGTTACATTTGATGTCGCCTATACATCAAGAGATACCTTAAATGCAGTCAGACAAGCCAGAAAAAAGGATAGCCCTCAAAACTTTGTTTGTGGGAGGCATAAACATGATGAGAAATAGGAAATTTATTCAAAAGTGCCCAAGAATGATCCAGGTCAAAGGTCAACAGCTTTCTTCAGTATGCATTAGACACACTGCATCTGAAAGAGAGTAAAGGAAAGCTGGTGACTGTCGAAAATTTAGTTCTGAAAGATTTAATCATGTTGTCAATTTGAAGTTAATACAGGAGCTTACTGGTTAATGCACTGAACACAAGCTGTAAACTCCTGGGAGTCCAGTCACTGCTGCTACATATTCCCAGCACTTGCTGTTCTTAATTTGCTGGCAAACCTCCACAGATATACCATCAAGGAAGCCAGTAAGACTGAAAATCCTCTGTGATTTTAACTCTTTCATGGCCAAATTTTAGATGAGGTCAACAGCTTTCCTCAGCAATCTTTGAGTGCAAGTGCCAAAAACACACCAAGGAAAGCTGTTGACCTGAGCCATTATATCCTCTGGAACTACTGACATGCTGGTACTTGAATAAAAGGTGTCTTCACAAGGAATGTGAATCTAGCACCTTTATTATAATTCAGAGCAGTTCATCTGAAGTAGTTCGATTTAAGTCGCTATTGGTACTAAAGAGAATTGAACCAATTGTCATGGTGCAACTACCATTACTTATGTCTGTCCTACTCTTCCCCACAATACCACTCAAAAGCTGATGGTAACAATAATTTTATTTATATCATTCTGTGAAGTTATTTCCAACCTTCCCACTGCCCTGGCAGGACTGTATGAATTTTGGTATTGTCATGTGTGAGCACAACATCCGTGGTCATTGGTCTAGACTATCATATTGATCCTGAACTCGAGATAGAAGAGTTCACTCTGGATATAGTTCAACAGCAGGTCAATGAAGAAACAATGGGAATTTCTGATGAAGTGTGTTACATACCTTCTTAAAAAATCAAGATGACATTTAGCATTATATTTTGTCTTTTTCACCCAAAATTTGTTGGACCCCAAACACTCAAATTTTGCTCTTGCAGGTCATCTTTCTGTAAATGATCATTTTTCACCTGTCTCCAATCTAAGGAAAAAAAACTTTGGATTGAAATTGCTACACTGAAGCAACATAACCACATATTTTCAAGTGCATTTTGTGTCCAAAAATGTCTCCTGAACACAGGACAAAATTCTTTTTTTCTTCAGAATTGGTTGGCACCCTATCTTTCCCAAGTGCAAAATGACTTCCTGCACATTCAAATCTGCACAAAAACTGATCAGAACATGGTAAGGCAAATCCAGCTACTTTGTGCTGTTTCACAAGGACTCAAAAACCAAACGAAAAGATGGAAAATAAAGTTCAAAACCATACATTTTACTCAGACATCTCCCCCCCCCCCCCCAGCATAAACCTCTCTATTTGGTAATAGTCTATCTGCTTGATAGTTGATAATGGACTATCTGATGGCTGTGTTTGATATGCTCAGTGTACACAGTTCATCCATAACATGACCTTTTACTTAAATTCTTATTTACATATGTGTACTCAATAGCGTGGTCATAACATATGAAAAGTGGCTTGTCTATTTTTTCACACACACGATTAACTAATGCTCCCTGGTTCTCTGATATGAACAATTCAAGTGTCATGTTAAAGCAACTTATGTTAACATACATCATGTTAGACTCATATGGCTTTTGAAGGTCGAAATAGCTGTTTGCAAACTTTATGCCTACGCCAAGTACTTTACCCATGTTATTATCTGACGCAGAGTACGTGTATTTTGCGTGCTACCCTTGATACCGGCCAAGCAGAGGATTCACACAGGTCAGACACAGGCTGCCCTGAATGTCTGTGTGTTTACGAAGAATTTATCTTCATTCCACATAAGCTGGCATTTTGCCTGGGTTTCTCTCTATATCTGGCCACTGAAGTGATCTAGCTCTGTGTCTGCTTACAAACTCTAAGCACCTACACACAAACATTGGGTAAAATGTGACCAAACGTATGGTCCACCCAAGTCACTTTATCATTGCTGACCTCTGCAGCTGAGTTAACCCCCTCCTGACCAGAATGACCCTCACTCAAAACCTTTCCTTGGAGTGAGTAGGGCACATTATGCCTATCCACTCTACAGAAAGATATTGACCTGGGCATGCCATCATGGATGGAAGGTCTTATCTACAATCCTCAGCCGCCCTCCACCCCCCACCCCCAAAAAGATACATAGAGTTTAAGCAAAAACATTATAGCAGAT
The DNA here is from genome assembly GCA_964020975.1 of Hermodice carunculata. NCBI lineage: Eukaryota > Metazoa > Annelida > Polychaeta > Eunicida > Amphinomidae > Hermodice > Hermodice carunculata. The sequence continues at coordinate 44,440,704 of OZ026616.1, forward strand.
AACAATTTATATCTGGGCGCCTTTGGGTGATTTGAGCAGGGAGGGTTAAAACATAAATATCATGAGCTGCAATGCCAAGCCCATGCTGTATGATCATTGATGCCTAATTTGCAACTTCCACTGTATACTGAGATGATAATGCCATGTTCTCAGTGGTATATAGGCATTCATATTGTTACCCAAGTCATGTTCTTGCTGTCTATGCAGTGACAAACCACACCAAACATGCATGGAAATCAACAACCATTTATTTCTGAAATAGCTTTGTATCGAGTCTTTATAAATCACAGGTAGACACACTGCAAATGTGCCTGCTTTTTACAATTCTCTCTGTGTCCTAGACCACATTTATTTAATATACATGCAGGTATTTTCAACGAATATAGTTTCCTTTGGCTGAAAGATTTCACTGTAAAACCCACCATCGAAGGTATATTCTGCTGACCCTTTGCCAACTTTCACTTCTCATGGAAAATCACTAAATGATCTTTCCCAGACCTTTGGTATCACACCCATCTTTACATATTATGAGCTACTGAAGTATCAAGCTGGGAGAAAGTTATTACTGCAACTGGTGCCAAGTCAGTTGGCAGCATTTCACTATGTTCCTTGTTTACCTGCTGATTAGGCCCAGGGATCCACTTTCCTGCCACTGGCTGTGCAATTGTATGTTTACAGTGGATAATGTTTCGTTTCCATGGAAACATCTATAAACAGAGGACACCAATGATTTCCAGGCACTCCGCTGAGATTGCTCTGCTGATTCATCATAAATTATGAAATGCATATTTTTCTTTGACTTGACATTACAAGCTCAGTGGTAATTTACTCAACAACTCAGCAGGACACAGATAGGCATACTCTCACTGTAAAACTCTTCTGTGTCTTGAGGAGACTCGCTTGCAGAACAACATATTGCACGTGTCATTATGGTATGCTTACTTGAAAGTCCCTCATATTTGACAATAGATCAAACTTGTATGTTTTCAAATCTTTAAGTACGGTCACACATCACAGCTTTGACAAGTTTATACATGCTATTGAATCACGAATCATTATTATTTCACTTTTAATCTTCCTTTCCCTCAAAAATTTTATCTCAATAATATATATATATATATATATATATATATATATATATATATATATATATATATATATATATATATATATATGTCACAAAATGGGTACATGGCAGGTCTTTGATCAGATTTGCACAATTTCAACTTGAGTCCTGACCTGTCCACTCGTAGAAAGTGCCTCCTCCGCCCCCAGGTGTGCAACTCTCAATCAACCCACTTCTTGTAATGTATCTAAAACATTTTTTAAATACCCATTAAAAAACATGATCAGAGCAAGCTGGTCTTCATTCTTTATCAGCATGTTACAGTACTGAGAATAGCAAACTTACATGAATATGTGTACTGGGTTGTATGACGTTCAAATGAGGTCCTGATTAACAAGCCTCAAGACAGGAGTACCTTTTAATCCCTTGATTCCCTTAGACCATAAATCACTGTACTGCCTGGGATCAAGGGGTTAATCAGGAATCCATACATGTGGTAACACTACCTGCCCATGGCTTCAGTGGATAATGGCCCAAGCAGTGGCCTACAAAGGGTCAACAGGCACATGTGTATCCATCTGCCGAATGTTCTACTGCTTTCATTAGCTCTGCACATCTGGCCACCAGCTCTGCACCAGCCAGCATGTAATTAATGTCTTTGTTCTGTCCATGTCACAAATACACATACATGTCTCATTATCTACCTATTATCATAAGTAGTCAAATCTGGAGCAGGTCAAGACATGCATGCATAACTTCAAGTGCTACACAATGGCAACCTGCATTAATATATTCTGCTATGCCCCCTGAACTTATGCACCTATATGTACAGTATTATCCCTATGTAGAAACTGGGGCATTTAGCAAAGTCTTGAAAATTTGAGTTGATAGGAACCTATATTATAATTACTTTAATTGTCATAGCATGAAAATAATGGAAATTACACAGTATTCAAGTTTTTGTGACAATGAAAAGTGTGTATCTGTGTTGGCAGGATGCTATTTAAGGGGGGGGGGGGGAGGGACTATAAACAGGAACAACACAGTTCACTTTCCTATCCTGACAAAATAAACAATTTTTTTCCACCCTCGTATTATTATTATTGTTGAATACACCACTTCTTTGATTTTAAATTCAAATGTAACTTGTATATAGAAGTGCTGAAAGTTCTCTTTAATTATTCTACCAAATTCTAACTTGTTTGTAAACACAAAAAATAATAACCACAAACTGTCTGAAATCCAGTGGCATTTTTTTTTTTTTTTTTTGTAATTCTCGAACCTATATTATAATTATTTTAATTGTCACAGCATGAAAATAATCGAAATTACATGGTATTCAAGTTTTTTTGACAATGAAAAATGTGTATCTGTGTTGGGAGGATGTTATTTAAGAGGGGGGGGGGGGGGAGACTATTAAATGAAAACTGAAAGGTACACCCTATAGTTTTTCCGCCCCAGTTACTCCTTGGACCAGATCCCCTGACATCCTCTGATGATGGTTTCCAAAAATATGCATAGAGCATCAGATGTTCAGACCACAGTTTGTAAATTTTCAATTTTACCCTAATATTGCTTGGTCATGCTCACAAAATTCACTACCACTGCCATCATCACAACAAGCTTTTACCTTAACACAAGCTACTAAAATGTCATCTATGCACAAAATCTGCTAACTGCGTAATAAAATGAAAGCAACCTGTTTAAAGAATGCAGAAATACTTGGATACTGTTCGCTTGGGTCAGTCCTAATTAGGCCAACATTCAAAGCTTGACCAGAAAATGTGATCACCAGGAGCATAATTTATATGCATTAGATGCCAACTCAACAAACATCAAATACATACATATGCCAAGCAACCACCCCATATCTTCCAGGGCTTTGCCCTTTTTTTCTTTTTGATGGAAGAAATGATTGTTTACGCAACAGTTACCATCATACTCAAAGGTTTGGAGTTAAGTGTATCAACATGACATGTGGATCATGCCTTTTCCAAAATTGTATACTGGTACTTTCTGTGCGTTTTTCATCCTTAACTTTTTTTTTTTTTTCAAAGTTTATCAGGCCACAGAAGTACCAGATGACTAATCAATCCGTCTTGGCTGCAGGTCAACCACCTTAACTTGAACTTTGTTGTCAGGTATATGACAAGCACTTTTTACGCTGTACCAATTTATAGGACACATGTTCTTTATCATGGCCAAACTGCCTTTTACAAATAGGATACTCATAGTATTTGTGCCACAATCCTGAGGTATGTACATTTGCCCCCTACAATAAATATTGAAACTGATGTACTTGTATGTACTATCTACTACAATTTCTAGAAAATAACATTCATCTCAATAATGAAAGTACTGTCACTAACTGTCAATACATTCATGCCAAAAGTTTTTACCTGGTCCTAGTTTTAACAAATACTGGTATCTTACCCTAAACTTTTTTTTTGTGCAAAGTTACTTTTCCTTAAGACACCAGAACTTGAAGATGACAGACACAGGTGTTTGTGGTTTTTTTCCTCACACACTCCTGCGATGATGAAACATACAGGTAACAAAATTACAAAATAATACCGCCAACAAACAAGAAAAAAAAAAAATCCCAACTGGGATTTTATCATCATAGAAGAATTAAACAACAGATATAAAGTGAAATCTGCCAATATGCTGCACATGAAACACAAGTCCACCAGACTACTTGTGGGTATCAAACGAGTTAAACTACAATGTATCAAAAGAATTAAACTACAATGTATCAAAAGAGTTAAAACTACAAAGTATCAAAAGAGTTAAAACTACAATGTATCAAAAGAGTTTAACTGCCAAGTATAGCATACATGTCAATAACTGTGTGCTGACCCAGTTCCTATTTACCCCCAGGGCTCCGCTTTACATGCTTCTGTTGGTCAACAAAACCTCTCCTGCCCTGACATTTACAAGTAAATTGCTTTTAACTTGTTCAATGTAGCACAACAATTACTATAATTACAGCTCTTATGCAATAATGGAAGCTCATGGGGATTGTTCCCCAAAGAAAATCAATCCAGGAAGATTATGTGGGTTTTACTCTGCTAATTGCCCTCCTCCTAAACAATGAAAAGAAATAGGTTTCCATTATTACATGTATATAAATGGATCATTTGTGTCTAAAGAAATGGTTATTTATCATCACGGACTTACCTATAGATGGACTTGAGTGTGTTCATGTATGACAGCCAAAGAGCAATCCTAATTAATTCAGATCTTCTCTAAAATCCTTAGGCACCTTATAGTCACTATAACATCGAAATATCTAGGGGCACCTGTCCCAAAAATTCCCTTATCAATCATCAATAACACATATTTATTGTGACTGTTGGAAAACAAGGTTGTTGTAAGGCTCATTTTGCACCACCCCTGCCCCTACCCCCACCCTCGAAATATAAGCCTTGACTAACAAATTATAAGAGCCCCCCCTCCCCCCCCCAAAAAAAAATGGGGGGCTAAATTTAAAATTTTGAAATTTCTATGTTTTGAAAATAGTGTCTCCCTGGCAACAACTTTGCTGAACTCTGAGTCCAAAAAACATTGGCACAAGATGTGATCAAACAGGGAAAAGCTATACTTTTGATTTCTGATCACAGTATGCTTTCAAATGAAAATCCCAGATCAGCAGTCTGTGGCACATGTTTAGTGGTACCTGCTTTTTAAAACCAGCCATACTGCCAGAGAGGTAGTCTTCAGGCAAGGTACCACCGCATTACAGATCAGGCTTCCCCCACTTTATCACCATGTTACAAATCAGTGTTAATAACACTTGAGGGAAAATTTTCACCTGTTTTTTGAGAGCCACTACAATAAAATTATTTTTGTGTACAACTTGGATTTAGAAATGCAGTGACACTTTGATTTATCTCTCACATAAAATTCCACTTGTTCTGGACAAGTAAAAGTGCCTTACTTCAAATCACTGAATGCTGCAAATTTCAAAGTGTGCTTTTGTGTGCAGTAGTCCCTGTCATGCTTTTCACGATCTAAATGCACACTATGAAAAGATAAGGCCACACATTTAGGACACATGTCAGCAAACCTTGCACACAAAATAGGAAAAATACGCTGCTGCTGTGGGAACCTGAAGTCAGTGAACAATCAAGTGATTATTCAGGCTCTATGCAATTCATCCAAAGAATAAAGTCTTATGTCCGTAACACGTACAAGGTTAACACAACAAGCACTGGGTCATTCATGGATTTGTCACAGACCTACAGCTATATTCAGGCTATCAGATGATTATACTCTGTGACCTTAATCCACAGACACTGTTCTTTTTAATATTCAAGCTATCACAACTTCACTTCTCCCTCCCCCCCCCAAAAAAAAAACAAAAACAAAAAACAACAACCCTCCACCTCACTAAATCCTCGGCATGCAATTTTACTGTACCCAACTCATTCTCCCTGCGTACCATTGACAATTTCTGGATCAAACTCAATTCCATTCTTTGTGTGGTCTGCTAAATTTTAATATAACATACAAACATGTGAGATTAAGAACTGTCTGTCAATAGACTGTCTTTTTCACACTCATGAATTTAATATATAATCTCTAAACTAAAATGCTGACATGGACTGCAATGAGTTAAGACTTGTAAGTATAAATCATGTACACCTTTTAATAAATCTGGGTAACTGTCCATGGTCTGACAGCAAAAAAGTTAACTTTGTGACCTGACACATTCAGCTAGCCCTGTATCTGAATATTGAATGTCAGAGTTCATTCACTGGTTTTATATGAAAGCAGATCTGTCTATACTGACAAAGTACTCCCAACAAAGGCAACACAGCAGTGGCTTGTTGCTCTTGGCTATCTGGCCCACTGCCCACCTAACCATTGACTCCACTTAGCTCTTTTTAACCCCCCTCCCCCCTCTTTTTCTTTTTTTAAATAAGACACTTAAGGTGCTAACATGTAGCTGAGTGATCAATACTGAACTATTCTGTCCCTGTGACTGTGTAATTCATACAAACAACAATCCACCAGTATAACACACCAGCACCTGACCTTCATGCTGACCACAACACCTACAAGTCTAGTCAATTATGTAACTTTAAGCCGGTACAAAGTTACTTTAACTACCACTGATTATAAATTTATCGTTGGTCAAAACATGTTATTCAACTTAGCATGACCCGCTTGTGCGGGCCACATGGCTTGTGCTAAAATCCACACTCCCCAGACACTTTCAGAATTCAAATGCTGCTGTCCTGGTCTTTCAAGACCACCCTAGATAGAGACCACCTGACTTGAAAGCTCAAGAAATTTGCAGACAGCTAAATTTATTTTAACCCTTAAAAGCATCAATTTAAGATTGAGTCAACAGCTGTTGACTAAGACTACTTTTTGCTTTAGACAAGGCTTGTTGGTATTTGAATGAAAGGTATCTTCATGAGCAATTGGAGTCTTTTAACCATTATGTTTAACAGTAACGAGAAAACACCTATAGCCATTATTAGCACTTTAAGGGTTTACATGAACTATATTTGAGTCAGGTAAAATTCTGCACATATAAATGTTATTTCCCGATTTGGCTACAAATTTTGAAGGCCTAGACCTGTCCCTGCATTTGATGATCCCAGGGGTGGTGTTACCAGACTGAGACCACTCAACTTGTTTTTACAAGGGACAGGTACTTTTTTTTTTACTTGTTTACAGGGTGCCTACAGATGGATATCAACTGTAAGGGCTTCCTTTTTGTTTTTTTACTCTGCGCAGGCACTAAATCTAATGCAAAGAGACACATGATAGATTCATTGCAGTGTCATTCATTCATTTTCAGTTGTCTAAAAAATGTCAATATATGCACTGTACCCTACTCCTTTCCCCAGCATTTCTTTATCATAGTGACTTGGTATGAATATACAATGTGGGTGCATCACTTGGTTCCCCTTTTTCACAATGGGCTGACAAAAAAACAATACAATGGAGTGGAATATCATGTATACCTGATCTTCACATCTTTACTCAGGCATCAAAGAAACAAGTCAATAATGTGATGCTGGGATAACCCACTGACCTCCCTGTCGCTATCTGATCAACAATCACCCAGCGTCCTGGTCACATTTACCTGACAAACACTTGGCCCATGGAGTCCACTCCACTCCAGCTGTAAACTAATATTTGCAGCGGTATTTCAAAACCAGCATCACAAATGCCCATCCAAGTCATAAGCATACGCTGAGAGACTAGGACAGAAAATTTATTTGCTTACTTCTATCCAATCAGTTTGCGATCCCTCCTATTCCTCCGTTGTTATTTGTCCCTGTGTATTTATAGACTGAGGTGTCCCACTTTATGATTATTACAGTACTCTGCCTAGACAGCCAAGTTGGCTATGTCTGGAAATCCTTTTTTCAGCATTGTGACGCTACTTCCAAACTATTCTGTCACTCGCATGTTACAAACCTCCAATGGTGTAGAAGGATAACATGTAAACATTTAAAGCTCTGCAAACAAGTATAAGATCCATGAATAATCGTACATTTGCTGTTGCTTGTGCTGGTTCAGTTTCAAAGTCAAATTCAGTGGTACCTGCTGTGTGTGGTCACTACCATGGAAGGTCACCTGCTCTTTCAGGCCATGTTTTTCTTGGCCACAGGAATCAATTTCTTTGTTAATCTACTTGCAACAACAGGTTACCTGCTATATGTGGTTATTTTTTGGTGGGAGTAAACATGGCCATGTAAAACAGGTAGCACAGTACATGTATATTCCTCGTTACTTGAACTTGTCCCACCTTTATATGTCAGCCTGTGACTTATGGAGACTAACACAAAGACAGTCACCCCAAAGATTGACAGCAACACAAACAGCCCCCAGCTCCCACCCCCACCCTTTTATACCAGCGTCAGTCTATTATGATGTGGACATTGTCAAGGCTTGGCAACTGTGTATAGAACATGTATACATGCGCATGTGGACATATCAGACATATTATGGAACTGGTGCCACTGTGCTCAGCCCAGCTGGGACAGAGAGGTAATCAAATACATCACATTACTCTTAATCACGAAACAATCTAATTTACTATGTGCATCCCAGAACTGTCCCTGGGCTGTTTCTGATAATAAACAGCAATCATCCCTGAACTCCTGCCTCCACCCCCCCCCCCCCAAAAAAAAAAGGCATGTATGTGTATATGCAGTGTGTGCCAAAATAAGGGGCGATCCACATTTTCAAGACAGAATTTTCTTCTACAAAAGGTGAGGGTCAGATACTTCTTTGCATAGCAAACAGAACACACCATGCTGGCACCAAAAAATCATGAGTAACAAGACCGGCAAAAATTTTAATATGTATACAAGCAATCTGATTTTTTTTTACACACAAACCACCTTTTTGTATTCACTCTTTTATAACTGAATGAGCCGGTGTGTGCATGCATGGTACATGGTAACTTGTGTTACACTGACTGGGAACAGCTGGAAAAGTTTATTATACCTGGACTTGACATGCAGGTACATGTACATGTATAGTAAAACCCTTAAACTGAGCATCTCATCACAGCCACAACAGGGTACTAATAGCCTGTCCCACCCCCAGTTCCACTGCAACCTTTTACCTACCAAGCCTCTTGCTTCAGCACAGACCAAGTTGATACAAAAAGGGATGTCTTTATGATGGATTTCAATGTATCTGGTTCAAAAAGTTTATAATTACACTTCATTGAGAATAATGTGTTCTCAGTTTCACTTTTATCTTGACAAAATGTGTTAGAATCCAAAAAGGTCTTGACCCCTGAAGAGGAATTTTGAAGCACCCGGTGTGCTGATGAGACAACACACATGCTGGCGTCTGGGAAGCCAGTACAGCCAGTTAGATCAACCACTGGTATGTGAGACAACATCTGTCACCCTCCATCACCTAGCAACATCTTACCTGGGGGCACATTGCTGCTATGATCCCTTAAGTGCAAGTTCATCATTTCCAAGAAAGTGTAAACCCTCCTGGAACACTGGCACTCTTTTAATGACACCCAGTGGGACAGTTATAGCTGTTGGCTTTCCCCTCTGCAGGCATTCTGTGGCAAAGAAACGCTGTCATGGAAGCCATTTTAAAATTCATATGTGGGCCACACAGGTGAATAGAGGGATACCTTCCATATCCACTAATCCTGGGATTCAGTTGAACTGTAGGAATGACACATCCTCTCCCACCAACCAGGCACTTCCCTGCACCAACCAAGCAACATAAACTGAAAATACCTAAGGCCAGTGTTAGTACCTGCCCAAAGAGTCAAATTCTAATGAATGCATAAAATGGCTAGTACAAGCAAAAAAAAAAAAAGAGCCAATGAAAAATTCAGTAAAATTCTTTTGTACAAATATTAAAGAAAAGCTACTTCACAATACAAGCATTTCTAATTTTACAAAGGTTGGAGTGGCCGTGAGTCACTTGTATGCTTGCTTTTGGCACAGGTAGAGGCGGCGTGGACTGTGGAAAACAAGAGATCTATCAAGTGCCAGTTCCCCCTTTCATGTCCACTCTATGACATCTGATGATCATCTTTGAACCCCAGTATCCACTTTTCTTGGAAGTAAAGCAGTCCATACACATAGTATGATGATCTCCACCAGTTACACAACTTATCACAACATGATTTGTCGACAGGTATTTGGGTCCATATAATCTTACTGTATAATTGACATTCGCTGCAGGTTTTATTTTTAAGCTGTTTAACCCTTTCCCACTCCAATCGCCCACAGGTACATGGATGTGATTGTCATCTGCTTTAATGCCTTGACTTGAATTCCCCAAAAACTGAAACTAAGTAGTTTTTTTCTGAGAATGGTTGATAAGACCTGCTACCACACCCCAGTTCAATACCTTTTGCGGAAACGGGTTGGACAGCATTGTATCACACATGTGCCAAAGGAAGCTAGTGACTTAAGTCTTCATCTGAGGAAGACAGGGTTAATGTATTACTTGGATGACTTGCTGCCCACAGTGCACCACACACACCTCACATGGGACTGGCCTACATCGTGGTGAAGGTACATTCCTTTTCTCAGTGTCAGATACCAGAGTGCTTTCCCATGAGGAATGCTGAAATAGTGCTGAAAAACACTGAACCTTGTCGATCATGTGAAAACTGATGTTTCTGGTATAATATTTTTGCCCAAAATTACAGCATAGGTCGTACTAATTATAACAGGGTGGCCCAAGTGGAAGACAAGGCAGGCCACTCTGCCAAATGGGCCTGTGAGGAACCCAGTTCTGGTGCACAATGAGCATTCTGCACATTTCCACGGACAGATCTAGGCTTCCAAAATTTGTACCCAAATCAGTAAATAAAACAGTAATCGCTACAGAATTCAACCTAACTTTCATATAATTCATGTTGTAATAATTTTATAAAGTAGCCATTTACAAATTTCACCATTAGCCAAATGAATGAAACATTTACATTGGTCTAATTGGCTAATGGCACGACCAGTCCCTGCACATATGAAGTTAAATTTCATGTTTGTAACTTCTGCTCTGAGACATAAGGAGAATTTACCAATGCTCTTGGGGGGTATTTTGCCATGCAATGTGCCAAAAATAGCACTGGGTTTGTAAAGGTCTACTTGACACTCCACACCCCACAGAAAATTTTTGGCGTCGTTTACTTAGTGTTTAACGACCTTGAAATATTGGTCAAGGTCATCCAAAACTTATCATAATGGGACCGTTTGCCTCACACATGCTATAAATTTTGTACCTCTCCATCTCAATTTATTTTGACAATATTTAGTGAATTTAATGTGTTTCTGACCACTATGATAATAGTTCCCATTTACAGCACCAGTGCCAGTATCATGGCTGTTTGTTTCCACATCATTCCACCAAAAAATAGTTTAAAGTTACAAATTCTGTAATGTGTTTGCTGACCAAGGAAAATATATATATATATATGTATGTATGTATACCAATTAGCTATAAATTATTTTCAACATCTTGTACCACCAAAATGTGTATTTCTCTCTATGTATGTACATATGCGCATGTATATAGTCTTTTTTTTTGATAATTTTTTTTAAATCTTGTCCCCATATATATATATATATAAATTGTGTCTTCAATATTTCTGTCTGAGGGAACATGTTACATTTACTCACATGTTGTAAATGTGCAAAGGCTCAATTTCTGCCCCTAACGGTATGGTAGCCCCATAAAAACTGCAACACAGCCACTTATCAACTACTTCATATATCAACTCAGCCAAAACCCCATTTGGTTCAGCTCAAAGGTCACTATTCATATCAGCTGAAACACAATGACCTTCTCACACCAAATACCCTGCCCACTGCTGCTTGCACTCACCGGCAGCCATGGAAATTATCAATAAACATGTGCACTCACGGTAATGAAAGCTATAAGTAACACAATAATGTAACATGTACTTTACAATTATGTACTCAGCCTTAATAGAATTATTTCTAGTTCTCATACAAGTTCAAGCATTTGTCCAACATGGAAAGTATATTTTATCCAAAAGTAAGTAACCCTGCAGTCATATATATAAAGGTCAGTTCTAACTCATTCTCTTTCTATACATATATATACAGAAAGAGAGAAGGAGAGATATAGACAGTGACTTAGAACCAGAGACCTACAGGCACCACCTGGTATGCATCTCTCATCAAGGCGTGGATCACTTGTAACCAAATCTGACCTGACATAGTGGGAATGTTGGGCTACTTGGTGATGTTGACAGTCTGTTAACGCATTCATTGAATGTGCAATCCACTGAGGGCAGTGTGACAACAGTTACATCAATGTTCAATACCGTTCATTTGACATCAGTTCACTGCCATTGGGAACATTTGCTGATATTAGAACAGCAATTTCTGAAGCATCCAAAAACATCTCTGCCAAACCAAAAGAGTATATAAGGATCACTATGCACTGAGCTGTCAATTTCAGAATGTGCCACGTCTCAAATATCATTAAGTCAAATACTTCCTTTGGTCACCCTTCTGTTGTCTGCTTTGCCCCCCCCCCCCCCCCCCAAGAAAAAAAAAGAAAGAAGTAGTAGACAGAAACCAAAGATGCCAACTTTACATGTACCTCCTACACTGGATTACATCTGCAATGCTGATCATTTTTTTTTTAATTAAATAAACTGAAATCAGAGAGGACAGATTACACTATGACTGGTGGTACTGATAAATACAACCGAACCATTCATTTAGTTTCAAGCTGTAGGCGTGGTAAATCATTAGAAGACACCCATGGGCCTTATGCTTTGCTGACATGTAATCAGATGGCCATCACAAAAAATCCATTTGCCCAGATGCATTCCTTCCATGACTTTAACAAGGTTGTTCATGGTCATCAATATGCCACATCAAACTTAAGCGTCTGTGGTACACTTGGCACCGTCAGCCTTATTCTTTCTCAGCATGCTGAGTTTAGGGTCCTTTACTTAGTGCTTAAAATGGCCTTGAAAAACAGATCAAGGTCTCTCAGAATTTACACCAAATAAAATTTTGTATAAGATCTTGTAGTACCACCATTACAATTATGAATTTTATGTGTTTTGACACCTATGACCTTAGTTAAAATACAACTAGTGGCATCACAACGGGCAATGACTCCAAACATCCAACTTTTGTCTGTACAATGTGCATCAAAATATGTCCACAAGTTCTGATGTAATCACCTCTACCCCCCCCCCCCCCTCCATCATACATTGCATTTCCTACATTCAAGACTTTGAGAAAGTAGGTCAAGGTCACCCATATTACATAATACTAAACTTGTACACATGTTTATCTGTTGTACATTTGGTTAAAAATAGCCTGATCATTTCTTCAACACATACCAGGCCATATTTTCAACTGACTTACAGATGGTGCTACAAGCATTGTTTTGTTTTGACATATTTGCCTCCTGCACATTCCCACTAAATTTCATACAGATCCACCAAATACAAAGGATGATAAGAGTGTTCTAAAGATTTTCATGTTTCAACCTACACTGTACATGCATTCCATGGTATTGTAGGTGGCTACATCAGTGTCAACAGCGACCCACACTTCCACATACCATGCAAGTCCTGACAGTTTGCAACGTCCACCTTCAAAACTGTGGATTGTATTGTGTCCACATTCAATATTTTTATAGACACACAGGCTGACCTTAGCTCAGCAGAGCTAAAAATGTGTGTATATAGACCTACAGTCCTGACAGCAAACCAACAGAGACAGGTTACAGTGTTTCTGGCAGGAATTTTTTACGGGGGTCACAAGAGGGGAAATCAGCAGAAAAGACTAAATTTTCACCAATTTTACATGTAAATAAACAAGACCTGTGACCCTTGAGAATTTTCTCACTGGGTATTTCAGGTTTTGAAAGGGTAATATACCGCCATTTGGGGGTTAATGGAAACACTGGGTTAGACATTTAGGATGAGGATTGGGAGTCATTAATGAGAGAAATGTGGCGCATTTTCCAGGTTTTCCTTGCCTGGTTTCTTAAGCAACATCACTGTTTGCTCATGAATTCCTGAATTTCCTCCAACTAGGCCACCAGCAAAGCTATTTATTTCCCACACAGCTGAAGGGCGAGGCATCATCTTGATCTAAAATTCAGACTAAGTTTCTCTCTGTTTCTGAGGTCAAGTTGTAACCATTGTGAAATCCAGATGCTTCATGCTTTCCTGAGCTGCTGATGGAATATGATCCAGGTTGTATATGGCTGCTTGTAAACAGTTGGCGACTCCTCCTGCTCCCTCTCCTAAACACTACTCCCCTAGCAAAACTTGCTACTTTACAATTTTTGTATTATGTGGTGATGAAGAGATCTGTCACTTCACAAAGAACTGAAGTATATCTCCTACATGCAGCCAGCTTATTTCCCTAATGTTTCAGTGTTCACATGCCACCACTACTTGCTACTTCATGAGAAGCAAAATAATACACAAAATCAGCATTTTGATTTTTCAATATTTAATAAGGGATAAAAATTGACAGTTCCAAGGACCCTTTGCACAGACACTCGGCTAGGCTTCATTTATGACACAACCCTGGAATTTCAAAGACTCACAGCTTCAGCTTGTGAACAGGTATTTTGTGCACCTTTTCATCATCTGTCATGGAGGTATTCTTAGCTGTTACATGACTTTGCTCTTCAAAACTCTTTAATATTAATACTTGTATAGCTCTTCCCTCTTCCCCACTCAGTCATATGTTATGTACCAAGTCAGGATAGAAGATAAATGCTTGTCGTTTTGCAGCTGGTTTAGAACCTCCATCTAGGAGGAAGATGAGGGTCATTCACTGTCCCACTGTTTATTCCCTGATAGGCCTTGGTCAGTGGTTCTGGCACTGCCTGCCAAGTCATACTCTAGCTGCCCTTGTGGTAGCTGCAGCCTGATCTGCCAGGCAGTGCCAGAACCACTGACTTAAGACTATAGGCATGTTGGTACTTGAACGAAAGCTCTTTTCATGAAGAATTTAAATATGCAATTGGCGTCTTAAATCTAGGTAATATATGGAAAAATTAAGGACTGGTATGGAATGAGTTAACATGACAAGGATAATATTTTGTTCAATGCAGATATGTGACTCACTGCTTTATTTGTTTATAATTTTTTTTTTCACTTTATTTCATCTATTATTTTTATTGGGGGGGGGGGGGGGGGGGCAGATGTGCTGCAGTCACAACAACCAGGTCTGATAATATGGTAAAGCACAAACTGAATATAACACTGTACCAAAACCCACAATGTCACACTTCACTCAAATTAATCAGCTCCAAAGAGTACCATCCCCAGAAGCATTCTACCCATGACCTTGACACTGAGCAAATTACTGTCATAATCTTGGATAACATACAGTCAGTCTTAAAACTACTGCACAGATAATCTCCAGTTTGGGTGCTATGGTATGTTTCACAGCACCTGCAGGAGAGGTTACACAACTACACTACATAGTTCAGCAATAAGTCAGAAACCTGGTAGCACACCAAGATGGGAATGCCTCAACTTTACATTCAGTTTTTAACTCTTTTATTTAAGTAAGGGGGGGGGGGGGGGGCTGATTTCTAGATTTGTAATGGAAACAATGGTTGCAGGTTGGGGAGCCAGCGACTTTCAGACTGATATTCTCTGAGCTCTTTAAGTGCCAAATTTTGGACTGAGTCAACAGCTTTCCTCAGCACCCATTGGGTGCATTGCGCCAATGCATGCCAAAAAAAGCTGTTGACCTGGGGTATTCTGTCTGGAACTATAGGCATACTGATACTTGAATGAAAGGCCTTTTCACGGGGAATATGATTCTGGGATCCTTAAGATAATTCAGACTTGGCTGACTAAAGTAGATCGACTTCAGACATCATTGGCACTGCAACATGTTAACATTAGGGTTTTTTTCTGACTGTCCTCTTGTGCAGAGAACACATCCATGCAGGTCTATGACGAGACAAAGAATAAAATCTCAGTTGATCTTAGATGACGTTTTGAATCTTGTTGAACTATCTCTAAGCATTTTAATAATAAAATTTGATAAGCAAATCATTCAGTCATTCACTGCATGGGTAAATAAAAATCCCAATCCATTATAAATGACAAATAAAATAACATTTGGCTCAAATGATGAGATAGATTAAGAACCACACTGTAAAGAATACTTTGCTTTTCATTCAGATATTTTTTCCACATGTTTACGAGCTACACAAAATCAAATGGATGCTGAAATGTGTAGGATAAATGCAAGCTTTTCGCAATTGATACCTGGTAAAACACAGCTGTTGGAACCAGGCAGAGAAGGCAGGCTTGAGTTGGTTCTCATCTGGATGAGGCCAACCAGAACACCTGTTAACTGCAACCTGGGAGCCATTTTTAACCATTTCCTGCTCAAAAGACCCAGACATAAAATACTGTCTGCTCCTACATTTCTTACATAAATATCTCACACAAGTTACCTGCCATAGAGACCAGTCTAGAGCTGTGTTTCCTCCTCTGCACTCAGGCAGTAGAGATAATTAGGAGCTGCGTCTGCTCTCCAGGTCAGATCAGTTATAAACATTTTCATTTGATTCAAAATTGTAAACAAGACCTATCTGGATAGCTGTGCCCCCACACCAACAGTGTCCTTTGGTGCAAACAAGCACCAAAACCATGCCAAAACTAAACTGTTCACTCTATCTCAAACAAAAGAAGACTCAAACATGACTGGGTTGAAACCAAACATACATGCACTGGTGGCCAAACGTTCAACATTAACATTAACATTACCTTGGTTCCCTGCCTTTTATGAAATGGTTACCTATCATAAATCATGACTGACCATGTGCTCACAAGCCACTCTTCCTTTGTCCAACATGAACCTTCATTGAAACATTTGTCTCAATACATGACCAGTTCAAATTAACCCCTTCATGGCCAGAATAACACTCAGTCAAAAGCTTTGAAGGTTCCTCACAATCCACACTGAGGAAAGCCACATGTCTTATTTACAATTCTTGCCTAAAAATATTTCCTCTTAACAACGACATGTATACAAACATTAAAACAGATCCCAATTTCCATCTGGGCACTTTCAATAGAAAATGGGTAAACCTTCTGTGCAGTCGGAGGTCTTTTGTTCAGCTGATACATGAATACAAACAGGCTGCATGCGTATGTGGTCTCCTTGTCAGATGCATCATTCTGATTTATACATCAAAAAGTTTTGCACTATGCCATCTATGTGCAGTGACACATCAAATCTGGAGTGTGACTAGCTCATCAATACATGTACCTTGTTTACTAAACCTGCTGCAGCCACAACCTCTACAAAAACCAGCATCATTCAAACACTGATAAAATTAATGCTACATTTCTTGAGTTTACCCTTTATTTTAACAGTATACATATTCTTAAGTATAATGTTCTAATTATTAGGTCCACAATATAGAGTCCTTTTACTTTAATCCTGGGCTGGCATGGGCCATTATTTCTGACTTGGTTAAAGGCATTTAGCTCTTTTAACCCTATCCCTCTAGAATGAAGACTGAGTCAAGAGATTTCCCTGGCATGGGTTGGGCACAGGGTGCTCAACCAAGCTGCTGACTTTGGAGCATGTGATCTTGATAAGTTTCATCTACAATTCTCAGTCAAATTGTTTTTCACAAACTCTTGCAATTAATTGAAAACACTGAAGCAGACGGCATTTGGACACCAGTCAGTTTAGGCTGGTTTAAGTGGGAAAGGGTTAAGTCAGTACGGCTAAATAATTTTACAACTTGTTACTGCAAATTAAGGTTTGTGTTTGCACACTGACCTCCCAGGTGTTGTGAACAAAATTTATTTTCAGGATCTCTCTGATGTTAATTAATAGAACCTAAACTTGACTAGAACGTTTCAGTTGTAATGGCCAATTTTGCCATTTAATCATACACAGGGATAGATCTGGGCCTTCACAGTTTGTAGCCATATTGTGGAATAAGCCATTAATCACAAGAGAATTCTTATTCAGAACTGTTAAATAATTCATGTTAAAATAAATTAGCCATTTGCAAGTTTCTTTAGCCAAATGAATGAAACATTAGCATCTCACTAATTGGCTAATGGTACCAGCAGTCCCTGCATACAATTCCATGTGCTGGTCCAGCAAGTCAATTGCCTGGGGCCCCAATTAGGGACAATACAGCAAGCATGCTAGTGTGTATATACTTATTACACTAACTTGTCTTTAGTTCATTGTTTTTCATCAAATGTCAGCAAATCAACACTCAATAGGCCTGTTTGACACATCAATTGTTCTGAGCAAATCCTGTATGCTTAAACTGCCCTTTTCTCCAAGGAATTCCATTCTGACTCTGCAGCACACGTGAGTCATGCCCACATTATGTGCATGTAACATGTTTGTCTAGTCCCTTCTGCGTGTACATGTACATTCATATTCAAGCAGGCCAGGCTCCGCATCCTGACATTCACATGACTAACACATCCTTGTGCACTGTACCAATATTTCCTGAAACAAAGAAAAATCTATAGCTGATGTTCCCAATGGCTTGACCTGACATAAAGCCATGATTATAACTCAGACCACGCCAAGCCTTCGTGTTCCCCACTGTTTAATACTTGGTTATCTGCTAGACATGTTTAAATCAGACTGAACAGGCAATATCTACAGCAATATTATATTTCATGATCAAATGTTGACCCTTATTCGGTAAAACGACATGGCATAAAATATTATCATCATGGTTTTCCTTCAGACTTGCAAACATAAATCTGTTTGCTTTAAGTTTTCACATGTATTTTGACACCATTTGATGTGTTCTAGCTGTAATATAATAGCTGCACAGGACATAGCATTCACAAACTTCATTTCAGCTGTCTGCAGTTACGAATGTTTTAAGGGGTTCCAGGGACCGTCCACCACTGATATGTTGGCATGCAACTTTTTAAAATTAAAATCACCAAAAAGTGTCAAGTGTCCTTTATGTTGTCTGCTTATCATTTCAACAAAATTTTTTGGGCATAAAACATCATTTATCAAAAACTGTCTTCAGCACACTATGGGTACATTACCCATATAGGGCTGATGATTTTCCATTTTTGGTTCAAGGTTTTTCCGTTTTTGCCCTATCATCATTCGGGTATTTTCCAGATTTTTCCAAAAGCCTTGTCGGTCATCAAAGCGACCACGCTTGGGCTTCATGGCAGCCGTCTTTCCTATTGAAACTCAAGTTCACATGAGAGTCTTGAGTTGCGAGATTAATGGCGGCGACCTGGTAAAAATGTATTTGAAGAACGGAAATGGTTTGCAGCTTTAATTTTAGTGTTTAAAAGAGGAAATATGCAGATTTTTCTACATTTTGTATTGCTTTAATTGATTTGTTTCTTTTGCTGGGAAATTTTTACCGATTTCCGTTAAATTCCGCAGGAAAATTACTTTTCTGCTTTTTGATACTCATTCTCTGATTCCCTCTGATTTTCAGTGAAAACGAAAAATCATCAGCCCTACCCATAGTGTGTGTGCAAGTGTGGTCTCGCTGCTGACTCGGTTCCCCAAGTTTGAGATGACCTTCCATTTCCCAATTTCAATTTCTGAAATTCTAATTTGACAGGCATAATAATTATGCTATCAGATGCCATATGCAGTACACCCTTTCATGAATATCAAGAACTTTCAGCACAAAAATTTTGACCATACTATCATGGAAAATTCAACATATTTAGCTGCAGATAAAGTAGCAAAGCCTCCAAGTCTCCTGCTTCTGCGGGAGATCTCCCACTATTTGTAAAATGAAAAAAAAATTTAAAAAAAAAGCATTTTTTCCATCAGTGGCTGTTAAGTTTTACTGTTTTGCCATGTTTTACTATATATTCACGGAAAGTATATGATGGTGCCTAAAATGGTTCAAAATGCAGGAAATGAAGGAGCAAAATTTTTCCTGGGGGAACATGCCCCCAGCCCCCTAGCTATGCTTTGCTCTATGCCGCTTGCACTCCCACATTTTTACCTGCAAGAGGGGATCTCCCACTTTTAACATAGGCTAGCTTGGAGGCTCTGTATTAGCAGACCTCGCTGACATTTAAATGTAAAACAAACTGTGATCTGTTAACTCCAGTCTATCAATGTTTATTTCCCATGCAATAATGGTGTGAGACAATCAACAGATCCAAGTTTGATAAATCCTGCCCTGCATTCCAGCACAACTGTCTAAATGTATGTTCTACAGTATATTACAGGCCTCAAAATGACACAAAAAATACAATATATTATAAAATCATTATTATTATAAATTACCTATATTATTTCTGTTTTGTATTAAATCTGCTGCATTGGCAATGTTCTGCCCAGATAAATCAAGATAACATGCAATCATCAACATGTACATGCACGCTTGATCCACTGTTGGGACTGGCTTGGTCAAAATAGTTGAACAATACATGTATGAAACTAAAGGAGGCTTACTTTACTTCATACTGTAGTGGTACCATTTTACATGATTCACACGGAGTATGAGTATTTTCTTTATTTAACATCCCCACACATCTTTCGGTCGAGTTCCTGAAGTAAATTTTTACCTGAACTAGCAGTTTCCATTGTATAGACTCTGGAAATACAAACTTGATAAAAATTCTGCCAAACGAAATTTTAAAAGCACACTGAAAAGGCTGTTGGGCACTGTAATTCATGCTGCCTTGAGCATCTCGTTTGTATTCATACCACTACATCTAAGTGTACTCTGACCAATCACCAGGAAAATGACAGGGTCAAATGAGCATCATCTTATGAAACTGATGAAGCGCCTGCAAGACTAAGGAGTAATTAGGTACCCCAGGACTCAAGTGTGTGCATAAATATGACCCACTGAAAATAAAAATGACCCTCAAATTTTCTCCAAAAATCGCACATATTATATTTTACATCATTTGCAATAGGCTATATAGGTCAACTGAGTCAAAATGGGCCCATCTTTTCAAAACCTTAATGCTACACCTGAGAATTGTACAGCCATGTATTATGAGCACATGTACCTGATCTTATTAAAGCAGCGAGTCCGTGTACTTGAAGAAACTTGCACAGATATCACATGTAAAGACACGTTTATCATTATCCAACCAAGTTCATGGTCATTGACCGAGATCCTGACACCTACAGAGTTTTGCACTGCATCCTGTACTCTCTCCTTATATTATACTTGGATGTTCATCAAGTTGCAGTAGTTTACATACTATCTGGTTGTCATGGCAACCTACAGAGCAATACTGGTGAAGATGAAGATCTACATGCATTCAGTTCTTATCAACTTTGCCTGCTGTTTTAACAACCAAAATGAACTCCACCCTTAGCACCCATACAGGCTGTGTTTCCTGCCATGCCCACTGTTAGCTGACGTTAATTTTCTAAAAACAAACACGAAACTTTGTACAGGATTAGATCCTCAAGTACATAGCTTCTGGCCTCTTGACTGAACACCAGGTTTTATGATGTATCCAACCTTTCCCTAACTTTGTCTGAGTTTCCCTCATCCCCAATGTCTTTAAGATAGATTTTGCCTGCAACTACAATGAAAACTCATTAAAATGATATCACCATTCCCTTAGAAATGTGTCAGATAACTGAATATGTGCTAAAAGAATCAAATAACAAATAAAATGAACTTTTTCCCATGAAAATTTGTGTCATTATAATGAGGTTTCACTGTATCTATGACTGGGTCCTCTTCATGGATGAACCCCATCCCTGAAGCAAGTACCTTGTGTACTGACAAATACCAGCCTTATACAAGGTGGGTATGAAACTAGTGAATTTTGCATTTTGCTGTTCTGTTTTTCTTTTTCTTTAATTAATTCATTAGTTTTTCTTTTTTAACTTGTACATATGTTGCACTAATATTGGGATGATTTACAGATTCCCACCATGGGTAAACATTAAAGCTGCCAACACAATCCATTTGTGACAAAGGTGCACATGCAAATCATACAATCTCTGTATTTATACATCAGTAAAAACTTCCTGCTGTAGTACAGTGGTCCCCCACTTATAAGGCCATCCCAAATGCACCAGAAATGTGGCCTTATAAGAGGGGTGGCCTCTCTTGAGGGGGGATATATTATGAAAATCCCATACTTGCTGCATGGAGAAGTGGCCTTTCTAGAGGGGGTGGCCTCTCTTCAGGGGGGCCTTATAAGAGGGGGACCACTGTAGTAGTAAACTGTGTGGCTTTATTACCACTTACATAAAAACCTGCCAGTACTTTCAGACATGTATCCACTATTGGGGCAACCTTCTCACCTAAGCTTCATCTTTCACACTCCAGGGGGTTGTGGCTGGTCCTACTAGCACTATTGCTTGATTCACCACCTCAGGGCGACTTCAGAGTCTGATACAATATCCCTACTCTGCAGCCCACTGCTGACTACAACGGATATCTGTATTGCAATGTATTTACATTTTCAGGTAATGCTCACTCTGGAAAAGTCCCATTATATATTGTACATTACATTCATCTATAAATTATACCCCCCTTAACCCTAATCAAATATATTTTGGATACTA
Source organism: Hermodice carunculata (assembly GCA_964020975.1). NCBI lineage: Eukaryota > Metazoa > Annelida > Polychaeta > Eunicida > Amphinomidae > Hermodice > Hermodice carunculata. The sequence continues at coordinate 44,462,793 of OZ026616.1, forward strand.
CCTCTTCAAAATATCGAATCGGGTCTTACCCATTATGGCTGCCATTTTGAAAATTACGCATTCTGCACCCAATGGTTTGTACTAAATGTAGAAAATATAGCATTGGAACGATCTGGGGAAGGGGCTTATAATAGCCAAAAGTATATATTTTGTTTATTTTTCAGAGCATCAATAATGATATCATATATGCTGTGACGGCCATTCAGTTTGATATACAAATCAAATATATTTTTGTGCGGCATTGCGCAATGTTCAAAATGACGTTCACCGTGTGCTGATTAGTTCAAAGTCTATTATGTTACATTTGGACTTGTAACTAACGAGGGTAACTGCTTCAGACACAACCGAGCGGGCAGATTAAAGTTAAGATCTAGTAAATCATGTTTAAAAAGTACTTTAAGGACGGTTTTCCCTGGTAACTCAGAGAACGGACACCTGGAACCTAGCCGAATATTACGATAACTGAACATTACGGCCATTTTCCCGGTAAAATCTTTCAACTGGGGCTATGGCTATGCTGTTTCACCAAACACAATGGCTGTGCAGCTATGTTCTTTCCCCGTCCCAAGTTATAACTCTATGCAGACAAGTTGAAATAAAACACTGTGTTTGAGTTGACTATACTGCCAAATAACGGCACATGACAGCCAATTTCAGGATAAAATCTTTCATTGAGGGTCGATCAATTTTCAGCTGGGAAGGGCACTTTGAAACTTTATTTATTTTGTTCCATAAAAATTGCTTGGGGTCAGGACTCGGGCCTATTCAGTGGGGTCGGTCAGGTTATCACATAGAGCTACCATTAATAGGTACCTCTTTGGTTATGCGAGCCTCACATACAGATTTTTTGTTAGGCCTTTGGTAACTTGGACGTTTGTCGAAAGACGACAGTATAAAATAGATGTTCCCCGCCCTTACGCATTACCTCTCTTGCGTCAGTTGCATTTGTTACCTTGGCACAGCCGAAAGCACTGGTCTCTCTCGATAAATATACATGCATCTCTTAATTTTACTTATATGGACAGTCATACATCACCATAAGCTATGTATGTACGTCTGTGATGACAATCCATGGGTGATTTGTCTGTGTAAGGAACTCCCATTTTTTTTCACCATTCATACTTTTTTGTCTGGAAAATATTTGCTTTCTATATTGAAGGATTATATATATATATATATATATATATATATATATAATACATTTTGGGACACCACAATAGAGATTAATCAATTTTGCTCGATTTACTGCCATAAATAGACAAAGATGCAATTAGAACATCAACACTCAGAAGTAAAACCGTATGTTTCAATTTAGCTTTTTTTTTTGATCTTGTTTCTGATGCCTCTTACAGCTCTGCCTGGCTATAAGGAATCCAAAACCACATATCATGTTTTCCCCACCAAGAAGCCCTAGTAGATCAGCCTGTCCCATGGTATAATTAATGTGCTTTCAGATTACACTGTATACTTTCTGCCAAGATCATGAACTGAGGGCTCTTTTCAGATTTTCATTTTTTCTAATATTGTGCACATGTACTCAGCTGATCAGTCTGTCTCCGTACACTGTGATGAATGTAATGCAAACAAAACAGTAAGGTAAAAACACTGGGCATGCAGCATTTTGGCAGCCAAAGTGTTAGCCAGATGTGTACCAACGTGTTAGGGTACATACAGGTTGGCAAATATCAAATTCCAGGACTTTTTAAGACCTTATTTTCATAATTCAAGGACTTGTCTGATTGATGTTTTTCCAAGTATTCCTGTATTACATCTAAGTGTAAGCTTGTGTTTCACTTATAAACTAAACATAAATAAAAAATATTCATACATCTACACGTCCAAATTAACATACACTGTACTTTACTTTGTTATGTTTTTCATTTAAAAAAAAAAAAAGAATTATACAACTGTACTTCGTTATTTGTATTTATTTACTTAAAAATCATGAATTCTGTAACACATAAAAAACATTATTTGCTTTAACTAAAACAAAATAAACTTTAGACTTCTTTTAATTACATTAATTTCCTTTAAAATCATGAATTTGCTGACATGAATGAACATAAGATATCTGGCATTATAGGGCTCTCAAATCACAGTGAAGGGTACAGGCCCAGATATTTTTTCTAAATTTTGGTTTAAATATCTAGTAATAGATACTTGTATGTAATTTGTTGGTAAAGATTTTTTTCATCTAAGAAAACAAGTTTGAATGGTTATTGTTATTAGGCAGCAGCCCTACATGAAACAGGCCTGGGTCAATTCATTGGGCAACTGTGTCAATATCATCTAATTTTGTTCCTTTTAAACTCACCATGAACAGTTTACACTGGGTATGCAAGTTTCTTCATGTTTTTTCTGGTGGAGGCGAACTCTGCTTAGTACCCCAACTGATACACTGTACACAGTATCTTTAAATGAAAGCTGGCTGTACATGATTGGTTAGACCTAATTTGATGACAAAAGCCGACCCACGTGGGTTAAAATGGGGTTAAAAGCAAAAAGATACCTTGCAATTTACAGTGTTACATTTTGACTGTTAGGTATTTACCAACCACTTCAAAAGAAGATGATAGAATATTCAATCCAATTGTCATTCAAATTCATAAATGCACGAAGTTTGGGAAATGATTTCGCATTTTTAAAGACATATTAGAACTTATTTCACTGGTTGATGCTCAATAATTAAATTCAAGGACTTCTATCCAAAAACTTAAATTTTCAAGTCAGGGACTTAAGATCTTCTGGGAACCCTAATGTATCCTTTTAAACGCCTAGTTACAAGTTTGGACACCAAAAATTCACAATTTTTTCATAATGGAAAGAATGGGAAGTGGACACCCTGAAATTATGAAACCTGGTCAAATTTAGCACACCCAAAAGAAACATTAGCTCAGCAGTAAGCCTGAAACATACATACCATACGCCAGAAAAGAGCGAAATTTTTGGTGCATAAATTGTAAGGTTGACAGTTTTTCATCACAATAAATCTTTCCTTTGTTACAGAGTGTTCTGTTACCACAGTTTTGGGTTAAAGTCAATTCAATTAACCTACATAACACCACAGGAACATCCCTCAAGCAGTGAGGCACCAACAACCTGCTGGGTTTCTGTGTTTACTGAAATTTAGTTCTGTGGGTTCACTCAGAATTGAACCAAGAGCTCTGCGGTGCCCCCCCCCCCTCCACTTGCTTGGAGCTATTGGACTGAATCACAAATGTTTAGCACATGGTCAACATTATAATGCTGACACTCACTGTACAGTGATCCCCCTCTTATAAGCCCATCCAACGTGCACCAGAAATTTGGCCTTATGAAAGGGGTGATAGGGCCTGTATTTTTCCGTTTCAAAATGAGTGTTTTTCCGTTTTGGGAAACTACAAATTCCGTTTCATTTCCGTTTCACTAATTCTAGGGCTCAATTTTAGCACTGGTCAATAAAAAAGGAAAAACAGTTGATCTTATCGCCTCTGGAAAATGTTGATCCATCGACGAGCGGCAAAGTGACTCCATATTGTTTACTATGTACGTTGACAGCCTCCACCTACAGACGGCGCTATTATCATTGTACCTCTGTTGCGCGTTATATCTATATGCCATGCAAATGAATGGATGTGGTAGTAATGGGGTCTATAGCGCGCAGGTGTCCGGCCTGTCGTTAGATTTGCTCCACGTGGTATCGATAACGCCGCGGACTCGTCAAATTTGGATCCAAGTCCGTGTGTTTTGCTTTATGCGATGACATATGTGGTGATTTTGAATTATTTGAGAGGCAAAATTCACAAATTCCGCTTAATTTCCGTGGCATTTGCCGATTTCCGTTCCAAATCATAAATTCCGTTTGAGATCATAGATTCCGTAAATTCCGTCCGTTTTCCGCGATCGCGGAAAAGTACTGGCCCTAGGGTGAACTCTCATGATGGAAACATAATTTGTGCATGAAGAAGTAGGCTGTGCAGGAAGGGGGGACTTGGAAGTGGGGGATCACCCTGTTAATAAACCATAAAGCACACATAAAATATATAAAGTACACTGGCAAGGTATGATCTACATCAACAGCTGATTCTCATGATGTTGTCAAGGACAACTTACATGTTCTGACATCACCTCTGTGAACTCTAACCCAGTTTACATGTACATGCTCCTCATCCTGCTATCACTTAAATTCTTAGTGCAAGTTTTGCCAATGATTCATCCATTTTTAAAATGTCTTTCCTCCCCAAATGCAATGCCTTATAGTTACACGGTCATGCTTTAACTTCTGCTGGTAAATGTGGACAGAATTTGAACTGTACGCGAGATCAAAGAAGTAAACAGTGCAACACATCATTGATACTGTGGCAGTTTTACCTATCTCTGTCTGTCCATTTTCCTGTGCTCCACTGAACATCCCAGGTTCACAGGAACCAGGTCAGCTCTTGCACAGTAGGCAAGTGTATTATAAAACCAGACTGTTTACCACATTACAGTACTGAACAGTAGCAGAATTCTATAGCAATTATATACCAAATTGCTGTTAGGATCAATACAAGTCAATTGCTATGTGCGTCCAGTTGCTATATGTAAGACCTGGCATAGGAAGTCTGCACAACATTGCCAGATTTACATTTCACGCACACATATATATCACTTTCTTTCTCAGATAAAAAGTCAAAGATAAAGGCCAAAAATCTTTAAAATCAATAGGCTGTGCAATAGTATTCTGAACATACTGATTTACAATGTAAATTTTACCAACAATACACCAACTCTTTGCCCAAAATGACCCTGGTCAGACAAATTAAACATGTTGGATTTGAAGGAGGGAGTCAAATTTCGTTCCAATAATGGGCCATTTTACCATGAATGTGTGCATGTTTGGTCAGGGTATTCATTTTGGTAGCACAAAAGCACATCTCTTATCAGGTCAGCCTGGGTTTTTTTTTTCACATCCAAAACAGCCTGCTGACCCAACCTTGATACTCTATGATATCCAGACTAAATTGAATGACTTTTGCAAAGGTTAAAATGTTTAGAATTGGTACAATTATCTTTGCAGCACCACAGTATCAGTTTGTTGATCTTATCAAACAGGCTGTGTATGAACACACAGATATGATAAAAAATCTAGCTTTGAATTATCGCTCAGAAAGTATGTATGTTGCTTTTCCTACTTCATCCTGTTTGTGTGAACTCACTTGCTAGAATCACACACTGGATATCTCGACCCTGTTCACAGCCATGAACTCAACACCTAAACCACTATCCAGCTCAATAATAATTATAACAGTGAATGGTCAATGCCACAGGGGAAAACTGACACCCTAACCCCTGTATGAAATATGGGCAGGGTTAAGATGTTAAGTACATATTGAAAACAATTCACGAATTATATTTACACGCAGAACTTTGTGGCACAGTAGTTCTACTGCCACGTCTATGGCTTTTGATCCCCGATATCTTCACTTATGTGTAACTGTCACAGTAATATTTGTTGTGATGGGCTCAGTATATAATTGTGATAACAGACATCCTTGCAAACTGCATTGAGATGGGATTTGCATCATTATTTATCATTATGTGACCAGACCTGACAACTTCATTATGTAGGGCACTATTCTGTGATAATGTAAAATTGTTGTGATGAGCTACAAAGTACTACAAGTAGCAATGTAAATCACCTGAATGTTCCTGATCGATTGATGTCAGTCAACCCATGATTGAACACAGTTGCATTTCCCAATGGCAAGCCACAATTTCACGTAAAAATCTTCCTACACTGACACCATGTACAACGCACTCTTCATATCCATGATATCGACAAAAAATGCATGGAGATATCCCATAATCAGACTTCACTTACAAGAGTCTGGAATGGCAAAGAATCTACAATCAATTTGAGCCATCAGGAGCAAGCCAAGGTATATTCTGGCTTTGGAAACAAGGTTTTGGTGAACAATGACTAGTCAGTTATTACTCAGGCAAATCCTTTCTGAAAACGGACCACTTTTTTCGCATTGAAGAAATGCACATTTGGGTCGATTTGCAAAGATAACAGCAGGAAATGAAGTTTTTACTTTGAAAACTTATTTTCACTGAAATCAAGATGATCGCGTTTCAGGTGTATGTGACATGCGACTCATCAGTGATTCACCACTGCAAAGATAAATTCATAATTAGGATAGACATTATATCCATTTCCAAGTGATTACGTCAGCATTTGCAATTTCATTTTATCTCATGGAATAAAAACATATACAACATCACTCATTATCTTTGTTTGGTAACTTTCAGATTTTAAAGTGAGCCCAGAGTCTGGTTTTGTCCCTTGGGAAGTGGCCACATAGATGCATATCTCCCCACCCCCTCTTCACACCTTCCCCAAATGCTCCAATCTATTTGATATTGATATTATAATAGGTATTATTATAATGATTATACATAATTGAAGGAAGTGACAACATTATCAGTTGTATCCCAACAATACAGATAATGCCTCACCAAAACAATTATTTCATTACAATGTTTATCTACATTTAAAACTTACTAAATGAATATCCACACTCATTCCACTCGACATGTGAGCACACAGACTGATTAGTTGGTGCCATTTTATTATAACATGTTCGAAATTATCTTCAATAACTCAAGTTAATTGCGGGTTTTCTCTCTTCGTGATGATGCACTGGCCTCCCATAGTATGATAGACCAAAGTTTAAGGACTGCCAAATGCTTTAATTGTCAAATATGAAACTCATTACTTCATACAGTATTTAGTTTATGATCAGGTTACTGTTACGGTCATCCTTTATTAGTCTTAACAAGGCGAAGGAGGGACTGGTGTTATTAGCCAATTTATGCTAGTTTATAATTTATTTCAGTAGTTAAAAAAATTGCAAATGGCTAACTAATATCAACATGAAATATGTAAGAGTAACGCCAAATTCTACAGGGATTAATGTTTTATTACGGGATTTGAATACAAATCATGAAGACCTCGATATGTACCTGCCAACCATATACTCAAAACTATACAACTAAACTGAAGAAGAAAACAGCCGGTTACAAAAAGTTTACATGTTTCAGGATCAAGCCTTACAGAGTGGGCATGTTTTGACATGAACTTTACCTCACTTTCTCCCAGTTTAAGCTTGGTCCATTGTTGAAAGTTCAGCTAAATTATGTACACATATTTCATCACAAAACAAACTGAGCCACTCACTGCTGTTTTGCATATGCGAAGACCAACCTGCCATACTATTTGAAGCAAAATGATCTGATCATCGCTCTTCAACTTAAAAAAACCTTACGAACAAAAACAAAATAGAGTACACCTGTACATGAAGCAAACACATTTATTCTTCAAGCCCACACATGCACTGTAAGAGCACTGGTAATTTTGACAGTAAAATACACCTTGTGGCAGCTTTTTTATACTTACACAGGCAGAATATTAAAGGGAGATATTATATAGGTCAGTCAGCTCAGACAGATCGCAGACCACACTTATTTATGGGGGCCATCTATTCAATGACCATGTATCATGTGTATGCTACAGACAGCAGGTCATGAAACTATTTCTGCTTCACTAACCAGTTGATCTTTGTATTGATCTCGGACAACTGAAGGAATTAACCAACACTCTGAAGAGGCAAAACAGGGACAGATCAAGGCTTTCAAAATTTGTAGCCAAATCCGGGGGGGGGGGGGGGGGGGGAAGTAATCACTGCAGAATTTAAGCTGAATCTTATATAATTCATGTTAAAATAAACTAGAACAATGACCTGGTCATCAAGGGCCCCACACGCATCATATTGTTGTATAGTCATGGGACTTTTCCCAGACCATTACCCAAGTTAACCATGTTAATACTACACCACAAACTTTGATATTTCATGAGTTATGTTGAGCTGAATAAAAAATGTTCAAGCCACAATCACAATGTATCATAAGGTACAAGAAAATAATATGTACAGAACTGTGTAAATGAGTTATGCAATGCAACAACTCTTGAAGCCAAAAGCACAATGTATCATTAAGTAAAAGAAAATACATGTAATATGAACAGTGTGACAAATAGAAATATGATGGTGTACACAAGACTACCTTCTACTCCATTAGGATGCCTTCTGACCTCAAGGTCACCCTTAAACGACCAGACTTGAAGTCTTACCTGGATGCATCAAGTGGTCAGGTATGATGAATTTCTCTTGGATACTTTAGCAGATATTGTAGAGAAATCAGGTTTCTTTGCTTGTTCCTCATGCCCTTGACCTCCAGGTCACCCATAAGCATTTCTGACTAAAGTCTTACCTCCGTCCATGTTTTAATCAAGTGTGATGAATTTCTCTCAAATTCTTCTACAGACTGAGTGGAACACATTCTCAAACAGCCTTGTGACTGACCTCAAGATCACTTATGACAAGTCACAGGTGAACGTCTCTCAAGATACATAAAATGTCTAAATATAAAAAACGTCTATCAAATACTGCTATGGCTATTGCACAGAAACAGATTTACATTGCTATGCCTATAACCCCAAGGTCACAAAAAGCATTATGTAACAAATACCTGTATGAATAAATATTGTGACCAAGTTTGATGAACTTGCATTGAATTTTTCTACAGATATTGCATAAAACTCCATTTTACTTGTAAGCTCCTGTGACCTTGATCTTGAGGTCAGGCCATCCACAAATAATCCCAGCCAAGGTTTTATCTGCATGCATACTCTACCTCCTTTGGTATAAATATATTTATTGGATTAACTTCCATACATATTTTGCACAATTATTCGCAACTGGGAAAAAGGGCATTGCCCCATGTGAATCCTTCTTGCAAGGAAAGGACAGAGCACAGAACTGACTAGACACATGGGTACGAGTGGAGAAGAGGCAAATATGGACCAGACAGATAGAGGGGCATTTATTACCTCTGGAAATAACGGTCCATGACCATTAAATAACATCTGATTCTTTATTGGGGAATGAATTCAATTTACATATCAACAACCAAGTTTTGAAGTAAATACACAAATTTTTGTAAAACTTAAGATGTACTTGAGGTTCTGTGTGTAATGGGAGAGGTGGCACTTGGCTGAAGACTTTACCCCAACACACAAAATTCTCGTGGGTTAGAGGTGTGTATTCCCCTAACATTCTATATTAAAGAAACATTTGATGCCTTGAATAGTTTTGCATCAAAAAGTTCTCAAATTAAAAAAGTATTATAACTATTTACCACCTGAAATTTGGTTTTTCTCAGCACAGCAGTTTTAAACTTGCAAACTGCAATGTAAACTAATGGAAACACACATACCTAGCCGGCCTGCCTCCAGAGCCCTCTACTGAGAACCTACATGTACCTTTTGATACCCATTGACCATTTATGCTTGGTCACACGAACACTTAGCTTCTTGGATTTTGTTGGGTGCTGTTTTGGAATAAGTGTAGCATTGAACTGCAACATTCTGATCTTAACAAGCAAACTTTATAATTATCCAAACAAACCAACAAGACATTTACGCTAATTTGGGGTTCAAAAAGCCACAACCCACCCAAAACTAATTATAAGTACATAAAATAAAAACTTAAGTTAGCCAAAAAAACAAAAAACAAAAACAAAAAAAACCCCCTGTAATGAAAATTCATCGCTCCCAGTACTCTTGGTTTTCAATGCAGGCTGATCTTGGCTCAAACTCAAAGACATCAAACTGATCTTGCAATCATGACGGTTCGGTTTTAAATACATTACACATGTATTTTCATTGTGACTTTTGCTGCTGTACAATTATTTTGCATGTTTCACCTTCTTAGAGCTAATGGGAACCAATTCAATCACTGAACTAGTCGAGCCTCATTTTTCACTTACCACTTCTTCAGATCCTGCATGCACACTCAGACAGTTTGAACCAAACAAATGTCCCTGTTCCTACCATTATATATATAATTATTCTTTGGTGCTGCACTTAACTGGCACACTCTTGCATGGAAGCAGCTTGGTATTTAATTATTTCTGTGAAAGACAATGATCATAATAAAATTGGGGCATATGTTGAAATAATGTCGACATCAATCATCTATCCGCTTAAGATACAAATGTCGCTGGTGCACATCATAGTTTTATCATGAAACTGATCCATTTCAGTTAACTTTGAAATTCCAGTTGCACATCGCTTGTATTTTTTCTCGTCTTCAACCAATATCAGCTGGTTCTGGACTTTCGGCTTCATTCTAAGACTTAATGTATGTATAAATACCACACTACCTGTTTGTGTGTTCATGATTCCTTTATAAATCATGATCAGGGTGTTAGCCAGACTTCATGATCAGGGTGTTAGCCAGACTTGAAACACGGATGTCCACTCTTTCCATTATTAAAATCATGAATTTGGGGTGTCCAAAAAAAAAAAAAAAAACCCACATGGGTACCCTTCTGGCTAACATTATGCATATTAACCACAGATGCAGATCATTTTTGATGATCGAATAACTACAAACAGGTATCACTTTGCAAATAATGTTTGTCTCCCGAAGAAATATAAACCTACCATAGGTATGGAAAGATTACGTGCAAATCTAAGGGACATCACAATTCTGTCTGACGCAAACGCTGCTGTTTGTTACAGGATTATGATAAGATGCAACAGTCGAGATGGAACCAAGGGGTTCATTCTAACTGGGTGTTTGCGGAACCTGTTGCTGTCTAATGGCAATGCTGAAAGGAATTCAAACCGACAATCAGCCACATGTCTAAACCAGTGCCAGTGGCATCATGATTCATGGACAGTTTAAAATTTTGTTCTCAGTATCTATCATCCTTCAAAGAATAACCGTGTGGCAATGCTTCGTCAAATTCCCTGGACCTCGCATCCTGTCTTCAAAGGCTAAGCCACAAAGTTTACGGTGGCCATCTGAGCACTTTGCCAAAGACACAGGCCTACAATACGGATGCGTCCCTCCCCCTTGACCCAAATTTGACATGGCTGCTTGGGTCTCCTCCAGACTTGCCTTGTGGCTGGAATCCAGCGATTCCCAACTTAGGAACAACTGCTAAGTGCAGCATACACCTTTTTGGTCTAAGCGTTTATTTTTCCGATGTCCTTGGTTAGTAGTTGAATTGTGCTGTCACTGAAAGAAGCTCCTCTCTTATATCCAACGTCGGCCACAAGTTGGCCCACTCACTCCACTCATAGCACTCAGCATGGCCGCCAGCCGCCGCAGCAATCGATTTTCCAAAATGGCGGCCCGGCAAAGTCGACTTGAATTTTCCACATTTTTTAACCATTCTACACTTCAGATTCACCGACTGCCCATATGATTTAAACACTGGCATATAAGATATTTGCATTAAATGCCGATCTCTTGCAAATACTCACAACTTCTGTTCAGGACAGCTAAATTCGTCAGGAATTTGCTAGTTGACATGGAACAGACTGCCACAACCGGGCACTTGTTTGTCCCAAATTTACCGTCTGGAAGAGATTTGGGGACAATGCATCATCCAAACACATCTTCCATGCGAGTTAAGCCCACTTACCGCTCAAAAATGTGTAATTCCGGGCGTGAGTGTTCCGAAAACCTCCAAAATAGTGACCCAGTTCCACGAACAAGGCCCTCTAAATTATGCAAATGAACTAGAGCACCAGATAAAGCATTTCGGCGTCGCGCTGTTCCAACATGTGTTGTACCTCCCTATAATTTATCATACGGCGGGTATAATATTAGTATGTTTAAGGTTATGATGGATAAAAACATTATTTACCGCAATAAATATATTATTTTATATTCCTCACTTAAACAAATCCGTATTTTATTAACTGAGGCCCATAATGGTAGAACATCATGTTCATTTTTACTGGGAGGACGTTTAGCGGAAGTGAATTCAACAGGAGTGACATCAGACTACATTATGTCGCACGCGCGGGTTGGGAAACTCCTCTGCAAAGGGGAAACCTTCGTGGTCTGTTGTTCACCGATACAATGCACCACCGTGCTGTAGTTGCATCTGTGAACGCAAAACATTCAAATTCCTACATATGATGTCTTGGCTTTTCGTTGACCAAAGATTAAACATTATCCCCATCCTCAACAAATACCCCACAAAGGACAAACACATTGGTTAGCCAAAACTTTCAAATCTTCAAAAATAATAATTACTTGAAGTTGAACACCGTGGCGTGAGAAGTTATATTATAACTGGAGTCGAGAAAAGCACAAATTAATAACAGTTAAGACTTTCGGCACATAAACTAATGATTGAGAGAGGACGGTATGCAAGAATTGAACGGGCAGACAGAAAGTGTATATGCAAATATATGGTGAAACTGAAAATAAGATACATTTTATCTTAGAGTGTAACCAACTTTAGCAACATGGAGTAGGCCTATTGGAGAGTTAGGAGAAAATCTTTAAGGACCATATATATTCATGAGTTAAGAAGTGAGAATGCTCACCTTGGGACAGAAGCAATGTTTGTGTATATATTAACAGAGTGGAAAAAAAGAGAGAAAAAAACCTTGATGAATTTTGTCATGAAGCACACAGCCTGAGACAGGAAAAGTTAGTTAGGATGAATAACTGTGGAGGACTTGGCCCAGTGGTCGTTATTAATAGCAGTGAGGACAGGCTGATAGATAATACATTATATTCTTTCTTGTGGTGCCGGCTTTTTTCTATTTCCTCTTGTAGTAATAATTCGATGCACATTTTAAATATCATGGTGTTTTTTTATTTTTGTTTTGTTTGTTTAATAAAAAAAAAAGTCTTATATAGAGGGCGCTACCTGCAATAAACGAATTGAATTGAATCTTCACCAACATTCCCCAGGCATTAAAATGATAGGTGTGCCCATCGACATTTTGTCATGTGCTTCACACCAGTCATACTGAAACAAATATAAGTAAATTTTGCTGCAACTCCTTTATGAGTTTTTTCTAATCTAACTGATTGAGATTTTTTTTTTAACACAGACAGTTGTGTTGTTTATTATTCAAATGTTTGGTTTTATGCCAAACACATACCTTCAATTTCGAGGATGTTCCTTTTCAAGTCATATTTTCTTATTGGAATGCAATGGTACAACTACATAGCAAAAAATTTGTCAACATCGATACCCATACCCCTTTACACTTCAGTTTAATTTGCATGTGCGCTTCAGCCATGGACATGCAGTGGGACTGCCCCTTGTCGGAAACAAGCATATTGTCAGATATTATGGAATTCAGGACACAGGTACTTGGTAAGAAGTCTAAAATAGACCTGTATCCCGTTGACGGAGAATGAATGAATGAATGAATGAATGAATGAATGAATGAATGAATGAATGAATGAATGAATGAATGAATGAATGAATGATTTAATACATAAATTAAGAAAGAATGAAAGAGAGAAAGAAAATAAAAACAAATCATGCTCAAGGTCTGTTTTTGCGATTCACGTTCTTGAAAGCAAGTTCTTGTAAACAAATCATAACAAGCTAGGTGTCTCCTGTGATTACCGCAAGGTTTAACGCCATTTAAATACGATGTCAAGATTCAAGATTCAAGATTCTTGAACATTTTCTGTTTATATGTGCACGTTTACAAAAAATGACGTCATTGCATGGGTGAGTAACAAAACTAAAAAAAACAAACAAACAAAAAAACCCCGTGCATTTTGGACAATGGAATGCATTATGCAAGCAACAATACGTTGCATTTTCATTTTCGGTTATCGAATGAACACAATGATTTCTTTGTTGAAAAGCTATAGGAAATAAGCGAGACAGATACTGATTTACCGTATCTACATTTTTTGCAAACAACAAAAACAAAACAAACAAACAAAAAAACAAACAAAACAAAACAAAACAAAGCAAAAAAAAACTATCAATAAATTATGATGGGAGCTTTTGTGCCCGTGTTCAGTGATATCAAAGGCCCAAGTTTCTCGTACATTTCCGTTGTTATCACAAGATTTGGAGGACAAAGAGAGAAGCTCATGCCTTTAACATCCCACTTTTGTAGCAATTCTTCACAGATATTTGATGCACAACGTTAGCTACACATAATACTTGATCTTTTCAATTTAATGGTTATGTGAGAACATAAGACGGGAAAATGTTCTTATGCCAAGTGGGCATCCGCTATCCTTCAGCGGATTTGTTGTGCAGTCACTACGGAGCACAATTCTATCGGCCAAGATCTGTCTGGGTTTCTGTGGGACAATATTTACGCAGTTATTTCCAGTCGAAAATCTGGAACATTGACAAATACGAAGTGATATTGAGGGGTTTCCCCAAGTATTTGATGCGAACAACAGAAAAAGGTGTCAAAGAGAAAGAAGCATGATTAAATCTTGTGGCTATCTGAATACGTATGTAATTAAGATTTTCTTTCTTTCCTTTGTTTTTTTTCTTTTTATTTAGAGGGGGTGCGGGTGGGGGTCAAAGATATTTCCAAAGCAATAACCACGGAACTATGTGCATGAAAATCTAATACTCAATACATGTTGCTTAAACCTCTTTGCCCTCTTACTTCTCTCCATATCAACACGGGCCTTGAGTAAAGTAGGCTGTGTTGTGGTGGTACCTTCTTCAAACACCACCTATCGTCATATACCTCAGGTCCATTTCAGGCCACCATTTCATGAAAACACACTCAATTTTTATAATAAATTAATTTTCCTGTATTTTAAGACCACCTACAATATAATTATAGGATCACTTTTTGTTGGCAATAGGGATGATCCAAAATGACACATACGATGCACTGCAACCTTAATATTAGTTTAACACTTTTGTGCTGAGGGATTGTTCATCATTTCTGCAAAAACTTATTGCTTATAAGAGGAGGGGATAAGTGGTTGTGTACACTCTCAACAATGTCACACAATGATGTTTAAGGAATTGCAAATGATATTTTTATGGACTTGCAGTTGGAAACTATAAAAAGACTGGAAACATAGCCCAGGTTGATTAAACATTTTTACTTGAAAGAAGAACCGAAAGTAAGCAAGCTTTCCGTGAATTTGTTTCTTTCATTTTCAATTGAACTAGGAGGTCGGCATTATTAAAATGCTATGAGGTGCTCTTTCTGGGGGATGAAGAGGTATATGAAAACGAATGATCTGTATTGTTGCTTGTGTCAGGAAACTGTTTGCTTGTATATTATTACCAAATCGATGATTTGTTAAGAAAGTTAACTTTTTATGCAACAACTGATAAAAATGAATGACACTCGCTTTTTACTTCACACAGCTTATAAACATAAACTGTCGTTCAATATAACAAAGGATTCAAAGCCATTACAACTGTGGCCGCATATTCAGGAGTTCGTTTGGTATAGTAACTGTAAACTAAACTGCTGTTCAAATAAGTTTTATGCCAATTTGCACTGCGCATACTCAGTGGCAGATACGCGATCTTATGATGGGGAGGGGGAGAATAAAGGTCGGTGAGGGGGACGCATGGGCCCCCACCAGGGTCCAGTGGTACAGCCCCGGAAGAAGTCGAGGGGGCAGAGA
Source organism: Hermodice carunculata (assembly GCA_964020975.1). Taxonomy (NCBI): domain Eukaryota; kingdom Metazoa; phylum Annelida; class Polychaeta; order Eunicida; family Amphinomidae; genus Hermodice; species Hermodice carunculata. The sequence goes on from OZ026616.1 coordinate 44,478,275, forward strand.
TTACGAAAGATCCAGGGTATTCTGAAATATTAGAGGTGAAGAAGTCTTGGCACTGGAATTGCATATTTGGAACAGTATATGCGAAGCATTCTATTTCCCTTTCACACACTATATTATTGATTGATACAGCATTTGGTCCCTGTCTTGAGAGACCACTCCAAGGAGAGAGCACCTTGCTTGAATTTGAAGATTTCTTTTGTCCGGGTTCCTTTTATCTTTTGAACGTTATTAAAAACAGAAGAAAAACTAGGAAAAATGATTTGCTGCATAGCAAATCAATGTGTGTGTCTTCAAAGCATATTGGTATGGCAATGTACAACTATTCCATAACACAGGAGTAGAAGTTGATATGGCATCTCTATCTATTATAGTTTTGAAGTTATTCAATATTTAAAAATTATAATGGTGCTATTTAGCATAATTTAAATTGCTACAACTTTTATTCTTAATTCATTAGGTGCGCAATGGTCAACAACCCCCCACAAGAAGTTGGAATGACATCTCTATCTGTTATAGTGTTGAAGATATTCAAGATTGAAAATGTCGAATTCTGCTAATTAGCATAATATAAATTGCTACAACTTTTGCTTTAGATTCGCTACATGCGCAATGGTCAATAAACACCCAGTAGAAGTTAAAATGACATCTCTATCTATAATAATTTTGAATATATTCAAGTTTTAAAATTCCAAATGCTGCTAATTAGCATAATTTAAATTGCAAAAACTTTTGTGTTAAATTCATCAGATGCGCACTGGTCAATAGCCCCCTAGTAGCAGTTGGAATGACATCTCTATCTATTATACTTTTGAAGATATTCAAGATTTAAAATTTCAAATGCCCCTAATTTGCATTATTTTAAACATCTTCATTCCTATGTATAAAACAGTCAAGGTTCTTGTATGGAGGGACAATCATGCCAAGTTTGGAGTTTCTATGTATAATAGTGTCCGAGAAAAGTGTAGGACAAATTTGCCGGTAAAGGAGAAAGAAAAAAAAAAAGAAAGAAAGAAAGAAACTAGGAAAGATGATTTGCTGCATAGCAAATCAGTGTGTGTGTCTCCTAAGCATATTGGTATGGCAATGTACAACTAGTCCAAAACACAAGAGTTGAAGTTGGAACGGCATCTCTATCTATTATAGCTTTGAAGTTATTCAAGATTTAAAAATTATAATGGTGCTATTCAGCATAATTTAAATTGTTACAACTTTTATCTTTAATTCATTAGGTGCGCAATGGTCAACAACCCTCTGGTAGAAGTTGGATTGACATCTCTATCTATTATAGTGTTGAAGATATTCAAGATTGAAAATTTCAAATACTGCTAATTAGCATAATTTTAAATTTAAACAATAGAAAGAAATAATTTTAGGAAAAACAGAAAATTTTGTGTTGACACACACACTTAAATAAAGAATTTTAGGAAAAAAACCCAGAAAAGTGTGTGTTGACACACACACTTAAATAAGAGAATATCTGTTTTGTCTGTGGGACTGAACTTTCAATTTTTATTTATCCTGGGTGTGCATTATCTTAAAATTATAATGCTTCCTGTATTGTTCAGGTCTCATTCAAGAGTGTTAGGAGCATCATCTAATACGAATTTAAAATTAAACGAACCTGAGCATTTATATAATCATAAATATGCAAGGTAAACTTCTAATGTTACTTTATGCTTTTCAGTCACAGTTATGCAGTAAAATTTGACAACTGTTAAGCAGTCTTATCACACGTTACTGCCTTTGGCAAAATTCAACTTAAATTTGTGGTAAGGTCAGGCCTTTGATTTCTTTCTTTCTTTCTTTCTTTCTTTCTTTCTTTCTTTCTTTCTTTCTTTCTTTCTTTCTTTCTTTCTTTCTTTCTTTCCTTTTTTCTTTCTTTCTTTCTCTCTCTCTCTCTCTCTCTCTTTCTTTTTTGTGCGTGTGTGTGTTTGGATCAACACGGAATCAACACAAGAGCACAGCTCGGCCAACGTAACTAACAACACGTACTATATTTCAAGAACACCTTTGTGAAGAATTGCGTAGAATTCTTACCATTTACAAGTTTTTTTTCCTTCATGCACAAGCTGTGCATTCAAAGTTTGCTTATTTGAAATTACTATATACAGGCATCATTGTAATCACTTAAACTTGGCTCTGAAGTGAAGTTGACTCCTCATAGTGTTCACTCTAGACAACTATTTATCCTCCAGAAAGAATATTAGAACTGATTTCTGTTCACCGGGGGTTTACCAGACGACCAATTATGGGAAAGAGTTTTAATCCTGGCTGAGACCACGTCTTGTATCTTATACAGAAGGGACTAAATGTTGAAACAGAAATGATTTGGATAACCATGACGCCTGGTCTCTCATTCACATGTTTGGTGGGTGGAAAACCATGATCCATAGTCTGTCATTCACATGTTTGGTGGGTGGATACTATGGCCCCAAACTTGATGAGGAGTACACGCAGCAGAGAATAAATGACTCCATTAACTAAATTAATGAAGAGAATTGAATTTTGCCAGAGAACCTTAACGATTATTGGATATTGACTGGGGGTACTGCCACAAGCCAACACTTGACAGACCAATTATTCCTTGGCTCACTGGAGTCATTCAGGGTACAGAGTATTAGAAGTAATAATGTATTGGATCTCAAAATTGATAGTGATGTGAAATCAGTTCTTTGCTATTAGATATTAGGACACATACTTTCCACAGCGATCACAGAAAAGACAAGCAAGCCAGAACTAGAAAAGAAGATTTGTTTCAAAGCAAATCTGTCTGTGTGCCTTCAAAAGTTGCAAATTCGGCAAGATGAAAATTTCAAAGGCCCAAATGCCCTTGCCATTTGACCTCTAGGGGGTACATATGCGTTACAAAAATGTGCAATGTTGCAATGCCTACAATTTAAGCCCAACATGACTAAAACTGGATGAAACTGGATGAAAATTGACCAAGTTATGGCCAGAAGAAAACTTCAAAGGCTTCAATGACCTTGACCTTTGACCTTTAGAGGTCACATGTACATTACAAAAATGTACAGTGTCAAAATATTTACAATTTAGGCCCAACATGGAGCAAATTAAAGGGAAATTGACCAAGTTATGGCTAGATGAAACTTCAAGGGGACAAATAACCTTGACCTTTGACTTTAAGAGGCTACATGTAAATTACAAAAAATGAGCAGTGTTGCAATACCTACAAGTTGAGTCCAACATTATTAAAATTGGATGAAAATTGATCAAGTTATGCTAGCTGAAACTTTCAAAGGTCCCAATGACATTGGCATTTGACCTTTACAGGTTACATGTTAATTGCAAAAATATGCACGGTAGCAATACCCACAAGTTGAGTCCAACGTTATTAAAAATGGATGGAAATTGACCAAGTTATGGCTAGATGAAACTTTCAAAAGTCCAAATGACATTGACCTTTGACCTTTAGAAGTTACATGTTATTAAAATAGTATGCAGTGTTGCAATACCTACAATTGACCAAGTTATGGCTAGATGAAACTTTCAAAAGTCCAAATGACATTGACCTTTGACCTTTAGAAGTTACATCTTATTAAAAAAGTATTCAGAGTTGCAATACCTACAATTTTGGTCTAACATGGTCAAAATTGGATCCAAATTGACAGAGTTATGGCTGGATGAAAATATTAAAGGTCCAAATCACATTGACCTTTGATCTTCAGACGTCGCAGGTAAATTACAAAAATGTGCAGTGTTACAAACCTATAAATTGAAGTTGGATAGGTTACCTGCACCTAAAATAGTTTTGGAAATATTCAAGATTTAAAATTTCAAATGCCTCTAATTTGCATAATTGTCAACACATTTTTTCGTCTTCGTTAAAAGGCACAATTTCAGGTATAGGCCTATAATCACGCCAAGATTGAAGTTTCTGAGTGCAATAGTGTTCCAGAAAACTGGCGAAAAATATTTGGTAGTAAAGAAGAAAGAAAGAAATTAAGAACTTCAGGAAAAACAGAATGCCTGTGTAGGCACAGACATAATTGCTCTGTCCTTTCCTAATAAGCCATGAAGGAAACGCGTGCGTGTGTGTTCTCTGTCTCTCTCCCCCTGTCTCTCCTGCAGGTAAAATATTTCTCAGCCTCACCCTTTTCACTCCTGAGTGGGATTTCATTTGGATATCCAAGTGATCATCATGCTGCCACTTTTTTCACCATGACAGCTTTAATGCAAGTTAGGCATGAACCTAAAGGTCATACACTAGCTTGTTCTGACACATGCTCCACCTGTGGAACCTGTCCTTGGAAGGAAAGGATGTAGTGTGGCCAGGAGCACTCTTCTTGCTCTGATTGCTTATCCTGGTATGCCCCCCCCCCCAAAAAAACAACACAAACTAGAAAAGAAGATTTGCTTCAGAGCAAATTTGTGTGCCTTTAAAAGTTGTAAATATGACAAGATGAACATTGCAAAATCCAAATGACCCAGACTTTAAGAGGTCACATGTAAATTACAAAATGTACAGTGTTGCAATACTTACAATTTGAGCCTGACATGACTGAAGTTTGATGGCTAGATGAAAATTCAGAAACCCAAATGACCTTGACCTTTGAATTTTAGAGGTCACATGCAAATTACAAATGTGTGCAGTGTTGCGATACCTACAAATTAAGTTCAGCATGATTAAAATTGGATGAAAAGTGACCACTTTTTGGTTAAATGAAACTTTCAAAGGTCCAACTGACCTTGACCTTTAACCTTTAGAGGTTACATGAAATAACAAAAATGAGGTGTTGCAATACCTACAATTTGAGACCAACATGACTGATTTGGATGAAAATTGAGCCAGTTATGTCTAGATGAAAATGTCAAAGGCCGAAATGACCTTGACCTTTTAATTTTAGAGGTCACATGTAAATGACAAAAATGTGCAGTGTTACAATATCTATAATTTGAGTGCAACATGATCAAAACTGGATGAAAATTTTACTGAGTTATGACTGGATGAAAATTTCAAGCGGCAAAATGACATTGACTTTTGACCTTTATATGTCACATGTAGGTTACGGAAACGTGCAGTGTTCCAATACCTATAATTTGAGTCCAGCATGATTTAAATTGGATAAAAATTGACAAAGTGATAGCTAGATGAAAATTTCAAAGGTCCCAATGTACTTGACTTTTAGGGGTTATATGTAATTTACAAAAAAATATGCAGTCTAGCAATACCGACAATTTTGGTCTAACATAGTTCAAATTGGATGAAAATTGATTGAGTTATGACTGGATGAACAATTTCAAAGGTCCAAATGACCTTGACCTTTAAAGGTAACATATATTACAAAAGTATGCAGTGTCACAATATCTACAATTTGAACCCAACATGGTCAAAACTCGATTAAAATTGACAGAGTTATGGCAAGAAGAAATGACCTTGATCTTTGACCTTGAGAGGTCACATATAAATTACAGAAATGACCTTTGACATGAACTTTTGACCCTGACATGACCTTTGACCTTCAAATAGCCTTGAACCTACGTGTGACCTTTGACCTTGAAATGACCTTTGACTTTTGGCATGACCTTTCCCCCTCAATGTGATCTAAGATTGGAAGATACTCAAGATTATAATTTTAAATGCCCCTAATTTGCATAATCTTCATATTTTCTCCTTATTAAAAGGCACAAATGCATGTATAGAGCAATATGCATGACAAGTTTGAAATTTCTGAGTGTAATAGTGTTTACGAAAACTGGCAAACAAAATTTGGTAAGAAAGAAAGAAGGAAAGAAAGAAAGAAAGAAAGAAAGAAAGAAAGAAAGAAGCAAGGAAAGAAATAAATAAAGTACTCTAGGAAAAACAGAATGTCTATGTTGGCATATAGACATACCTAGTCAGATGAGTGAAATAAAATGGCTCGGGTCAAGCTGACAGCAAGAGCTTCAAGAGCTGTAGAGAGGTCTGCCTCCTGCTTCACTTTTTCAGGTCCAGTAGGCAATAGAGTCCCAAATACCCTGCAATCTTGAAACAGAAAGGTTTGTTTTGCTCACTCTACCCCTGCAGCCCTTCATAGTCCAGCCATGAAAGCTGTTCTGGTCTCAAACCCAGCATGTAGCTACATGCTTAGAATTGTTTACTCAAACATGGGAAAAGAGCGCAAGTGAACAACTTGTATGTAGCTTGATAGCTAGAGTATGACTATGGCATTACTTTTTCAGAGTCATACCCACCTGCTCTATCACAGAAAGCTCATCAAATTCAACTGCTCAAGGGAAGAAGAGGCCAAAGCATATAAACTGGAAGCCATGTCCATGATCCTGGAAAAAAAGAGCCCTGGAGCCAAAAACAGAAATGAGTTAAGAGGGCCTCTACAGCAGCCCAATTCTAGTCCCCAAGAAAGACTGCAGAGGCAAAACAGAGACAGCTCTTTCTGTTCCTTACTGAATGACTTTCCCCTGAGAAAAGAGCCATTCAGGATGGAGACTGTGGCCTCAACTTTGTGCAGTTCTGATGGAAGGAGATTGGTCTGCCTCCATCAATTGTCTTGAAGGATGCATGCTTCCACATTGCTGTTGCAGAGTCCAGCAGGATGTCCCGTTAGGTTATTGTGGACAGTGACCAGCTTTGGTTGGGTTTTCATGACACCAATGGTTTTAATTAACCAGTTTGTGAGTGTGATGGTACAATATGCACATAGGCATGCAGATTGTCTTTTTATTTAGCTTTATGACTGGCTCATCTGAGTACTTTGTTGTATAGAGTTTGTCAGGACATTCTGACAATCTGCCTAGATCCAGACCAAATTTTAAACTTCCAGAAGTCCTGTTTGGAACCATTAAATGACTTCACACCTGTAAGCATATAATTCCAGACACACCATTAACAGCTTATTTAAAGGAAGATGTGTTTCAGTCATAACTGAGCTGCTGGAGCAGTTCAATATTCAGTTCTCCCTGTCATCATGGACTTGGATGCACATAACGGGTAATCTCCAGTGAATGGATTCTCAGGCCCCCATGGTGATGTTAGTTACACCAAAGACCATCACAACCGAGCTTCCATGACCGGTACACTGCAAGGCCAAACCAATTTTATTACAGAATTACAAGTCATCAAGTGTTGATCTTTCCATTCCAACACAATGATAAAGTCAATCTGTGCAGCTTTTTCATGCTCAGAGGACCCTTTTGATGGCTGCACTCTGACTGGGATATGAGGCTGTTCATCTAGGCTTTCACAAAGCACCAGGAATGCTGACCTGCACACTGAAGACTACTCAGTATCCATTGGCCACAAGACTGTTTTCATGGTGAGCATGAAATCTTGCCTCCAGGAATGATGTCCATTTATATTTGTGTTATCAGACAATCACATGGCTATAGCTTCAGCCAACAAACAAGGTGAAATTAGTTTGAAGAAATTGCTCACGACCTGGTAAACAACTTTGTTTGTCCCTTTCACAAAACAAATTTCCACCAAGTTTCAGCACTGTTTTGAGAGACGGTTTTGGAGGAGAGGTCCAAAATAGCCAAAATATACCAAAGTTCTTTACAAAATAGGAAAAAAAATAACACAACTGTTGTACAAATTAAGTTCTAGGGGTCCCAGGAAATGTCCCTATGCAATTTTGAAGCAATTGGCCAAGCAGTTTTGGAAAAGATTTTTTGTTTCAGATTTGACAAAAAAATTAACACAAACTTTCATTCAAGAGCCAATAAAATCATTGATGCATGACTACTTGAACATACTGGTTGGTAGAGACTCACCCATGGTATGTCCCCACTGAGTTTGAAGTGAGTTCAGTTGATAGTTTTAATTAAAAGATGAACAAGAGGGCTCTGATGAGCACATGCTCAGTGGACCTATGATGAACAGAGCAAGGTGAAGTAGGCTCACCTTGACTGGAAATGAGATTGGCACAATCCCTATTGACTTACACTGCTATCAATAGGAATGCATGCTTTTACCAAAAGGTACCAGCATTGAAAAATCCATGAAAAATCAGGAATCCAGAGGATCACACCACCCAGTCATCATATTTGTTCCCCACCCACCACAAGCTACAACTCCAACAAGTGTTAGAACAATTTGATCCACAGTTTTGAAGAAGAATCAAATAGCAAAAACACAGAAAACTTATTTAAAAAAAAAATGCCATCACCACCTGTTGACTTAAGGTCTGAGGGTCCCCAGAAGTGTGCATATTCAATTTAGAAGCAATTGGCTGAGCAGTTTTTCAGAACAAAGTTAATTTTCTTTTGACCAAAAAAAGGAAAAAAAAAATCACTGGAGCAAGACCATTTGTACAAGCTTCATCCAGAGCCTCCTAAGGTACATCATCAACAAATTTGAAGTGAGCCTAAATGACAGTTTTGGAGAAGTAAAAACATTGAATTCCCATTGCAATCACCATTGACTTGCATAACAATCAATAGGAATACATGTACATGATTAACTGATACATACTCAAGCTGAAAAAAGCATTAAAAACCAGGAATCCACAGTATCATCACCTTGTGAACAAATTGTTTACCCCTTCCACAAGCATTTCCACCATGTCTGCAGCACAATATGGGTGACAGTTTTGGAGAAGTCAAAAATAGCTTTAACACATGAAAAAATCAATTAAAAAAAAAAAAGAAAAAAAAATGCAGCACCACCTCTTGAATAAATGCATGTATGATTAAGGTCTGGGAGTCCCCAGAAGTGTTCTTATGCAATTTTGAAGCAATTGGCTAAGCAGTTTCAGAAAATATTTTTGAAGATTTGGTAAAAAAATTTACAGAAAAAAATCCTTAAAATCCAAAACTCACTGGAGCATAGCCATTTGAATAAGTTTGGTAGAGAGCCACCTAAGGCACATCCCCACCAAGTTTGAAGTGAATCTAGCCAGCGGTTTTGGAGAAGAGGTTAAAAAAATGTAAATTGTGGACGACAGATGGACATATGATGGACACCTCTGACATTTGAAAAAAAAAGGGTAGAGACCCACCCAAAATATATCTCCACCAAGTTTGTTGTGAATCTGGCTGGCAGTTTTCAAGGATAAGACAAAAATGTAAATTGTGGACAGAAAGATGCATGAGCAAATGATAAACAAAGGCCCATAAGATAAGCCCAGCTGACTGACAAAGTGGCTGAGCTAAGTATAACTGATAGCTTGAACCTTGAACAATGTATTTTTAATGAAAAATGATTAATCAGGGTGGAAGCCATAGGTCAGAGGTAGTCATTGTCTCACATATTTTTGTTTATATCTCCAAGAGACTGCATGTAGGCTTAAGTAAGTCTCTTTAGAAAGTCTAATGAATGGGAGCAAAAAAAGGCAAAAACAACCGAGTCAGAAGTGGAGCCCCCATCCAACATGTTTCGGCTGGAGAGGAGCCTTCTTTCAGGGGTAATACTGGCTCAATGTAAGCTCTATTTTATGCAGATACATTGTACATTGACAAGAGAGTGGTGTGACATCATGTGTAGTCCCATTGTTTGTCCATGATACAAATATGTTCATGTGCAACCTTCTCATACACACTCTGGCGCAAAAATTTAATGTGACCAAAGGCCTATCTTAGTTGTAGAGAGACAGAAAGTAAAATTGTTACATGTACTGTGACAAGAAAGAGATTTGTTATATATATATATCTCAAAGTTACAGTAGGCTTATGCGAGTCCCATTTGAGCATAATTAGATGTTTACATCACATAAAGATTATCCATAAAAATGTCTACTGACAGTAAACAGTAAGATAGGTTAAGGCCTGGAGAATTTATATGCTGGCATAATTATGTTAATTTGAGTCACTTGATGAACAGTGAAACAGGTGTATGGTTTTGTGGAGAGAATAAAATAGCCGTGATGTTGGCTGGAACTTTTTTTCTCTTTTAGTTTCTTTTCTTGCCCTTTTATTCATTGGCTAGAACTTCATTAATTTTAGCGTCCACTTTTTCTATTGTCCATTCATCCTGGCAGTCCGTGTCACTTTCGTGTTGCATAGTAGAGGTGAAAGGGAAATTTGGCTCCATGTAGTCCTCCTCATCAAAACTGGCGTCTGCCAGATGGGTGACCTTAACGACAGATGTTTTTTTCTGTATCTAATGAGTGGAACTGCATAGATTCATCAGTGACAGTTATGTCTACCATTTCTGTACATGGAGACAGCATTCAGCCATCATGCAATCAGATTTAGGCACATCACTGTATACTGATATACACAGCAGCTGCCTCTGTTTTGTTAAATATCAAGAGTGTTTAACCCTTTTTTGGGCCCATTTTTTCCCCTAAATGTCTGACAGTGGATAATTACAGATAGTTGAGCTTCTGTAGCTCATGGACAAGTGTATGGCTAATCAGCATGAAGAAAAAATACTTTGTCATATTTTACTTTCTGCATGTCATTTCACAAGGTTATGAGATTGAGTCAGTAGCTTTTACCCATGCAGGGAAGCAAAACCTGTCATTCACAGGGGGTAGGGTGAGGTGTCATGGAGGCACATACATATTGATTGATCTGACAGGGTTATATTGGTTTCCCTCTTATAAGGCCTTTCTGAAGTGTGGCCATTTCTCTACATCAGAGGGGTCATTTTCATTATAGACCATCCCCCCCCCCCCCCAACCCTTTCCTGCTTAAATCATCTGGATATGGATTATTGCCTGCTTTAATGTTTTACTTGAGACTTCATTTTAATGGAAACCACTTTTGCCCTAAATTGTAGACAAGACCCTTCATGATGGGATGCCCAGGTCAACAGCTTTCTTCAGCATCGGTTGGGTAGAATGTGCAAAAATCCATGCCAAGGAAAGCTACCGACTCAGTCTTTTTACCAAGAAAGGGTCACGGCCACAATCCCAGTGAATTGGGGGTGGCTGAATAAGAGGGATACCACAGCACTTTCATAGGATCTGTCTCTCATATCTCTGATGAGAGAAGCCCGAGTACATGGCCTATGAATCTGTACTTTTTTTTTTTTTTTCTTCTTGTTTAGCTTGTTTGTACTTAGGGTGAGACGTTAATAAAATATCTATCCAAAAAAAAATATCAATCTATCATCCAACATACAAAATTAAAGCAACTGACATTTGAAATTGCAGGTCATTGTCAATCTGTTTGCCCAGCAACCTGTTAACTCTTTCAGTGCCAAATTTTGGACTGAGTCAACAGCTTTTCTTTTCGTGCACTGGGTGCACTGTGCCCAATGCGCACTGAGAAAAGCTGTTGACCTGGGATATTCTCTCTGGAACTATAAGCATGCTGGTACTTCAATGAAAGGTCTTTTTACAAGGAATATGAATCTGGGATCCGAATGATAATTCAGACCAGTTTGACTTAAGTACATAGACATTAGTTGTGATTGGCACTGAAAGAGTTAAAGCTGTGGCTTTGTATATGAAGCTCTGTGTACAGTACTAGATAAGGCAAGGTAGATACTGCAACAGATGTTTATCAGATTTTTAACCCTTCTATGTTAAACTGACCAAAAGGTCCATGCTGTATATATCATCACCTTTTTTTTCTGAATTTTCTCACTAATAGTCTGTGTGCAGTTGAATGGCAATTGTAAACAAACAAATATGTGCATATAAAATTCGCGAATTATGTAGCATTTTGTGACGGAGTCTCAAAATCAAAGACAGATACCATGACACGACAGATGTTAATCAGTATATTGATGACATGTGAAGGACCAGATTTCATTGAATTTAGCAGTATTATGGACTGTATACATATATATTACCTAAACTCTGTAAATATTTTGTCTTTTCTCTTTTAGTTAGGTACTCTGCCCTGTGAGGGCGCATTTGTAAATTTATTTAATATAACTGTTGGCCCCTTGAGGGTGGAACTGGTTTAATAAAGAACTTATGAACTTATATGTCATCAGCAATCACTTACGGGGTAAAAATGGATCCTCAAATGGTGTGTTAAGAATGATTTTGCTGTTATGAATTATAAAAACTCTATGAATGTTGAATGATCGGTCCTCCAGAACTCCGTGACCAGTCAAAAATAATCGAGTGAAAGCTGTCCTTCAGGCCCACCCATAGGGACAAACAAAATCTGGTCTCTCAAGCATGACAGGTGGCCTTTCATAGGAGGCATAAATAAAAGGGAAAATACTGGCCAAATCCCCTGATCAGGTCGTATTTCATGACCAACTGTCTCTGAAGACAGAAATCATTGTAACTTGATACCAGCATTGTGAGGCATCTATGTATTAAATCTTAAAAAATTGATCCAAGTCCATGCATTTTTTATCAGATATACTAACATCAGCTTTGTCAGAAAGACAACCCCATAACATACTGTATTATTTATCTCCAGTCCTACAGCTGTCCCTCCCCTCCCCCCCCCCCACCCAAAAAAAAAACAAAAAAAAACTACCCTGGCTGAGTACAATACATACATACAGGTGTCCTGGCAACCAGTGAAAAAAAATTGTTCACAAGATGGCAGCACCAGCTTACATCATGCGGATCATCATTGCAGTGCCAACTTTATTCACTAGGTGGCAGCATATGATTGACCTTGGGCTGCTCTCAGCAGACCAGTTTCATTCAGAGGAGCTGCTGTATACATGTATCACGGTTGCATGGATCTGCTTAGTTTTATAGTATAAATATGCCAGTATGATAATGAGGAGACAATATTTTCCATTTTATTCCAACTCATTAATCACATGAGTTCATGCTACAACTTATAATTTGAATATAATATAGTGGTATCTGTTGAGACTACCCCTTATGCCAGCCATGATAACTGGCAGGTGGTCTTTCATTGCAGGTTAAGTTATAAAGAATATAGGCTTCAACAAACCTCTGAATTGTGGTCACAAAAGACAGGTGGTGTCTCCCAGTGTGGTCTTAAATTGCACGTCCTATTGTATATGGTTTTGACAAGCAACCTCGCTGCTGGAAAAGTGCACTTGAAACATATACAGTACATGTAGAATTCCAGACATTATGCAAAGATGTGTGGATGTTTGCTTTTGACTTATTGATATAGTTTATCAACAATGCATAAAAAGCCTTTCACTGCAGTGTACCAGATTATGAAGCCTCCACAAAGCTTACATGTGCCTATCATGCATTGGGATAGAAGTCCCATTTAGGATGGATCGAGAACAGGACTGTGCATGTCAACAAACCAAACTTCCAGTGCTAGGATACAAAAGACACAAGGCCCTTCCTCAAATGCAGTAGTGCAAAGTCTATCAGTTCTGAACAGATCCTGCTGCAGTACCTGTTACATGTACTCCCGCATACTACACTCACAAAATTTCAGGTCTCCTGCAACAATGTGCATTTAAAAGTCTTCCTACTTGTATATCATCATACCATTCTCTGTCTGCCTGTCTGTCTCTCTCACTCGATGTTTTCACATTGAAATTAAAAACTGTTATCTAATCATGATGAGTATGAATTTGCCAGTGCCATCCTTCAAAACCCCCAAGGTGCTTCAGAGTTTACTATTTGGATTTCATGCAAGAACCTTGGGTGTACAATGGCTTCAAGTACAAATTACAATGAAATTACATATATGTACATGGAATATACAAATCCATCCCCAGTGAGTAGAGTGACATCTCCTGGATGGGCAGCTGAACCTTGTATATTAGGCCCTTTCCTTTTGTCAAGGGCACAGTGCAACTACCACATCTACAAGATGGTATCAGGTATAGGATGTTCTTGTCAACAACTTGGGCAAGCGATGAAAATGGTTATTATAGCCCCCCCCCCCCCCCCCCCCCCCCCCCCCAGCCAGGCCAACACCAGCTGCTGGTCAAATGTCATCTGCTTCAATTTCACTAGAGTGGTGCCTGCTGTATTTGACCACTGCTGTAAGAGACTACCTGCTGTTTGTGGTCACATTTCTAGGGCCACAAGTCAATTTCCTTGCAAACTTACCTGTGGTGAAAAACCACCTGTTTTTTCTTTGCAGATGGGGTGGTCACACTTACAGCAAGTACTGCTGCAGTAATGAAAAGCAAAATAAACGAGAATAGTAGACAAGACTTACACGTCAGGATTGAACAGCAGCCTAGTTAAGAAACAAGTCACCAAAGTTGCACACATAATGTTTTATTTAATCCAAATATTCACATGTAGCACAAGTGGCTGTCAAGATCTGAGTCCGTAATGCAGACCCTCATAATATATATATAATATATGTGTGTGAGTGTATGTACTTCCATTTCTTCCAGTTCCCCCTGGTGTTTATCATGGTAGGAGCAGCATTTGCCATGTCGGGCATTAAAGTCCTATCAAACATCTGTAGGTATATACAAACAGGTCTGTGCTTACATGCTATGCGGAAAGACTATTCTCAATCACAGAATTACTCAACTGATGCGGAGGTCCTGTGCTCACTTAACTTGTTGGCTCTAAAACATTACGCATACTAAACTCCTGAAAAGTGATTTCATGATCTCCATAGTTTTTTTTCCTGAACAGACTATGTATTATTGTCATCATTTCTTCTCCTCTTTTTTGTCATCTTTTTTCTTGTCCTCGTCTTTCTGCGTAGTAAGGGTGCCCATGGCATTCCGTATTGCTTCACTCTGGGGGTCAACACCTGGTAAATTTTCCAGGACACTTTGTAGAAAAGCAGGATCATTCATGACCTCTGAATAATCTTCATCTGTCTCAATCTGAAAACAAATGGCACAGTGTGTCAGAAACAAACATGACATGTGGGAACACGATAGCTTCCAAACCATATTCAACTTGGAATTGTTGCTTACTGGGTCCACTGAAATAAGATTTTTTAAGCCTCGATTTCATCTACATCACTGCCATCTTAAATTATTGCAGATATTCCCAAGGAATTTATCTTGTTACTAAAACAAAATTTTGAGCCAAGAAAGAGACACCTGAAATAAGAGATGGTCTCTCACCACAATGTTCTTTGGTGACATCTAAACTCTTTCAGTACCAACTGTGATCAAAGTCGAACAGGTGCTCTGACTTACAATAAGGCACTAGCTTCATGTTCCTTGTAAGAAGACTTTTCATTAAAATACCAGGATGCCTGTACTTACAAAAAATAACAGTCCAGGCCAACAGCTTTCTTCAGTGCACTTTGGGCACAATGTGCACTGAGGAAAGCTGTTGACTCAGTCCAAAATGTGGTACTGAAAGAGTTTATCTTCTGCCCTACAAACAATATTTTCAATTTTGAACTCACTGTATATCTCATGCACCATTTAATAACCTAAACACAGCTGCACCATAGAGGATCAAAATATTGAAGATAGCAGAGAGCTGACATGACCCTTACCCCCCTTGTATTAACACAGAAGTCAGTAGCCTTTCTCGGCATAGGTTGGGCACTAACCCTTTTCTCCTTGAATTAAGACTGAGTTAATAGCTTTCTTGGCATGGGTTGGGCTCTCAGTGCTCAACCCATGACAAAGAAAGCTGTTGACCTCGGGCATGTTATCTTGATAGGTCTCATCTACAATTTTTATTCAAAATGTTTTTCATTACTGCTGAAATTAGTTGAAAACACTGAAGAAGATGACATATTATCACGAGCCAGTTTTGCCTGGTTTAAGGGGGAAAGGGTTAATGTAATAAAGATCCCATGAGTTATTACTACTAACACTATCCACTGACAAAAACATTAAAGGTAGGAAACAGATGACATTACAGTATGTAACAAAGATCTTGTACAGCATCACGACAGCACTATCCACTGATTGTTTTAGTGTGGTTTGAGAATACACAAAATTGACAGATCTAACCATAACAGTGCAGACACAATTAACCTTCATCTTTTCACAGCAAGACAGAAGTAACAGCTATCCTTGGCATGGGTTTAGGAAAACCTAAGCCAAGGAAAAGCTAGTGACCTGGGGCATGTTATCATGATAGGTCTCATCTACAGCTTTCAGCAAAAATGTTTTCTATTATAGACCCACATCTTTTACATGGATTGTGAAGCAGGCCAAGCCTATATTAATCCCTCTACATGGCACAGATCGTGGCGTATACTTCCTACCTACATGTTTGGTGGAGGAAACCGAAGGACTCGAAGAAAACCACCGTGCACAGTCAGAGTGGTAGGAACTCTTTCCACATGCTTTCCCGGCCGTGAATCGAACCCGGGCTGCAGAGGTGAAAGGCGAGCGTGTTGCAGCTCGGCCAACCGTGCACCCGAATGTGTTCTATTGACATTTAATTTGAGTGAAAATATAAAAGTTGATGGTTATTTAAATCTAGGTGTTTCAGGGTGATTGGACTGGCAAAGTGTTAACAATTAGTCATACTGTTGTGTGACTACTGGCCTGCTTGACTCACAACATTTATGTAAGAAAAGAGCCTAACATGATTTACAAAATTAATTGTGTTACATGAGACATAAAAACAAAGAGAACTGATTGATATTTTTACAAAAATTGCCATCACCTACCTTAGCTTCCTCCTTGCTTTCCTTTGTCCCACTATCATCTGTCTCCATTGGTGCTGGTGTTTCATCTGCGACAGAAAAAATGTTCACAATTGTAATGGTAACACAAGCTATCACAGTGACCTTCTGGTATTTACAGACTTGTGCATGTGAATATTTAACACTTACATAAATATGTGTGCTGGCCAGTCCCAGAATGGTCTGGGTATGGCACTTACTTAGTTATTAAATTTTCCTGCTTTTCATTCTTGGGAGTACAGCCATGTCTTTGGCCTATGGTTCTGTGCATGCAGATATGCCACCTAGTGAGCACAAGACCAACTACTACCAAAGGATGTTCTCCAATCTGGTCAATATTCTGCCTGCTAAACAGACCTGCTCAATAGACTCAATCGTGCTATAGATAACTGTGACCTGTGATCTTAGCAGGCAAGTCTGCACCTTTCGTTTTCTTGTGTTTTTGTTTGCTTTGGTTTTGATATCAATAAATGAAACTTATTTTTTAAAACTAAGCAAGAGAGTCTTCAAGTGACTGTGCCACTGGACTCAGAAAAGCAAATATTTATTAATACTGGGGAATAACAATTTTGCAAGATGAATTGATGAAATATGACATAAATATGGTATCTTCCTGCAAGAGAGCCGGAAGATTAATTTCCTCTACCCTGTATTATAATTTGTGCAAGACTTATAAAGTCAGAGATGCTTTTTGCATAGGTCTCTTGCTATTTCTGGTAGAGTTCCATATAACAGTGTCTGCGTAACTGAATAAATGTTTGTGATACATTAACTTTGGCCTCAAAAGATAAGAGGCATTTATCAGCAGCAGATCTCACATTAACACTACAAACATCAGAAGTCATGACTGCAGTCTGGCTGAAAAATATTTAATGCACTTTTAAATGAACACAGTTCTCTTTTAAAGTGAATGCTTTCTCAAACAACCTCCCCCCCCCAAAAAAGGACATCAAATTCAATTTGAGCATAAATGGATTTTAACTCTGCATATCCTGTGTACCTTGATTTAGGTATGCAGCTACTGATACTATGCAAGATTTTCCTACTGAATTTTACATTTTGAGGGTAAGGAAAAAGTACCCTCCAGATTTTTATAGGTATAGTTTATTAGCATTTTTTCCCTCTACAGGAATCCCTGCTTTGTGTAAACAGTAAGCTATCAAAGTTAGAACATTTGGCACAAGGCAAGAGCTTGCTTGGCACACACAGTTACGGCACTTATTTCTGTTTTTGAAATACTGCCAAAAAGACTGCATGTGCACGCACTTCCCAGAGTTTTCTTAAGCCCATCATGTAATGTTTGATAAATTTTTCAATCTATGATTGCTTGATTGTAGAAAAAAGAAAGAAAAAAAAGGGAATTTCTTACCATCACCTGAATTTTGTAGGGACATCTGCATAGCAAGTGCAATCTGCTCCTCTTCACTCATACTGGAAAAGTCTGGCACTGGCTCGACAGACTCCCCGGGCTGCTGCATGGACATCTGTAGGGCTTGCTGCAGTAGTGCTTCCTCATTAGATTCTGTCAAAGATCACATAATCTGCTTGACTGGCAACCACTATGCACTGACTACTGAGACACATGCTACAGGACACCAGCAAAGGCTTGTCAATCAATGGTGCACCCGTTAAGATGATACAAAATGCACTATACATTCTGGTATATCAGTAAAGATGGTGTAAAATGTATGTTTTAATACATCTGTAAAGATGATACAAAATGTACTGTAACTTTCAATACATCTGTAAAGATGCTACAAAATGTACCGTACATTTCAATACATCCATAAGATGCTACAAAATGTACTGAACATTTTTTTTTGTACTGCACATTTGGTACTCCAGTACATATGCTACAAAATGTATTGTATACATGTACTTTGTTTCATCAGGAGAGATTTTACAAAATGTACTGTATATTTTGGCAGACCAGTAAAGATGATACAAATTGTAATGTACATTACGTGTTGTTGTAACTAATCATGCACACGTATACTGTTCAAAGTGCAAATACCTGATTTTTTTTTTACCATGGTAGGATTGGGACCACCACATGATTAATGACATCCATCAAGCCAAAAATGAAAGACACTTAATATCGTGCCTGGGACAATACACTTACATCAAAATATGGTAGGTTTACCCCTACCTGAGCATGTATATGAGTTGCATCACAATATCTTGTGATAAAGATCACGAAATATCATGAGTCATCATACCATCCTGCCAGACACATTACTAACAGCTGCAAAACTGGTCCATTCCTGCTACTTCCTTTATGATATCAAATCACTTGATTTCTTGCAAAATCACAATTTTGCTTCTCACATGACGAGAAACATGCCTGGGGCTTCAGGACACAATTTCATTGCAGTAACCTTTACAGAGAAACTTACTGTAATATCTTTCTAATAACTGTACTCATAAACAGCATGTAATCTGTTGTGACAGAGATCAAATACAGCAGCTACATAGGTGAAGGCTGTCAATTTTAACAAAAAAAACAAAAAACAAAAAACAAACAAACAACCCCCCCCCCCCAATTCAAAATTACCATCAACATTTTCTATACAAACTTGCATGTTTTATGCCATTTCCTGATTAGAAGTAAAATGACCAAAATGTTCTCAAAACTGAATTAAGTTTTAACTCTTTCAGTGCCAAATTTTGGACTGAGTCAACAGCTTTTCTTGGTACACATTGGATGCAATGTGCCCAATACCTGCCCAGAAAAGCTGTTGACCTGGTATATTCTCTCTGCAACTATAGGCACGCTAGTACTTAAATGAAAGGTCTTTTTATGAGGAATACAAATCTGGGATCCTTATGATAATTCACATGAGTCTGAGTTAGTAGATTGACTTTAGTGGTGATTGGCACTGAAAGACTTAAAGCTGAAAACCTTCACTTATGCAGCTATTATTAAACAGATTATTATGAAATATGAAATCAAATCCTTTTAATCCATTTAAAGTACTATAAATTTAAGCATAAAGTATATGTTTTTATCTTCAGGGGCCGTACTCGCAAAAAGTTTAATCTGATCCGGAGTTTAATCCTAAAATGAAAGTCAATGTGCCTTTGGGCCTTGAACTGCTAAATTGCTGGCCTAATGTCTGATCTAAACTTGCAGGATTAATTAATCTATGTTGTGCACTGTAATACGAACTTTAGATTTAAAGTTTCCATTTTTTAAAATCAATCTTGATTTAATCCAGATTTTAATCCTGGATCAAAAGATTAAATACTGGATCAAACTAAGATTGATTCAATAAAATGAAACTGTAAATCCTTAAGTTCATATTATACAAAAGAGCCTATATTGGCTAATCCTTGAAGTTTTGATCAAACTATGAGCCAAGGATTAAGTAAGTTAGGCCCCAAACAACACTGATTTGAATTTTAGGATTAAAGTTAGGATCAGATCAATTTTTTTGTGAATACGGCCACAGGACTCCCAGAGATTGATGCCCATGAAGCAGGCCATATGCACTATTCTGCATGGTGGCAGCACCTGCTTTCACTGTCACATGCCTTATCAACCAATGAATGGAACAGGTTTTATCCCTCAGCAGACCCCACTTGCAACAGGTGCATAACTGGGGAAAGTTACCAGCCAGACCAACCTTCAGGGACATACTCCATGATATCAAAACTAAGTCAGTTCAGACTTTGTTCCATGATTTTGCATTGCAAGGAAAGTCATGCTCTCTCTGCTCTTGCAGCAACCCAAGCATGACATCACTACCAATGCAACAACCACTCACTTCACTCCAGGCAGGGTTGAAAGATTTTTTTCCTTCTTTTAAATGAATAATGAATCTAAATGTGCAACTTTCAGGAACAAGACAGCATATATGAGAGATACAAACTAAATTACAAGTAAAGTCTGAGATACCTTCTGGTGCAGCTTGAGGGGGTGCCTCCTGCACAGAGGCTGTGGCAGCTTTACGGGCTTCATCCTCCTGGCGCGCACGCTGCTCCTCCATAGACACACGCAGTGCCTGCAAATAAAACCATCAGCACTGAGTGTACAGCCCTCAATGACAAAACATCTGTACAGGTAACTAACTGTAAGATATCCCACACAACAGCAGTTCAAGACAGTTCTGCACAAGGTCATAGTACGAAAGACTTCCGTGGAAATATATACCACTTGCAGACGGGGCACCTTTTCTTAACCCCCCCCCCCCAAAAAGGAAAAAAACAAAAACAAAAACAAAAACCCCACCCCCCAACCCACTTTCTCCCAATTATATCTACATATGATGTATGTATGTACACACACTTATGCAGATTTATGTTCACAGCTGCATACAGTGGTCCCCCTCTTGTAAGCACCCCCCTCCCCTCTGCAGAGGCCACTTCTCCATGCATCAAGTACCTGTGTCATATTTTTATTTTATTTCCCTCCTCAAGAGAGGCCACCCCTCTTATAAGGCCACATTTCTGGTGCACCTGGGGTAGCCTTACAAGAGGGGGACCACCGTACTACAGGAAAGGGCTACTAATTTAGTAAATATTATGTACTGCATGTTAAATTGTATTGATCAAATTAAAAGAACTCACAGACAGTCATGTCCATATTTTTTAAGCTACAGAATTCTTTACCCTCCCCCCCCCCCCGGAATTGGTCTAATATAAGAGGTTGTCTTTAATCAAAGGTAAATCTAACACAGAATTAGAGTCCAGTGTTGAATAATGATCTTAAAAGATACACTCTCATGCACAGGGACCCTCACAGATCCCACTTTGATGGTTCCTCTATCATGCGCTGTTGAAATTGAGACACGTTAGGATCTACATCTGACCCAAAATTGTGTATTTTCATTCAACCAGATTAAAAAATTCCACTCTTTATTATTGGAATGAGTTTGGTTGGGGATCGTAATATGGAACACGAGAAAAGACTGCTCAGACACCAGGCAGATGTCATTCCAAGGTCAGTCCACTTGTTTTGTTCTACCTTCCTGCCTGTACATTGAAATGGGAAGTGACTCCAACAGAAGAGGGGAGTAGGTAGTAATGTGTAGTGTTCTGTTTACAAGTGGCCACTTTGCCTGCAGTTAGGCCCTACAGCTGTGCCACACCTGCAGACTGATCTTACAGCATTTACACTTATGACTCCCAACTAGCCCATACTGCTCACTTTATATACTTTCTTGCAAAAAATTTTAAAGAGAAGCCTCCATCTTGCTGAAACTGCTTTCTTTAAATTGCTTATTCCATTTAAATTGTTACAGACGGCAAGGCATCTCTCTCTTTATTTGTTATTTGATAGATTTACTGTATGTAATACCTCACGGAAAGTGGAATAGTCTGAAGACCTGACTCATAAGAACAGTGGCAGCAAGAACTGCTGGCCCACTTCTCATGTGAAGTTTTCTTTTCTTGTTGTTTTATTATTGTGATAATTGGTTCACTGTATCCCACCCCTACACAAAAATTACTTCTTCCTCCGCACTTCTCTCCCCCTCCCTGCCCTCCCCCCCTCGCCTCTGAGACACAAGTGACATTATAGCATGAAGTTATAGGAGAACAGTCTCAGTTGTCCACCCCTCTTTCTATCCACATGGGTTGCCCCAGATTTCTGACTCATCAGAAGAAATCATGGACTGAAGTGAACTAATCCCAGGTCACTCAGCTGCCACTCTTTCCACTTTTTCTGTTCTTGCTTTGTCAATTTTTGTAAAATCTTGTACTCAGCACTGCAGCAAATTGTTGCTCTTCAGCTAATTTCCATTCGATTAAATTCATTTGAGCATGTTACATGATTTAGTACACATTCCAATAATTTGTAATTCCTATAAATATTACTACATCTTACCCGTATATGAGAAAATAATATGTAAAAACCAACACCAGTACATAACACAATAGCCTATCACCCCTCGGACGATACAATGGATGCTGTCTGTTACAGCCTTAGACAAATCAGAGTGATCTGGTCTCACCTGTCATACTAAGGGCATTAGGGTTCAGTTGGTGCAATATGATGGTTCTGCCTCTTGCTGGTAATCTTGTACACAAACATGGGGCAGTCCCTACTATCATCATCATTATAATATTGATATTGTCTAGACTATTTCACCTCTATTTGTATGACATCCATCGGCAAAGGCAAGCACTGTGAAAGTAGACCGTCTTGGGGACAGGCCTCTGCCCACTCTCATTACATACCATCACTATTCACTATATGCCCATATTTGGTAAAGTATAATTTATATGTGTATATATATATATATATATATATATATGTGTATATATATATATATATATATATATATATATATATATATATATATATATATATATATATTTGTGTGTGTATGTGTGATCATAGGTCCAAGACTGCCATGAAGAAGCACTCTAAAATTTGCTTTAAATTTTCACACAGAAATCAGTATTTATTTGGATATGCTACATTGTATTAAATGTTTGGCAATACCTTTGCTGACAAAAGTAATTAAACCTGCCAGAAAATTTTGGATACCTCTGCTGACAAGTCATCAAAACATGCTATCTAATAATTTTCCTGAAACAGCTCCAGGTCTGTCAAATGGGGCCAACATATCGCAGAATACTTTGTATATAATCAGCTTACCCCATTGGGATAGGAGGTGGAAACATACTGCAGCTGAACTCAAGAGCTGAGCATACACGACATGTATTAATTGCCAAGCACTGTGCAGGCCTCCACTGACAAGTATGGATGTGTGACTGTATCCACATAAAGTTGTGCTCTTGCCATCAAAATTGTTGATCTGTCTGCCCAGTCAGTGCTGCGTATTAATGTGATAGTGATTAGCATACAAGTGCCAGTGCAGGTGAGTTCCGGGTTGGCGGATTCATGCACCGGGCCACCTCTTGTTGCCTCACCAGGTTGCTCACAAGGCAGAGCGGTCATGTGACCCAGAAAGTATTGGACTCAAGGTGACGTGACGGGGAAGCGAAGGACAAGTGCTGGCTTTCAAGGATGTTGAATGTCAGCTGGCAAGCCTGCTGTTCACATGAAGCTTATGCCAGCCACGCACAGGTCACCTTGACAGTGCCATGGCACATGTAAATAGGCTCTGACCCATGTTAGTGGAGGGGGTGCCTGCTACAGAATAGACTCTTCCCATTCATCACTCCTTACGCACAGCTGGCGCATTGTTGATTGGGTTCCATGGCTACCGGGACACACCACTCTGACTAAAGCTGAGCTCAGTCCCCGTGAAGCCCACACGAAAACAGAGACCACAAAATGGACTAATCCGTCTGGCAATCAGGTACACTGTCATATGTCATGTCGACATCCCTGCATTCCCAAACAGCTTACATCATGGCACGTCACTGGCAATAAGTGCTAATTCATGCACAATGTATGAATGAATGGATTATGAGGCCAGACAGAGATACGTTCATAGGGTAACATGCTGATGAGGCCAGCGACATGCACGTCCACATTCTGATGGGCTTTAACTAGTGCACCACAGCAGTCACATACCCACACCCAGATTCTGGACAGCCATCAATCTGAGATTTGGGGAGGGGCAGGGGTAGCAAGCTACTGCATTTTTTGTGAGAGAAAGAGAAAACAAACCACACACATCAAGTCATGACAGCTCTGAGGAATGAGAGATTGACCCCTGTTCGTTGTCTCCCATTGGCAGACCATTTCCAACATCTTATTCTTTTCTTTGCAATTTGTGCCCCTTATTAAAGACCCTCTCCCTTCAGAGCCTAGTCTTTGAAGATTTCAATGCACATGGTTTTTAAAAGGTCAGGACTTTTGTATCATGTACCTGACAGGAGTAAGAGAAAATGATGTCCAACATTTCCCTCTGATCACAAACCGAATGCTATCAATAATCACACTACATCTTCTCAAAATCTACAGATGTATCTATTGCCAGTGGTGGCTTGAACATCGACATTCTCAGCTCTGTCAATATGATGTAAAGAAAACACCAGTCTTATTCAAATAAAAGAAAAAAGGAAAGATTATTTAACACAGAGACATGCAAAGCATTAATCCATTAGATTAGTGCAAGAATGTAGCATACTACTAGGGTACCTTCATCATTTGTTGGCTGTAATTTGCATTTGATGAGTCATCTCTAACAATGGCAATGCACCACCTTTTCAAGAGTCTTTAATTTGCACCTTATAGTCTGTGCATATCAAAAGCTAAATGAGACCAAGATTAAAGCAAACAGTCTGACTACCCAGCATAAACACGTCCTTGAAGTCATGACATTTGGTGGCTATAAATATTGCTATCATGAATAAACCAGACTGTTATAATGGGCATACATCCAGGCCTAGTTATATTCTACAACTTTAATTTGAACCCATAAACTCTGTATTTTATAAAAGTAGGCACATTGATGAATGTATACTAATTAACAGATCTTTTCAACTGTTCAGCAATTAAATTTTAAATGGGTTTTAAATTACAATTAAATTTTCCATATTTTAAGTATAAACAAAAAATTAGCTCAAACACATTTTCAGATAAACATTTGGTTTTGATCAATACTGACATAGCATAGTGTTGGCTACC
Organism: Hermodice carunculata; assembly: GCA_964020975.1. Taxonomy (NCBI): domain Eukaryota; kingdom Metazoa; phylum Annelida; class Polychaeta; order Eunicida; family Amphinomidae; genus Hermodice; species Hermodice carunculata. The sequence goes on from OZ026616.1 coordinate 44,503,212, forward strand.
AAACCGCATCTCAAATTTTTGATCCAGGGTTTAGTTTACAGTTTAAGGCTTTTTAAACTATATAAATAAATTTTAAAAATTGAAATATAATTCAATAATCTTTAAAAATTTAACTACACTCGTTTCTAAAAACCTCAGAGATACATTTTTTTAGACACAAGTACTAAATTTAATTTGATATTATAAGCTAACTTGTACAGAGTATGTTAATTTTTGAACATGCTACTTTTTATTTCAAATACATTTTGCAATTTTTAATTAACATGCAATTCAAATAATTGAAATGGTTAAATATGAAATCCAACAGTAAATTTACCATTAAACAAATATTTTCTTTCAGGGGGTATATACTGTTGACAGTTTTGCATGAATAACAAATGAAATAATTACGTATTTCTACATGAAAGTCACAAAGCGTTCTAGCCTCTTAAAGAGTCAAGGTATATCAACACTATACACTGGTCCCCCTCTCATAAGGTCATCCCAGAGGCAACCACACACTAAAGCGGTGGTCTTTCTTGAGATGGACAATACAATGGAAATACCACTTTTGTGGCATGGACAAGTGGCCTTTGTGTAGAAGGAGGCCTGGGGTGGGGGTGGGGGGTCGTTATTAGAAGGGGAGCACTGTATTGCAACTGCCATACGAAGTACTGCTTCTGGTAATTCTGCTGGCAATTCTTGCAACTTGAAATCCCCAGACATGGCCTAATTCAACAAATTTAACCATCCATCCCATGCTCCTCCTATAATAATAATAATAATAATAATAATAATAATAATAATAATAATAATAATAACAGTAATAATACTAATAATAAAAAAAAAAACAAAAAAAACCAACCCCCCCCCCCCCCCCAAAAAGACAAAAAGTCCATTATCTTCCTGGCAGGCTACAGTGGTACAAATGAATGTCTCCCCCAATTTCATTTTCTGCCCAAGAACTCCCAACCCTGCTTTGATGTAAAATGGACTTTCCCAATAATTATATCCAAAGAGAGAAATGTATTTTTGTAGGTGACATTAAACGTCTGGCCAATTGTCTGGTAATCAGGTTGGCTGGTACTTGTACAGATCTATTTCCGCTCAGAACATGATGCAAAGCTACCACAAACCACCTGTACACATATGCATTGCATGCCACTCTGCATGACACAATACAGCTGGCAGTATCATTTCTTAACCCCTTGCATGACAATCATGGGTGAAAGCCAACAATTTTTGCAAAAACACAAAACACCCCTTTTAAAATTTTCAGCCCTCAATTCTTGCGAAATTGGCTTGATTTAGATCATATCCTGATTAAAATATTTTTACAAAAAATTTTGCTCAAAACTTTTGCCCATGCACAATATGACGGTGAGTATCATTTTTAACCCTTTCTTGCTCAAATGACCCAAAAAAGACTGGATGTAAAATGTCTGTTTCAGTATTTTTTTTCTGAACCCTTTCCTGTCAGATAAAGGCAGAGTCAATAGCTTGGTTTGGTGCAGTGCTAATGAAAGCTACTGACCTAGAGTATGCCATCACATTAAGTCTTGTAAACAACTCTTAGCAAGAATGTGTTTTATTCCCATGAATTTCAAGTTAAAACACTGAAGCAACAGACAACATACTGACATTCAGGCACTTGTGGGTGATTTCAGCAGGAAAAGGTTAAATCTGTCATCAAAAGAGAACATTTTTGAATGAATTTTAGATGGGAGCTACAAGTATAAGGACACAACCATGTTATTATCAATAGTTTTTCTTCTTGAGAGCTGGACACTTTTGTGCACAATTTACACCAAAAGAAGCTGTTTACTTGGTGTCACTCTTACCGGGGAATATTTAACCCACTCCTGTCTTTAGTTTTACTTCCATTTTGTTCCATCGGTGGTTTCACAGAAATTTTCATGAAAAGTGAAATTGGTCATGCCAATGGAATTCTCATGCAGTATGCAAGCAAACAAAATTGTTTCCCATAAACAGAGAAAGTTGTGATAAAGATGTCTAATATGAAACACAGACTCATATGTGTCATTTATCTGCAAAAAAAAAGACAAAAAAAAAAAAAAAAAAAAAAAAAGACATGCCAGTCTGTGTTGTTTTTTTGTTTTTTTTCGTGTAGATTAAGTTCTGGAGCCATTTGACAGCCCAGATAACTTGTCAGTTCACAATGAGGTAACATTAAATTACAAAATGCGAACCATCTGGATATCGGTCTGGTCTGTATATATGTCATAAATCTGATCACTTTCTTTTTCAAAATAATGATACGTTTTTCCTCATCCTAATTTGTTGAGTACATTCATGTAACATGACACCCTGCAAAGCTACTTCCAAGCGCATGCACAGTTTGATTTGTTTAACTCTTTAAGTGCTAACTACGACTAAAGTTGAACTATTTAGAAGGAACTGCTCTGAATTATGGTGAGGATGCAAGATTTGTGTTCCTTGTAAAATGACCTTTCATTCGAGTACCAACATGCCTGTAGTAACATAGAATATATAATAGTCTGGGTCAACAGCACACTTTGGTCACAATGTACCCAAAGTGCACCAACGAAAGCTGTTGACTAGCTCCAAAATGTGGCATTGACTACGTTAATGCTAGGATTTTAAAATTAGTTGCCAAAATTTCAATTTTTCTAGGAAAGACCTACACAGACTTGAAATCTGTTAAATTTCTGCATGAAAATAAAGAATTTTGGGGAAATTTTAGTAGCTATTTGCTACTTTTACTAGCCATTTTGAAGTTTTAATAGCAATTGGCTATTTTGGCTACTGCTAGCACTAACCTAGCATTGACCGAGTTAACTGTACAGTGTCTCCCCAAATATACAACATGACAACGGGTAAGCGGAAGTTCCAACTCAAGTTCAAATTTTTTCACTCGATTGTTTTTTGATTCTCTGGAGTTTCATTACAGACACTCTAGTACTAGTGTAAAAAGTCTTCTCATTTGAATCTAGAATCATTAGAATAATTCTGATGAACACAGATTTTACTGCGATCAGCCCTGGATGAGTTAAGTTATGCTGACAGCCCCATTTATGCAAGTCCTGTGAAATACAGTGATCAAAAATAGAAGTTGTGTATCTGAGTCTGATACCTACTGACACGAACTACCTCAGGGACCAACATCCGGGTAATGGAACAACCTGAAGTCTGACAACTTAATTCAATCAAAGCAGTTTATAAGGTGTATGTGTACACAATGAGAAACCAATAATTTTCAAGTGTGCTGATGTTCATATTCTTTGGGTTTTTTTTTTTATATCCAATGCATGTCACTGACTCCAGATTAATTTTTCAAATAATTATGATTTTGAATCTATGTCAATATATCTTGTAAATGTTTTGTTTGTTTCACTAATTTTGTGGCCTCAAAAAATAATGAACAACATTCATAGAAAAGAAATTGTCATATCACAGCAAACATATGTAAGTGTACACTAATACTGGTATGCACTGAAAATGAGGTATCACATGGACTCAGTTGTTGATAGCCAGACATCAACAAGGTTGACATTGTCATTCATCATGACTTCCAACTGGTTAAAAAAACATCCTGCCAGTGGGATGAAGTTCATGTAAGCCTGTTACCCAGACACGCAGTTCTTCAGGCACTTTAAATGAGGATATAGGTTCCCACCAAAATAATTCATCTATACACTCTTTTAGCTTGTTGGCTGAAATGATATTGCCAGTTATAATAATTACTATTGGACCAAGTTGTCTATCTCTAAGCTAACCATAAGAAATTATCTGGCCACAAATTGCGAGGTCTATATTCAAATCTCAATTCATTCGTTCTTTTTTCTCTCTCTCCTTCCTTCCTCCTTTCTTTCTTTCTTATTTTTTAGTGTTGCTGTCAACTTTGAGCTTACTTTGCATTAATTGCTATCAGAATAACACACAACTTAACTGGTTTGCATTCTGAAAACATACTGTACTACAAGTGATGATTGATACAGGTTGGTACAGGCCTGTTAAATGAATACTGTAACCTCATCTGTATTTATGCTGTTTTAGATTTATCATTTATCACTGTCAAGATATGGCCACGATAGCCTTACAAACTATATAAACTAGACATACCTTCAACGCAAAGCACTGACTGAAGGGTCTGCCAGGAAAAAAAAATCTGCCATTTGCTCAAATCAGGTCATGGTGACACGAAAATCTATTCAGTTTATCTTGCTAGGTAAGATAAGCATATTGCCAAATTTGAGCAAAATACATGAGGCATTCTGTAGATACTATGGTTACGAGAATGTGCACATCCAGCAGATGGACAACCCCAAAACATAAAGGGTCCCCCCATGGGGCAGACCCTTAAACATAACATGTACCATGCACTGTTGGAGGGATATTGAAGCCCCCATCTTACCTAAGGATTGCCTTGCTTCCAGTGGTGATATATCCCAAATTTTCCCATATATATATATATCCTTCCATTCCAGGCATGATTCCCGAGAACTTTTTTTAAAGACTTTACAAACTACAAATCTTTCTAAAGCTTTAACATCAGGGCTTGAGCAATCCCTGGTGCTGCAGACTAGTAAATTGCGAGTTAAGTCAAGTGAAAATTCTGAGCTCTACGGACCTTTAACTCATTACTTGTCCAAAAAAAAAGTGGTTTGACAACTTATGAAAAACATTTTGAGCTTTTCATGCTGAAAGGAAAAAAAAAACAAAACGAAAAGCACAATGGTTGGAACAGATTAAGACCCCATCAGCCAGCATTGCTTCTGAAAGGTTAAATAAGGTGACCCCAGTGAGCTTGAAAATATGTCAAGGTCACTGAATATTGAATTCACCCAAGACATCAATGAGGTGCTTGAACAATACCAAGTTTCATGATGGTAGCTTCATTTGGACAAAGATTATGGTGTGCACAAGGGTGATGCACATGGGCACATACATTCATGACAATACATGTACTCCATCAGCTGGCAGGGCTGAGGGCAAAATTCAATATCTTCTTGCTCATATGCCCTACACTCTTACCACCATGCCAGGTAAGCTTGATGCACAGCTCTCTGACAACTGTTATGTCACACTGCAGTCTGTTCACATATTTTCAACCAGGAAATGACTCCCCTGCAATGTGCATGCATACATTGGCTAAACAGGTCAGCATTTCAAAAGTGCTCAAGATTTACAGCAAGAGTTGGGTACTATGTATAACTTTAGCAGGTACAGTGAAACCTCATTACAACGACACTCAGATGTCTGACATATTCAATATAATGACACAAATTTTCATGAGAAAACGGTTTATTTTCTTTGTTATTTGACTCATTTATCTGACATATTCAGTTATCCGACACATTTCTCTTGGAACAGATGGTGTCATTTTAGCCACTTTTCACTGTATATATGACAGGAGATATATATATATATATATATATATATATATATACACACACATATATACAGTGAAACCTCATAATAACAACACTCAGATAGCCAACATATTCAATATAATGACACAAATTTTCACGGGCAAAAGTTCATTTTCTTTGTTATTTGATTCATTTATCTGACATATTCAGTTATCTGACACTTTTTTAGGGAACAGATGGTGTCATAACGAGTTTTCACTGTTTATATATATATATATCATACACTGTACACCAAAAGGGTCCCTGGTTCTGAACAAGGATTGCAGATTGAAAAGGATTAATATGAACATCTAAAAACTATATCTTCCAAAAGGATATAACCTACAAGTTGCATATCTGGGCAAAAATGTCCAGTTCGTGAGCTGATTCATTCACATTCAGACTTGCATGTAAATGGTGCAAAATATCACACATATTTGTATAACATGTGGAAAATATTTCTTATAGGCTTAAATAAATTCTAATACTTTTGTGTAAAATCCGTTTGTGCTCCTTTTTTTGGAACAAAAGTGACCAGGTAAGATGGACTAGCTGAAACCAAGCCTACCAATGTCTCAAACACCTGAACGACCGGGCCTATTACTCCTGTCACTCTTCACAGGCCGAAGTTAATGACTACTGGTATGTGCTTATGCCACCTAGTGTAACATACTGGTTGGTAAGGTGTACATTTTGGTCATAACAGGACATGTATGTGTGCTGTGATGATGTCATAGGCGGCAGGCTTGCATTACAGTTAACCGTGCAGACTGCATGCCATGTCAGATACTAGACACTGACAGCAGCAGGAGGAGAGTACCCAGATGACCTTTCCGGTCATCATAAATGGAGAACCGTCATATCATTTAGTAGCACTCATTTTCCAAACAAGGGAGTCTGGTAGCTGTTTACTTGAATGATGATTAATAACGAAAAAAGTTACATGCGTGTATGTATGTGTAAGCATGGATGTATATAGGTCCATGGTGTCAGTGAGCAGATGATCTTGAAACATGAACAGACTACAGTAGCATTGTAGGCCCACAACATTGATGTGGACAGGTTCTGTGCTAGGTAGACACTGTGCTTCTCCACCAAGCCTAAGCTTCAGAGTCTTAAGTCTGTTCATTTTTAGCCAAGAATCTATTTCTGTTGTATGGAGTTGCATCAATTTTTGTTTAATACTAATAGCTTATCCCCTTATCCAGATTTACCTAGTTTGAAAGTGACCTGTAAAGGATCAAGTTCAAGGTCATTGATCAAGAGCAGTGGTCACCTGCAACCACAGATTTCCGGTTGCCTATGGTAAATGCTTCAAAGACATTAAATTATACTTTGAAACTACAGAAACGTCTATATGTTTTGTGTGTGTCTTTTTGACCAAACAGTGGGTACTGTTGTCCATTCCAGCCATATTATGCACGAAAACCATTTAACTCAAGATATGGAGAGACTCAAAGAAATACTACGATAAACCTATTTCTACCTCTGTAAAGATTAAATCATATTTATGCATACATCCCAAATTAAATGTACAGTAAAACCTGTCACTACCGAACACTTTGGGGACCCAGCAAAAGTGTTCGGTAGTCAGAGGTGTTCGGTAGTCGGAGGGTTGGTAATTAGGGTAGGGAATATGACTACATACATGACTTATACAAATTTATGACAGTGCTGTACTCAAGCTAGAAGCTTCAAGACATACTGAAGGCACACAGTGAGACATGCAGTTATGTAGCTGACTTGGCGTTAATCCTTCTTAACACCTAAAACAATTAGCTGTGGATAGTGGAGCTTAATTGCTTTGAAGGGGTAATCAGATAACAATGAGTATGCCAGACCCATTCAATCAGAGACAGAGCTGAGTTTAACACATGAGTGATATTTGTGTTAATCCTGTCTTGTGTTTTAGAACACCTAAAACAAGCTGCAATGGACACCATACCCTGATCACTTTGAAGAAATAATCAGTGAACAAGGAACATGTCAGACCTATTCAATTAGAGACAGAGCTGAGTATAATGCCTGAATGATACCTATAGGTGTTTAATCCTGTCCCTGCTTAGAATAGCTGGAATCAGAAATGTTTTTGTTCACTTAAAAGGAATACTCGGTCAACATAAACATGTCAAAGTCAATCCACATGAGTCTAAGTAAGATAAATGAGTAAATTAGCCAGGGGGAAGAAGAATCTACTGTTATGGAGTTTATTCTGGTCAACATATTTTTAATTCAAACTTTGTACAATGACAATTTAAACAAACAAACAAACAAACAAACAAAAAGAGCACACAAATTAAATAGATTTACAGATTTATGTTCAAAACTACTAAATTTTTGTGTATGAAAGACTTCCTGATGTTACTTAACTGCTGGTATTACAAAATATCATGAGAGTGTTCGGTAGTGACAGGTTCATTTTGGGGTTTGGGACCCAAATCAGGTGTTCGGTGTTCATAAGTGAGAGGTGTTCGGTAGTGACAGGTTTGAACACCCAGGTCTCCTATTAAATAACATGTAAATCATTTGGGACCGAAAAAAAGTGTTCGGAAGTGAGAGGTGTTCGGTAGTCGGAGGTGTTCGGTTTTACAGGTTTTACTGTACATGTATTCAATAGAAAACAAGAAGCTTACATAAAATACAGGTACCTTGTTGACCCCCAAATACAGCACCCAGTTGTCCCCAAATAATGCTTTCCAACAAGACATGCGTCATCTTTTCATAACATTTCTATATCTTTTTTATGTCTATGTTTTCCAACTACATGTATTGAGTGACACTTATTACATGAGATAGATTAATTTCTCCATAATTTGTCTAGAGGCATGCAGCACTTAGACATAACATCCTTCATTTTGTCTCTATTATTCTTCCTGCCTGATTATCAAAATTGCCCATATCAGGGTTTCATGCTACATCCAGCACAACCAGTGAAGCGGTCCATTGCCAATTGGCTTGTTGATAACTGCTCTGAACTCTTGTGACATGCTCCCCTGACTAGGTTAACAGCACACTGGTCAATGGAACCCTTTAACACAACACCGCGGTGGAAGATGGGTGGAACTATTATATTGCCTTCTTCATCTTCTGGGTTTCCATCCCATAAGACACCCTCCTTACTCTATTTCAAAAAAAAAAAAAAGTCTTGCAGCTACATTTGGATGAAGCAGTTCCTCGGGTACAGGCTCCAAAGCATGTTCTGAGTAGTTACCTGCTGAAGATTCTTTAATTTATTTGGGCTAATACAGCCTATGTCAAAATTTTACAAAAGAACGTGCAGAATATGGACAAGAGTACTTCCATATGTACATGTAAATAGGTTAGACAGTGACAGGTTAGCTTACGGAGAGTGAAGAGTTCAGACAACGGAATAGGGTAATGACTACTAGGAAGTGGTTCTGGACAAAAAGACACAAACACACAACAACATATTTCCATCAGAGGCAAATGGTGTGCTACAAAAGATACGAGTTGAAGCACATCACCAGTTGTGAGCTGCTCAACTGTGAGCTAAAAGATGATCCTTGTCTTTGTCAGGTTGTAGCATATTTTTTTGTATGCCTGTATTAACTCAGACTAATCACTCAGATACCACAGACATGTACCATGTGTACATACTTGCAGATTTTTCAGGAATAAATTTACATTTTTGTTCCACTCTAAAAAAACATGGTTCTGCAGATTTACTACACAGTTATTTAATTACATACAAGCTCGAAAGTAATTGCGGCTTGCTCTCGTTTGATACAAAGCCACAGCATGGAAAGATATACAAATTAATGCAAACATAAACCTTCTTCAGAAACCTCAACACTGGACTAGCCCTCATAATGCACTTTTCCTGACTAGATCAGCACCGACACACAGAATATGCCACATATCCATTGTATGAATCATCCACAAACTCTGGGTAGTGCACATGCATGTCTTTTTTTAACACTTGAATCTGATGTGTTTTTCCATTCTCAAAAACCAAAACAAGGACCATCTAAAATCAGAAGAGCAGTGTTTCGCTTGTTTATATTGTAATCTTGGATTCACAAGGCTGACACAAAAAGCAGGAGCTCATTTTTTTCTGATAAAGAGTCAGGAGCTCAATTTTTCTTATAAAGCGACCATTATAAGGAAGTGGCCGAGTTCATGGATCTACAACATAGAAGAATATGACGCACTGGCATGAATAGCATTGTCTGTCAAACTTCCCTCTTAGCTACAGTGTATTACATGCCAATAATTCCTTGTGTAATGCTCTGTAGAGCCAAATGTTTTTGTGCAGTAACCAGTGTAAAATGCCCAGTCCTGGTGTGTCCACATGACTGTGGGTTTGCATTCCTGCCTGACATAGACCCATATGTTGTTATTCAACTGGAAGCACTCTTGAAACTTTGTTTAAGTGTTATGGCAATACATGTGCATCGTTCAGTGGCTCCACCTCTACTGAGTTACATAAACCACTTGTGTCTTCCTTGGAATTCTTCATTTGGCAACATGTGATGTGATGCATTTACCAGTCTTTGGCATGCAAGGTTTTGGCTACATATCCCATGCATAGTAACTTTCTTCACTACCTAGGACAAGTAATGGGTTAAATTCCCAAACAATTCTTACTGGTCCTGAACAACAGCATGGTACAGATGCCCTACTGTCAAGTTCTGTCCCTATTCTCTCTTGAATTGCCACAAAAATTATAAACCATACAACCTTCATTTCAAACATCCAGGTCTAACACTAAGTACATGTACTGATAAAATGAACATGAAAACATTGTATATGTCCAAGCCACTGGTGTCATTACCAGACCAGACAACCTACCTGCCCACAGCACTGAAGGCACTGTGGGCTGGACAACCTAACCTGCCCGCTGCACACTGAAGGCATTCAGCACCCGGCAACCTACCCTGCCTCGAGCACTTAGGGTGCTAAGAGCCAGGCAACCTACCCCTCGCCCCCCTCCCAGTACTGAAAGCACTGTAGACCAGACAACCTATCCTGTCCACTACACTGAAGGCACTATGGACTCAACAACCTACCTGCCCACAGCACTGAAAGAACTGCGGGCCAGACTACCTAACCTGCCCATTACACTCATGGCACCATGGGCTGAGCAACCTATCTAGACACTGAAAGCACTATGGGCCAGACAACCTACCCTGCCCACAGCTCTAAAGGCATCAAGGGCAAGACTACCTGCCCTGCTCACAGCACTGAGTGTGCTGAAGGCTGGGAACCTGTACATCCTGTGTAAGCTAAGGAATAGGTTCTTGCCTGATCACCAACACTGAAGCTTAATTCCTATCATAGCATACAATTTAACAGTGTGAACACTGGAAAACTTTAAAACTGGCAACTGACCTTGAGCCAGAGTGTTAGTGATATTCAGTAAGTGAATGTTGTCCCAGGTTTTGCCCTCCACTTGCCTACTCACCAACATAACAAAAGAACAATTTCAGTTTTACTCTCATTTTTTATTCTCTCTTGCCTATGCAGGTGCACATAAATTGAGACAGGTGTATGAACATGAATCACATACATCTGCTAGTTTTTACACCTTGCCAGCAAACTGTGACCCTATGACTACAATAATTGTAGCCTTATGGTCTAATCTGTTTCCATCGTCTTTGAAAGTGAAACAGCCCTGTCCATGTATTATCTACCCACATGTCCCACACATACATTGTGTACTTACAGCACACTTAACCACTAACCTCGACTTCTATAGCTATTTAATACATGCTGTGGCAAAACAAACATGTACAAACCCACCTAATGTGTCAAAAAACTTGATGAAATGGAACTTATATTTTCAAAAGCAAGAAGAGAAAGAAGTGACAAAAATCAGCATGTACAAAAGACAATTCTGAAGGGAAAAAAGCAATACAGTTACTCAGAACTTTCTTGCAAGACCCAAAAGCTGGAGGGCAGGTTTAACCCTCTACTTGTAAAAACAAAACTGAACTGTAGCTTTCATTACTGCACATTCAGCAATGATGTACCCAACCCACTGCAAGAAGAGCAATCTTAGACATGCAATCATGACAGGACCCATTACAATTCTCATTCAAAACTTTACTCTTTCAGTGCCAATCACGTCTAAAGTTGATCTACTAAAGTAAAACTAGCCTGAATTATTATTAGGATCTCAGATTGGTATTCCTCATAAAAAGAGCTTTCATTCAAGTACCAGGATGCCTCTAGTTCCACAGAAAATATTCCAGGTCAACAGCATTTCTAGGCACGCATTGGGCACATTGTGTCCAATACATGTCAAGAAAAGCTGTTGACTCAGTAAAAAATTTGGCACTTAAACAGTTAACACTTATTTAATAACCAAAATTAAAACTGAAACACAGTAGCCAACATTTCACATTCAGATTCTTTTTTTTTGGGGGGGGGGCAGCAGCAAAGGTTTTAAGCTTGTCTCTCGTTAGAAACAAAAAGAAGATATAAACTACTGCACTTTGAAACTACCCACAATGATCACTAGTGCCAAGAAATCTATCAGAAGTGGAGCTATCACTGTGAATATTTAGTTCACCAAAACCAGCATTGCTCCTAGAGTACATGTGTGAAAAGTTCAAAGTATGTGCAAATTTGTGAGACTCATTTTACAAGGTTTCATGTACAGGAAAAAGACAGTATGTATTATAGTTATATTAGTACCTTATACGAGTGACCATAATGTCTTGGGAAAGCATTGAATGATGTTCTAACTTGTTCTTCCTCTGTAACATGCTTCTCATCTGGACGCAATACGAATTTGTGTTGGGTTTAACAGTTGAAGGGCTATAATCAAAGATGGGGGCTACCCCACTCAAAATAGAGTGCCTTTCATGCCAGTGTTCTCTCATGACAGATTTTACCATTGTCCTAATTTTTGCACATGGTATTAATCTTCCAAAAACATTCATTAACAGCAGTTTAATTTGGGATTATTTGATGCTGAAATACATGTACTTCCAGACAGAAGTGCAGAACCCTGCCACACAGTCAAACTCGGTTACCTGTACATTTCCATACAGTCACACTTGAGAATGAAAACAAGACAATGCTGCTCTTAATAGGCCCATAAGGTCACATGATCAACAGACTAGCTGCACCTGCACAACTTTTTCTGGTATATTGATCATTTTACAATTTGTTCAAATCAGGACTCATTTGACTGATCTATTAACTGACCAAGCCATCTATGCTACTTGCAACTGTTTAGGTCAAGGTCACTCATGTACTGTCTGAGTGTGGCCCTCAATGAGAATCATAATCATGTAAAACATCAAAGGTCGACACTCTTGTCAGAATAGATTCACAGCATAAAGGGTACACCACCTTTATGTAAAACCCCAGATACGCACACATATCTGCACTATAGGTCAGCCCATCCCAAACACTCAAAGGCGGATGGCCCATTTAGTCAGTTACTCAGAGTTAAATGCAGTTGTAGTATAGACACAGACTATGAGGAAAATTCAAAGAAAGTCCTCAAGTATCATGAGCTGAGAGATTATCCCACTCAAATACTCATTGACGCTAAAACAAAAGTGGACTCAGTAGACAGATCCACTTATCTGACACCCAGAACAACTGAGGACACTGGACAAGATAAGTTTTTCTTGACTACCGCTTTCAATCCCACACTTCTTCCTATCAACAGATCATCCACAACCACTGGAGAATGCTTGAGGCCTCACCGTACACTGAATCCCTAGTTGATACGAAAGTGATCTTGAGCTTTAAATGGGTGGACAGTCTACATGATATTCTGGTCAGTTCTAGGATCAGATACAAAACAGATGTACAATCTAATCCAGCTGTATCTGGCAAAAGACAGAGTAATAAATGCAATAAAACCCACAGACAAAACCAATTGCAAATACTGCACCTGTCTTGATACTTCAGGCAGTGACCAGTACGCAAATCAGGAGGCCATATAATGTCCCAAAGGGAGGATGCTGTGAGTCTAGTATACCTTCTCACCAGTGTCACTTGCAACAAACAGTACGTGGGTCAAACCTTGCACCCCTGGAAACATGGATTGCGAGACCCCTTTCGTTACATCAGTAATAAGGACATAACACAACCTCTGATACATCCCCCCCTCCCCCCAAGCTAGAAGTGAATATGGTTACTGGTCTTGGAGAGGTCAAAATTGTGAATTACCATTGCAATCTGCATTCACTTAAATAGTAATCAATAGTTACATAGTAATCAATAGGACTGCATGTATTAACCGATAAGTAGCCAAATTGAAAAATTCATTAAACATAGGAGATTCACAGTAACACCATCTTGTGAACAACTTTGGCTGGCCCTTCTACAATGTACATTTCCATAAAGTTTCAGCATAATCTGAATGATGGTTGTGGAGAAGCCCAAACTAGCAAAACCACTTTCTGACACAAAGAAATACTTTAAAAATCATAGTGCCACCTGTTGAACAAATTAGGGTCTCAGGGTCCCCGGAAGTCTCCCTAAGCAATTTCGAAGCAATTGGTTGGACAGTTTCAGAGAAGATTTTTTAAAGATTTGGCCAAAAAATTAACAAAAAAGTTCATAAAAAATCCAAAAATAATGGGACTGTAACCATTTGAACAAACTTGGTAGAGACCTACCTATATTCCCACAAAGTTTGAGATGAATCTGGCCAGTGGTTTTGGAGAAGTCGAAAATGTGATTTGTGGACGCCGACGGACAGACTACGGATGCATATGATAACCACCACATAACCTCAGCTGACGAGCTAAAAATAGTTAGTTGGGATGACACTACTAATGATAAAGCAATTAACTGTAAAACTCCCTGTATAACCCCTTTTGATACATGAACATATGAGCACTGAGAGCTGTTACAGGCATGGGCACCTACAATCTGAAAGCAGATCTCTGTAATTTCACCGTAAACATTCCAGTAACCCCGTGAAGCTTATGGCACATAAAAGACAAAAATTAAACTCACCAGCGCCAACTCTGGGTCTTCATTAGGATCCACACCAAACTCAAAGCTGCCTCCTCCCATGCCTGCTGGCACGGCACCTGTCCCGTCCTCCCCTACCACCACTGGGGATGTGAGCAGCGCATCAGACAGAATGGGACCTGGTGGCACTGTCACCAGGTGTGAGCTGCATCAGGGAGTAGAGAACAGATGAACTATTTTGTGGAATGCATTATACCCAAAATATAGTATTAAAATTGCCTCACACTGAATTTTTGAGTCCTCCAGCATACAGTGTGTTCAGAGGGACAAAACTACATCAAAATGATGGAGGGCACTGAAACTGTCCGAAATAGAATGCTGGAAAAATGTTAACCTGGTAACATTCATTCTTTCCCAATGGGAGATACAGCCTCCTGATTGAAATAGCATTAGAAGTTAGTATATCCCTCAGTTTTTCATTAGCCAGCAAGCCTTTTTTGTTACCTTGACAACCAGCCACACTAACCTCCACAGATCAGCAATGACTACTGGAGGTGAAAGGCAGCTGGACATTCTGGCTGACAAAATTTGGTCACTTTTGTTTTATTTTTATTTTTCTTGTCCAACCACAAGATGGATGCTGGTATTTAAGATACTTAGATCATCCTATGCCAAATTCAGTATCCTTGCTTGCATGGATCCCACTTAAGCCTGTATCTCCCTCGACTCTTTGGGTTTTGGGAGAATACAGGCTCTAGGTGGATCGAAACAGGCAAGGATACTGATTTGGGCATAGAATAAACTTTGCAGTATCTCTACAGGTGGTTTTATGTTTCACGACTTTGTCATCATCTAATCTGTAAAATGTTTTAATGTTTTTGGCAAATGGTTTAGTACTTTACAAATTGGTTATTTAATACAACTTTCAAACTAATTTGCTGGGTACAGGAGCAATATGAATGTAACTTTACTTCCAACAACACTTATTTTTGCCTTGCTGCTGCATTCAAGAAAAATTTGTACAGACTACAGGAACCTTACATTTGTTATGTATCTGAAAAGCTAACTTTTTACCTTTTTAAAGGAATGGTACATTAGTTTTAAGAAATTCCCCCTGCCCAAACTGAGGAACAGCAAATGGAATTAATCTGCAATCTTGTTGGGATGAGATGATGGAAGTCTGGTTTCTCAATGTCCTTACACGTATGACATGATAATACTGGTTTTCACAAATCCTGCTGAATTTGTCTATATGTATGTATTTTTTCTTGTTTTTGTGGTAAAATGAAAACAAAGCACCGAGTAGATTAAAAATTGAAACATATGCTTCATTAAACTTTGCTCATTGCCTGAACTCTACACATACATGTAGGCTTAACACTGTGTCATGCAACAAAACAATCCATTGTGCAAGGAATTAATTTGTGGTACTAAGTGCCACACAAACTTTTGCTGATCCATTGTTGTGTCTACGATGTACTTTTCAACACCAAAATGAACGCATTAATACACCTTGATTTCACTCAAATATGACACACTGAACTGCAGCAAACTGTGACTCCACTCAACTGAACAGCTTTATGATGTAAAATGCAAGTACATGCTGCCCTCTGCTGGACAAAGTAGGAACTAAATAAAGCTGACTCTCCCTCCTGCAATGCTGTGGTTATCACGTCCTTCAAACTCTGGAGTAGCTAATAGAAATTTGTCAAGTGATCACACCAACATTGTGGCTGTCACACTCACTAAAATATTAAGTGAAACACACCTATTTGTACTCTGTAACTCAGTGTCATGCTTTTGTTTAGGCCACAACTCATGGCAAGAACTTAAGAACAATAACATACTGGTCAGTGTTTCTAGCACCACATTGGTCGGGCCTATTTCATAAACATAAACATACATCAATGTGTTTAGGTGACTATGGCCTCATTTTGTGACCATATATAATGAGACAAAAAGAAAACATACACTGACATTACCTGTTTACGATAAAGTATTTCAAACTATGCAAAACTAATTATAAAAATGGTACAGGTAAGCTTATATTCTTCCTGGAGGTAGACAACAATGCAGTCCAAATATTTTTTTCGTGAAAACTTGTGGCATGTTCTGAGCTGTTCTTTAAGAAAATTATCATTTACTTATTTGTATATCCTTATTTTACACTCCATTATTACCCAAAGAAAGTGTATGTATTGGGGCTAGAAAATGATGAAAACAGAAGCTACAAGACAGTCTCACCTTGATCCTTCTTTACCATTGATTGTATTTACAAACGTAGTCAGTTTGTCTGTATTTGCAGCCTGCAACATAAAGAAAGTATCTTGATACAATCTGTAATTGAGTGTCCATCTTCTATGTTCACAATCATTTACATAATATCATTGCAAAAATTAAATTCCCATATGTATTTGTGATTGCAAAGATGCACTCTCATTTTTTTTCATAGTTCAATGATAGTTAACTGTTTCCATACTAAAGTGGTAGAAGTCCCACCCTTAACTATGTTGTTTTCATATGTAGCATCCAGCAGGACAGGTAGCAAGTGATGCAACACGGGAAAATTGAACCCACAAAAAGCCTATTGTCTGACCTCATCTACATGTAAAGTATGTAGTACAAAGCTCTGTTACCATGTTTACATCATATGTTTACTAAATATACAAGGATCACCTTTAAGGTCCTGATCTTGTAAAATGTCAACAGACCTGCCTCATTGTAAAAGTTAAAAGTACAATCAAAGCTAAATATTAATCAAATTAGCCACATTTTCCTTCACACTTCATGTAAATTTTCTTTACAGTGTTCTTGAGTTTTCCTAGCCTGCAAACATATAGTTTTACCCTTTTTTAAAGGAAGACATAATTAAAAACAAGTGTTTACTTAATATAAGAGATCTTCTATTGAGTTACTTCAGACTGGTCACCAACTCAGGTGTACACAATATGCTTGAAGTGTGTCCGACTTCACTTTGCTGGCCTGTATTTTTGCCATTTCAGATTTAATGTATTATTAACTTACCTCCTCACCAAAGTTGATAACGTCTACATTCACTTTCTCCTTCTTTAATCTCTTGGCCAGTTTAACCAGCTGGAATGAATAGGAAGTTATAATTATTGTAGTGGGTCTGTTTTGTGCCTGTTTTAATTATGTAGTTATCTGTATGAAAGTAAGGGGCCAATTGATCCTTTCGCCCCTTCTGGCCAATACCAGTCGGGTGTCACATCATCTGCTTCAATGTTTTTCGCTAATTTCAATAGTATTACTGAAATGAAAAACATTTCGAGTAAGAATTGTTGACTGATCTATCATGATCACAAGCCCCAGGTCAACAGTTACTCTTGACATGTGTTGAACACCCAAACTATGGCAATGAAAATGTTTGAACCAGTCTTAAACTCAGTCTGAATTCAAGGGAAAAAGGATTGAATTTGCCATCACTTGTTATGTAAGATTTTTTTTTAATCTCCTATGACTGATGTGACCGCTATTAATACACTCAGTTTTTTCTAAGGTCAAGTTATATGTAGAATATTCCACATATATATTGCGTAAAAATTGAAATGATTATATGTCTGGAGTTATCAATACAAACTTAAGAGAAGAGTATGCTATTTAATAATATTGTATAAAACAATTACATTTATCTGTTCTTTTAATCAATTTGATTAAAGTCTGATTTAAAATGCTGAGTATGCGACCAAAATTACTGCTTGTGTTGATTGAAAATCACAGATGCTGTACATGAAATGTATATAGATTGATACATTTTACCAGGGTACTTTTGTTAACATGCCAGATACAACATATTTAGATGCTAGCCTTCATGTACATACCTCTTTTTCATCATCTTCAATTGGACTACCAATAAATACCACAATTCTGGTCTTGTGGTTCTTACTCTGTCTATGTTTGAGGGCCAGCTGGAAACAGAATGTGCTATAAAGTAAAGGACTTAAAAATATCTATATTAATATTGTTTGCAAAAAGTGAAAGAAGGAAACTACAGATTTATCTAGAAACTAGTTAACATTTGGATCCCAAAAGACCAATTTCTACAACTTTATTCTTTCTAGATAATCCACTTGTCCTTCCATTGACAGAATATCCATTAACCTATAAGGCAGGTCAAAAAGTGGTCATATAATGCAGATGGTCTTTCAATGAGCACTGGTTAAACAATGTGAAAAAGATAGCACTAGGTCTGACAAACACAATCTTTAAAAGTAAACAGTGCCTCATTTGAGTGGTCTCTCAAAGCAGCGACTAGTGGTATGAGTTGACCAAAGTCACAGAAGTTGTTGAGCAACAGGTTTGATCCGAAAAATTTTAAATTTAATCTTTATGGTGAAGAAAACAAAAAGTAAGAAGCAGAAATTGCTAAATGAACTCAAGTGTTTGTCTTTGCTGTTCACTTGAATCAGTGAGAACACATGTCAAACACATTATGAAGACTGTTAAAAGATAATACTGATTGGCTGCTGCTAACTGGTGAAGACTAACAGATGTGCTAACCTAGAACAGGAAGCATTCCCCAGCAGGGGAATGGACTCTTCAGGAAGCCAAAGGTGAACTCTTCAACTGCCCCAGTAAAGCCTAGAGGAATGTCTGGGTTCATTTTGGGTTCATGAAGAACCCTGCTAAAATACTACTCATGCAAGCAAAGCCATTTGCATAATATATGTACTTTCGCCCTTCATACATTTGCACATGTATAGCAAAAATGTCTATGGTATTCTGGAAAGAGCCACCATGTTTGTACTTCATAAACTATTCATTGTAATTTCTCCAAAAGATTACTCATGCTGTGTAATATCTGTCGTGATCAATTTTTGCTCAAACTAAGAGTGGATCATTTTATCTTGGGATCAATCATAAACTTCCTTCTGGTTCCTAACACTGAAAAGGCATACTGTAAAGGTGAGTATCCCAATACATGATAAATTTTGGCTCAAACTAGGAGCAGATGATTTTATCTTGGGATAAATCATAAACTTCCTTCTGGTTCCTAACACTGAAAAGGGCTGCTGTAAAGGAGTGTATCCAGCTTTGTTATATATTGCACTTTATATGACCATTTTTGAAATGTTTTGAAGAAACATCTATTTTACCCACATTTGAGACTGCAAGATAGTAATAATTTTTGCACAGTAATGACATATCTTAGAAGCCTGTTTTCACGAGTATTTTTCCATAAACGCCTACACTGAATCCCTCCTATTTAGTGCCCCTCATACTTTCTGGCCTTCAGGGAGATACCAGAACTGTAACATCTGAGAATCAGTTTTACTGTAAAAATACACTAAAACACAGCTCTAATCAATGTGGTGTGCATCAAACTTTGAGAATTTAAATTAGCTGACATAACAAAAAAAAAAAAAAAAAAACAACAACAACATTTGGCACTAAATTATGAGTGCAGTGCACATCTATCATACTTACATGGGCTATTCTAACAGCAGAGATGAAGTTAATGGTGCCTTTGGGTGTCACCTGGTGAAGCTTGGAAAGAATTCTCCCTACATCTGCTGTCAGGGTGACCAGCACTTCCAAGCTGAAATTAAAATATTATACATCCTGATCACACACACACACTTTGCCTTGATTGGAATGCAAATCATGCCAAGGAAAGCCACTGTTTAAAACAGGCATGGTTTTCTTACAGGCTTCAACAACAGTTTTTATGCCTTTTGTTCTGTCAACGAGAAATTTCAGTACAAATATTGAACCTGGTGATACTTTTTGGGTAATGTGAGTAGGCACAAGGCAATCAAGGAACTATGTTGGGAATCAGGTCCATACTTCTTTGCAGGAGCAATCTGTTTTCTCTAATACATCATGATGTTTCCCCACCAATTTGCATAGAAAAATAGTACATGTACATCAATCTGAGACTCTTTGAATCCTTATAACACCACAGGTTTTTGTGCTCTAAGTTTAAATCAACTAGTGAATGTGGTTGCATAAGGTTTCAGTGCATCATGACATGAATGCACAAGACATCCCCATGGATCTCCTCCTGTTGACATTAACCCTTTTCTGGTCAGAATAACACCTAATCAACAGCTTCCATAGGCATTGGTCAGGTGCACTGCTCACAGCCAGTGCAAATGAAAGCTACTGACCTTGGATGTGTTGTTATTAAAGGTCTTATCTTCAGTCATCACGATGAAATTAATTGAAGTACAAATATTAAAGCTGATGAAAATTTACTTTTTGTCACTTTAGGATGATTTGAGCATGTAAGATTTATAGTGTTCAGAGACCATGTACAGTTGACACATTATTCTGCCACACATATATACACTAAACATCTTGGGACATGCCTGTGCATTACATTGGGAGTGATCCTGCAACAAACAGTGGCCTGTTATACAGACAGTTTGCACTATCAAGGACCTTAGTTCATCTGCTCACCAACCATGCTCAGACCAGTTCAAACTGAAACCCAGATTATAGCTCCACTAAATTTGTACAATACAAAAGCACAGTACATTGTATATACATGCCATATGTTCATCCAAATCAGTCTCTGTTTGGTATTGCAATTTTTTTTTCATCTGTGCCACCTTTTATATGCAGGCCTATATTTACCACACTCTTTTTTCCTTAGGCCTATACATTGTACTTACTTTGCAAGAGTGAGAAGACCAACATTGTTCTCTGGATTTGATCGAGTCTTGGAATGACAGATCAAATTTACAGCATCTTGCTGCGCTTGAAGTCGTGTTGGAAGAAAATCTCCATTGCGCATGTAATCACTGGTGTCAACACTAGAAATGCACAGAAAATACAAGATGCAATTTAGTATTTTATCTACTGTGAAATATACAACAAATTCTAACACCTTTTCTAAACATTGTGAGCCAACTAGTTTAAAATTGATTAACCGATTTTGACAGGATACCACTATTTTGTGGTTTTTCAAGTGAAGTCAAAATTGTTTGGAATAAGTCAACAGAACAGACAAGTTTTAGATGTTTCAAGGTTTGGAGGCAATTAACAGGATTAACCACTGCCAATTTTTCAGTATAAGAAACTGTCCATTGTCAAAGGGTTACCCTTATACTCTTGTGATATTCAGCGGCTGGTATAACCTGTGGAAATTTTTTTTTCAGCAAATTTGTCTGTTCTTGGCTCTTCCATAGTCGGTCAGAACATAGTTTTAGGTTCCAAGTATTGATCACCGACTTCAAGACTTTGGCAAATTTATATTTCACGTCAATTGTGGTACCAGAATAAGTATATGAGACTGTAGTTACAGTCCTACAGAAGCAAGATGTCAGCTCTTTGTTTTCTCTTATAATATTTATTCTATTTTATTGAGGTCACATCACCACATGCACCTGCACACCATCCATTGGCTTTATTATGCTGCACTATCCCTGGAGGATACAATGCACCATGTACACGGCCCTTTACACACATTTATACATTTTGTACTTAAGTACAGCTACTGTCATGAGATGTGCTTCTATGAACTATGTACCATATATTCAAAATAATAAGAAAAGCCTGCTCTTACAATACTCAGTATAATACATGTGACCTGCATTAGTCCTGCCTGTCAGTGAAAGCTAAATCTTATAGACTACAGGACATGTAAAAGTGGTGCCACAGATCAAGTGAATGGTCAGCATGCAAGCGGCTGCAGTGAAGAGTGAGCCAATGTTCAGTTAGTTCTGGACTATACCTTAACAACTTATTTTATCACATGTTGTAAAAGTGTCACTTCAGTAAATATGTTATTAATTATCTTGTATTGTCTTGCTTTTTTTAAACATGTTTTTACATCAGAAACTTGTGTTCTGGAGGGAATTTTGTCCAGCAGGTGTCCTGGTGTAGGTCTGATGGAGTGCCATCTCGTGAGCTGGAGCTGAACAGGGCATCCAAATTGACACATCACAGAGCATGCTTGCAAGCAGTACCTGGTACTAAGTGAACTTCTCTTCTTCCAGTTTGTGAAGGACATGCTCAAACTTCAGTATTATGCAGCATCACAAATAGAGCACATCCTCTTGTCTGAAGCAAGTGAAATTACTTGTGGACAAGTATTTTTGACACTCTACATGTCTACATTTACACTGTCAATCAACTGGTCTTACTATTTTTGTTGCCTTGCGGGCAAGTGGAAATACGTGTACATGTTATTTCTTTTTTCTAACACTGTTATGTCTCCAAAGTACTTAAAGTATGTGCATGTGCTGAATGTGAGTTATACATAATGTGCAGTAGAAAGAGTGTGACAAGCTTGGCCAGTCATATATTTTGATGTTAATAATCATGCTAATTAAAGTCCTGCCTGGTTATACTTTATATTCAAAGTGGCTGGCTGATCTGGTGCAAAAGGTAGCCAGTGTAGGGGCATCAATCACAAGAGCCAACAATGCATTCCAGTCTGTTGTTCTAGGAAAGTAAGAGAAATTGTGGTAACAGTGTGACAAGTAGGGGAACTTTAGTAGGTAAAAGTATGTGTGTAAAAAGCATCTTTGCACACAGGCAGGACAGACATAAAGTGACCCTTACTGATCATGTTGATAGCAACCAAAGTGTTATGTACTTTATAAAATAGATATAATCTACGATGTGCCCCACAACGGTTTATCAACCTAGGGTATTAATCATGTCAGTAACACTGGATTTATTGTGTCACCTATTGGCAACACAATGAGCAGCTACATGCTACATTTTTTTCAAGACAAAGATGATGTTTGTTAATGTAAGTGTCCCAGATGTAATTGCATATTGTCAATGAGGGTGCACTAAGGAAAAATCAGCCTTTTCTTCAAGACTGTGGTTACTGAATTGTAACTTACACCAGAGGATCCCCAAAAAACATGAGGCCTTGACAATTATATCATTAATATGCAGTTTGTTACAGATATTTTGTAGCACTGAACCATCTGCATCATAAGACACTGGGAGACAGACAAAAGTTTTATCTGCCAATAGGTAAACTTCAGATGTTAAAACATTGGGCAGGTCATTTAAATAATAGCGGAAAAGACAAGGGACTCAACATGGACCCCCAGGGCACACTGTAGACAACTTTACCCACATATGATGTTTGCTTGAAGAACCCCTGTGTTTACTATGATTTGATTAGGAAACTAGCAATCCATACATAGCTTGTTGTATGTATGTATAGTTGATGTAGCTATTATCCATATGTTCCTCTTGTCTATAGGGTGGGCAAAACCACAGTGTTATTATAGTTTGCTAATCTATCTTTATATTTGATGAGTTGCTGGTGTCTGAACTTTGAGATTTTGTGCAGTGATGTCTAGCTCCGTTCCCTGGCATCTCAGTTACGACGGTAGTTGCCGGTAAAGCATATTTGGCCTCCTTACGCTAAGCAAAAACCACACTTTTCAGAGAATGCACATATTTTATATTTTTATGATCGCAGATACCCTAGCTTTTTAGATTTTAATAAACTGATTTCATGCTTACTTATACAGAAAATGTCTGTCCTGCTGACCCACTCTTACATTCATCTGTGTGGAGTTTTCAGTTGCTATATTGAGAATATGAACATCGTTTTTACAAGCTTGTCACCAGAATTGCAGTGACATGTCTCGCTCAGACCACCTGTGTTCGTCAATAAAAGACATTTTTTTTTTCGATTTTACCATGGAAGTACAGCTTAGAACTTGAAGTCACTGATTTATTATAATTTTCCTTTCTATAGTCAGTGACATATCGTGCTGCATTTTTTACAAACCCGCATGGCTTAGCCTATCGAGAACTGGTACATCGTGCATACATAGGTTCTGCTGGCACTGCCAGTACTGGGCCTTGACTTTGGTTTGGGCTGGCTTTCCTCACTTCTTCTGGTTGCACCAAGTTCATATTAAACATCCACTGACTTCTGAACTAATGAAGTCACTGTCTGCATGTCATTCATTTACAATTTCACATGCTATTACTGTGTAGTGAAATGCCGAAGTTCCCAAATAATTTGTGTCAAAATTTCTATTGAATTGAAAGGGGGCGATAATAGGACTATTTCTAAGAATAATACTTCATGTGCACCTGATTCAGATCTCCCCTACAATTTTCGCATTATGCATGGTTATTATCGATAGAAATTATTGACCAAATTATGTGAAACATCAATTAGAGTGGAGAAATGGTGCATCCCATCACAAAATCAGTGTATTGTCTCACTCTTGGAACACGTCGGACACCAAAAAAGCAAAAATGGAAACACATCAAACAGCCTAGTCATCATCTATGATGATTCACTTCAACCATTGTTTCTACCTCATAAAGCCATCTAATTCCTCTCAAATTTTGTATGTAGACTCTGAATTAGTTACTGAAATGTGCCAGTGCATTCTGTCCAAGTTTTGCCCAGTCACTGACTTTAAATAATCGACAAAACTTACCAAACCATAGTACTTTCCAGCACCATCTTGACAATTTTTGTCCACTGTCTTCATCGAGTTACTACGTTGGTTATGATTGGTTGTTGAGATAGAGGCATCTTTTCTTTAAATGTGGGCTTTAAGGTCGACATTAAGTAAAACAGACAAAACAGCTTGTGATTATAGATGAAACTTACAAATTTAACAATTTAATGAACTGAATTGTGTTCTTTACTGGATAAATAAAATTGTACTTCAAATCGCGAAAATAAAAGTAACCAATCAGACACAATGTAATAAAACGTTATAAGGGCTATCACTTGACGCTTGCGCAAACTTTTCCATTTCACTTCCGGAATCAACAACCGCACATGGACCGGCCGGCGAGAAGCCACATAGTTGATGGCTTTTAACAGTGCATGGCGCAAATTCTGTCGTAAAGAGTTAAGCGTCAGATATGTCAGCAACACGTCCACGTGAAATGGACCTATATGGATTTGGCAGTAATGCATTTGGCCAAATACAGCCACTTTTGGCGAGTGAAAATGATAATTCGGACAAGCGTATTTTAGCCTCTCCAATTGAAATCGCCACGTTTGACGCATCAGAAAGAGGAAAAATACTTGTGAGTTTGTCGTGGAGTAATCTGTTCCTTGCCAATGGTAAGTGAGCATAAGGTCACCCGCAGCTTGTCAACCAAGCATATTTGTTTTTCATCGATAGGTTGTCAAGACTCATGTGTAATGTTTTCATTGATTTTGTTGTTGACGTGTCTGTGAGTGACAATGTCAATTAAATTTGAAAAACTGATTTTAGTTTGGGAATTTGACTGTACCTGTGTCAGTCAGTAATTGTTATAGTTAATTTCTTAATCAACTCAAAGTATTTTTTAAGCTACAACATATCTATTAAAGTAAATAGAAAGCAAACCAGGACCTGAGAATTCTGAGACAAAATACCTTCAAGGTATTTTGTCTCAGAATTCTCAAGGTCCTTGATACCATAGAACCATTTGCTGGTGGAACTTAACCCTTTAGGTCATGTATGTGACAGTGGGTCAGTCAAAACCATGTAATTAATGACCATATTTGTTTTCAATTAAAAACAAAGATTGCTTTTTTTTTTAAATGTAGAACACAACTTTGAGTAATGTCCAACTATTTTTTTGATAATTTTGTTCAATTTGAGATTTTGTGATATTTTAGTACATGTGCACAATACATGTATGTTGTTTGTCACATGTCCAAACTGGCAACTACTAGCCCCAGTACAGTCTTGAGAAAAGAACAAAATTCTCTTACTGTTGATATGGTAGTCAATGGACTGTGTTAACCTTTAAATCTTGATTACAGACCATGTCTTTGCACCAAAATGACAGTTTCACATGACTATATCTCTGAGACCAATGCTCTGATTTTAATCAAACAAGAAATTTAGTCATTCTTGAGGGCAAATGTATCAAAGATTGTCAAGGAATTGATTAGTTCATTTTCAAATGTGTATCAAGAATAAAGAGTTCTGCAAGTTCTTCCATCTATATATATATATATATATATATATATATATACATATATATATATATATATATATATATATATTTACATTTAAGAATGTCCATCCTTTACAGGTGTCCATCTAAAAAGTGTCATTCATTTGACATGAATTTAAATGTATATTTATTACAGAAAAACAGCACTAGACATATTTACAAATTCCATGGTAAAGGTCAAATGCAGGCAAACAATAGCTCATCATGAGGCAGTTAAAAGAACACAATCATGAGGAAAGAGCAAAGCATTGTTTAAACAGGGCATTTCTTTATCACATGTGGAAAAACACCAATTTAAAGTATCAGTAATATACCCAAAATTTAAAAAAAAAAAAAAAAAAAAAAGCGAGAGAAAGAAAATGTGTAATGCATTCAGAGTGATAGTGTGTGTTCAAATTTTAATTAAGAGGTGTCACCTATACAGAACAAGATCTTTTTAGGAAACAACAGGACTTTTCAGTTATTTTGGTAATTTCTTTACCCTCAAAATTCAATGTCTTGGAAAGCAAAGTCTCAAAAGACACACAGAATATAGATTTGTGTGAGTATTTTAATAGATGTGTATACAGGGATATTTTCTGTGATTGAAGCACCATTTTGAAAATTTGAGACCTTGCTTATCACCTTTGAAATAATACAAGATTCTGTGCGTAAAATGCTTCCTTCTTTTCTGCACTTGATTGCCAGATTATCATTATGATAGCCTTTCTGGAGGAGATAGGCTGACCACTTGACAGAAATGGGCTGATAAGCTTTTTTTTCTTTCTTTCTTTCTTTCTTTCTTTCTTTCTTTCTTTCTTTCTTTCTTTCTTTCTTTCTTTCTTTCTTTCTTTCTTTCTTTCTTTCTTTCTTTCTTTCTTTCTTTCTTTCTTTCTTTCTTTCTTTCCTCCCTCCCTCCCTCCCTCCCTTTCTTTCTTTTTTTCTTTTTTTTTCTTTCTTTCTTTCTTTTTCTTTCTTTTTCAGTTTTTTATTTGTTGAATATTATTTTTTTGGGGGGGGGGGGGTTGCCTGCTTGTACACTTGTTACTTTATTATGGTAGCATTGTGACCCAGTAAAGAGAGATCTCTTATTCTTTCAGGGCAAGGAACTCTGCTATATGGGTTTCACAACAACAGTACAACTAACATGTCCATGAGGACAGGACCAGTCAAAGCTGTATGTGCTGCCAGTCAACAAAACTTTGTGGTTACTGAGAGTGGCAGATGTCTCTCTTTGAGACATGATGATGCTGGGGATGAACCAAAGATTGTAAAGGTTGCCAATTCTTCAAATGCTGCTGATAATCAGAATGATGTTCTGTCTAAAGTAGCAAGTGGGGATCTTCATACTGTTGCTGTAACAGGTACCAGGTTACAACTCCCTTTGATACAAATCTGTTTCAAAAGCATATAATTCATTGAAATTTTTGAAAAATATATGTTATTATGTCTCCCGGTGGAAGCCGGGGGACATATTGTTTTAGTGCCCGTTTCTTCCGCTTGTTGTTGTTGTTGTTGTTGTTGAGGTTCTTCAACACTTGGTTTCCGTGCGATAAGTCTTAAAGGACCTGACAGAATTTGATGAAACTTGGTAGGATTATGTATCTAGGCAAGATCTAGGTTGGGATTGTATTTGGATGACCTTGAGCGAATTCTCAAGGTCACAGGGTCACTTATGTGAAATTGGTTTCCGTTCGATAAGTCATGAAGAACATGATGGAATTGGATGAAACTTGGTAGGATTATGTATCTAGGCAAGATCTAGGTTGGGATTGTATTTGGATGAAATTTTTGAAAAATATATGTTATTATGTCTCCCGGTGGAAGCCGGGGGACATATTGTTTTAGTGCCCGTTTCTTCCGCTTGTTATTGTTGTTGTTGTTGTTGTTGTTGAGGTTCTTCAACACTTGGTTTCCGTGCGATAAGTCTTAAAGGACTTGACAGAATTTGATGAAACTTGGTAGGATTATGTATCTAGGCAAGACCTAGGTTGGGATTGTATTTGGATGACCTTGAGCGAATTCTCAAGGTCACAGGGTCACTTATGTGAAATTGGTTTCCGTTCGATAAGTCATGAAGAACATGATGGAATTGGATGAAACTTGGTAGGATTATGTATCTAGGCAAGATCTAGGTTGGGATTGTATTTGGATGACCTTGAGCGAATTCTCAAGGTCACAGGGTCACTTATGTGAAATTGGTTTCCGTTTGATAAGTCATGAAGAACAGGATGGAATTTGATGAAACGGTAGGATTAAGTATCAAGGTAAGACCAAGGTTGGGATTGTATTTGGGTGACTTTGACCTAATTTTGAAGGTCACAGGGTCATTTATGTGAAATTGGTTTCTCTGCAATAAGTCTTGAAGAACTTGATGAAAATTGCTAGAGTAATGTATCTAGGTAAGAGCTAAAATAGGATTGTAATTTTCAAGCAAACTTGGTCATTTGTAATTTGTTATCACCTGTAGCTTATTCAGAGACGTAAGTGTTCCACCGGGACACATTTGATTTTCTGTTGGAAAATCAGTCCATTCTAGTTCTTTCTTGATTTGTGTTTTAAAGAATGCTATAAGTATACTTATTTTTGTGCGTGTTAATGTTCATGGTTTTTGCATTTCAGGTATTTAATAAAAATTATAATTTCATGATTTTGAACGTAATTACGCTTAACCCTCTTTTAAATAATACTTCAGTGTCTTTTATTTTTTAAAATTTTGTGCTGTCGGTGAAATAAGCACAAAATAAAAACTCAGCAAAATTAAACAAATTTACAGCAGTATGTGTACAAGCAGGTGTTCATATGCAGTTCTCTTGGTGTTGTTTAGGTTACAGTGGTGTCACTATAGCTCAGCAATGGTGATCTTCACTGTACAACACAATGACAACAGTGAATTGCAAGGTGAATTTTCAGCTTGGCTGTGGAAGTGAAAATTATATTTGAAGAACATAGCCTTTTGGCTAAAGAATAGAGACAATGAAGAGATAACTTTCAGGTGTTTACATGTACTTGTCAATGTCCAAGTATGGTCTCCTTTCATAAAACAAAGTTGGTTTCCGACACACATGGAATATGCAAATCACACATATGCAGAAGGAACTCACATTTAACCAAAGAAACATAAGCTCAGCATGTGTAATTATTAACCCTGCTTACATATGTGAAAATGCTGAAAATGTTGACAGGACCATAACACTATGAGCTCCTGTATGGGTATAATTCAGACATTTATATTGCTAATAAACATAACATGTAAACACAGGAGTAACCAGGCCTTTCTGTGTGAAGCCAGTGTACAGTTACAAACAAGATCATACTTAATCTGGTAATGCCACAGTGCCTACTGCATGGAGTGTATAAAATGATGGGTGATTACACCACTGCATGCAGTGGGTGTTCATTAAAAAACGTGTCTGTTGTACTGCCATGCTTTTGTACCACTGGTCTGGGGTGGACACCCAATGCTAAACTACGTAATTTTCAGACGTTGTGTCTCTGAAAGTGTGACACCCGCAGCTGTTACCCAGAGGACATATTTACTGAATAGCAACACAATTATGGAAATGTGACATGCATATACAATTTATATATGTCACTGTCTTACAAAATTACAGACTTATCTTATGTGTAACTTTAAATTTCACCATATTTTATTACATGGTACAAAGCTGAAGCCATTTCACAATTTTAATTTTGGACATTAAATATAAGATGTTTAGGTTTGGAACCAAGAGTAAGATTAAATTTTTTTTTTTTTCACTGTGACAATATGTATGTGGAAATGGAAAGTTACTTTCATGGATTTTCTTTTATTGTAGATGATGGGGAAACTTTGTATCTGGACCAGGATCAGCATGACCCTATATTTAAGCCCATGGCACTCCATATAAAAGTAAAGGCAGTAAGCTGTGGCAAAGAACATGTTCTCCTGCTTTCAAGGATTGGTGTGGTGCTAAGTTATGGACTGGGCAGGTAGTGTGTGTTTTGATGTTGGTCAGGGTTTAGGTCAGCTGAGCTTATTGTGGGTGTGGACAATTTACATATTTTCTTTCTTTTTTTTTTTGCTCCTTTTCAAAAAATGATAGCTGTATCCATTTTAAAGCTGGTTGGAAATGTACTTTTGTTGGGCTGAACCAACTTTGCTCAACTGGACATGGTTTGGTAAAACCTAAATTATCACATCTGCAAAACTGATGCGCTTCAATATCACAGTGAGCAAATTGGCAGGTGTTGTCATGATGAAGCAAAGTACAGTTACACAGCCAGTCTGACATCTTGGATCACTCTCTTGTTGTGAGTGGCAGTCAAGATTGGAATGGTCAATCAGTAATCATTCATGTATGCTGAGGAAATGTGTCTTTGTTGTGACACTTGGTTGGAAGATGTTGAATTCCTGTCATAGGTTCAACGAGCAATTTGGGGTACCGGTATGTCAGTTGTGCAATAAAAACAGAAACTTAGGAAATATCGTGAAAATTAGCATTGCAGACATATGTGGGAGGTAAACGTCACCATGGAGGCTAAGTTTTCCTTCATTTATAATAGAGAAGTACACAATTGTTTCAGAACAAGTTGTTAAATACATTAATTTTGTTCTGGAATTTTGCCAATACCACTCTTATTCAGAAGCATAAATACATGTACATGCAACTTAAAAAAAAACCCCACTGCCATATACATTTTTCTGTGAATCTACACATATCAAATCATTAAGAAACACAGTACACAAAAACAATACATGATGGAGCTAGCAGACCCTATTAATAGCTGACATTATTTCTAAACCTAAAATACCTTCAAATGTTTGAAAGAGAGAAACAGGTGTAAACAACATGGCCGCCCCACAATCCAACACACAATAGCCTTGTTGACTTGCACATATTTATTCATTCTGGACAGCTGTACAGAAGAAATACATGCAGTTGACTAAAATAATGGGTCTTCCAGACACAGAGAGACACACAGAATATACATGCATGTACGAAGCACACAGGACAGGAAAAACTATGTTACCAATAAATACACTTGTTGAAGATTTTTGCAAATCAGACCTTTTGATGAACATTTTCAGACCTTTAGGACTGAATAGTCTCCATCATGTCCTGTCTATGCACAGAGTCATACCATGTATGACTTCTCAAACTTGGTGGCTACGTGCCTTGAATGAATCTCTATATAGTGTTTCAGTGACTTATTTTGTGATAATTTTTCTTCATTTGGGGGAAAATTTGATGAAGTCTTCTTCTGGGACTATTAGATCAGTTGTTCCAACATAGCATAGGAGCACTTTTTGGTACCACTAAATCTTAGTTTGTTCCAGAATTGGTGATGCGCTTATAAAAAGTTTTTCAGTGTTGTGATGTTTTTGTATTTTTTTCACTTCTCCAAGAACTACTAGGGTGATACTTTTCAAACTTGGTGAGAGTGATGTCACTTCCTGATATCATCATGATTAATAAGTGTACATGTTGGCATTGTTAGTGTATGGATGGTTTACACATGTATATACTTGTAGGTATACCTGGTTTCCAGTTTTCTGAAATAGTTGAGCAGATCTTCTGCAAACTTTGTGAAAATTTAACTGGGATCTGTGGATTTTTTATCATTGTGTGTTTCTCCTGAGGAAAATCTTAGACCAAGGCTCCTTCTCTAAAAATATCTAACACAAGTCAGTGAGGTTAAAGATCAGCTAAGCACATGACTGTCAAAGTCCACTTGTTTGATAAAGTGCACTTTTTATGGAAAGATAAATATACAAGAAGTTGAAGGATAGATACTCTTGATGAAGGATAGCACTTGATAGCCCCTACATTCCCCTATTTGGTATTTTATTCCCTCTTCATTAAGGCAGGATAGCAAGCTAAGTGGATGTGTATATGCTAAAGACTTTGCCCACTATCTTACTAGCTCATTCTATGGTAATTCTAACCTTCTCCATATGACACAGTTGACTTCTGAAAATTTTGCCCAGTTTTGTGCACTGTACAAAAAAAATAATGAAATAGTTAATGATAAAAAAACTTGGATTATTTGACCAGAACTGTAATACTGATCGTGTAATCAATAGTTATTGAGACTGTCTTGTTTTGCAAAACATAGAGTTGAATTGTTGATATTGTGTTGAATTTGCTATGGCAATTTAAGACTTTTTTTTTCAAATGCAGTCGGGGACAGCTTGGCCATGGAACTACAGAGAACCAGAAGGAACCAAGAATAATAGAGGGTTTAGAGGGAGTGACAATGACTCATGTATCAGCAGGTGGATGGCACTCAGTATCACTTAGTGGTAAGTGTATGCACACATAAACTCACTGTACACCAGAAAAAGTCAAGAAACATGGATATTATTAAAAAAAGATCATGCAAAGAACATTTGCATATTTAAATTCTTTATCAGACCTTGCATGCAACATTCAGGTATTAACATGTACAAAAGTATATGGTTTTTGCATTGTCTAGCAAATCATGCTATGGCTGCCACATAGGCAGCTGTAGAAGGACTTTACAGACAATGTAAAGTTACTGAACATGAAGCATAATTTACTGGATATTCGGACTGGGGAGGCACAACATTTTGGCAGCCATTGGCAAATTCTACTGTTCTACTGTTTCATGTTGGAGGGCAGAGCATCATGAAATAAAATAGGTCAGCATTATAGAAAAAAGAAAAGCTTGGAAGGATCCTAGCTGAAGCCCAATTCTGTTCAAGTCTACCTTTTCCAAATTTCTAGTCATGACATGCAACTGCATGTACAGCCACATTATAAAGTATTCTCATCCTGGTGTGCCATGAGAATCTAAACAGGAAGATCACAAACAGATCAATTAAATGATTATGTTTTAATTGCGGGATAGATATAATCATAATCCGTATCATAATCATCAAAATTTTCAATGAAGTGATGTAAAATGTATGCTGAGCATTTAATGATAGAACACATGCACATATGTTCCATATAAACTTGCCAGTCAACTGGAAATACAGCATTTCAATATTTCCTAAAATATATGAAAAATTAAATTTATAATTGGATTCAGTTGGAAAAAAGTTGCACCAGAAAATCCTATTTCATCATGGCTTTGTGTGGCTAAATATTGTGCTGAATTTGACCGAAGTCGATTAATCCAGTGACTGTGTCACATTACTCTCTGGGAAGTGCAACCGTGTGGATGCCAGGAATAAATCTAACATATGGACTTTTGGCCAAATAACTTCATTACCTACTGAAGCCCGGTGCATTTAATTTTCCCCCAAAAAACAGAGTGGAGCTGATTCCTCTTCCCAATCAGTTGAGTCAAGTGTAGGAACCACTGTGGCACATGTACAGGATGCTAATTAACCCCTTAAAGTGCTCACCACAGCTAAAGTCATTTTCTCATTGCTGTTAATCATATACTGATGGTTAAAAGATTCAAATTCCTCATGAAGATACCTTTCATTTAAATACTCAGCAAGCGTATTGTAAAGCAGAATGTAGGCTTAGTCAACAGCTTTTCGCGCGCAAATTGCCCTGAGGAAAGCTGATGACTCAGTCTTAAATCAGTGCTTTAAGGGTTAAATATGTGCCCCCAAATAACCCAAACTAGTGTATTCTACATTTTGAAAGTGAATATCTTATTAAGGGTGTGTCTCTGGATCCCAGTATCTTTTCTCCATATGCCTTAGGCGCTTGTCAGGAAAATTTCTCAGGCGAGCATGATTTCCCAGAAATATTTTCAAAAAGACCTGATGTAAAATTAGTAGATTAATCTCTCAGTCTGCATACATGTATGCATAATGAATCACAAAACACTCATTGCAGTGGGCCAGATTCATAATTAAAGGGACCAGGGGTGGGGGATGGAGATACTGTCAGAAAACATAAAGACCTGTGTATCTGTGGGGCTATAATTTCCTATGTTTTCAAGTTGGGAGATAATTACAAAACAAACAAACAAAAAAAACAACAAACAAACACGAAAAAAAACAAGCAAAACAAACAAACAAACAAACCAAGAAAAGAACACACACACACACACACACACACACACACACACACACACACACACACACACACACACACACACAGACACAGACACAGACACACACACACACACACACACACACACACACACACACACAGAGAAGTACTTGTGTCCCATCATCCTGCCCTTCCCTCCTGTGGATAATAATGGTCTCCTCCTTAATCCTTGCCCTGACCACCCAGCATATAGTATGGAATGGGCCAAAATTTTATTGTGAATGACAAAAAGCATGGTCTTCCAGCGACTGGCAGATACTGTAATGACAATGTCACAAGCAAGCAGAAGTAATGGTGGGTATACATCACTGCTGGATGATTTGAGCAGGAAGGAGTTAACTGATTCAGTGTGATGTTTTGGCTGAGTCAACAGCTTTCATGAGCATGCTTTGGGCACATCATGTTGGAAATCTGTTGACCTGGACTATTCTTGTGATCCTGTCAGCTGTAGACTTGCTGGTACTTGAATGAAAGGTCAGTTTACTAAGAATATGAACCTAGTATCATCATGTCAATTTTAAGCTCATCAACCTTTGTCAAAATTGGCAGCGAAAGTGTCAAAGATCTGAGGGTGCTTACCTAACAAGATGAATATATATGGAAAGAAATCTTACTATTTCTTATAAGTATGTTAAGGATCTTGTAGGCTAATAAACTAACCCCTTAAGATAATGAATGCAAATGTAAACTTGAAAAGATTTGCTACACAGCAAATCTGTCTGGGTGACTTCAAAATGCAAACAGTTTGAACTGCAACAGCCTACACTTTGCCATCTTTCAACATAATCTAAATTTTGTGTATTAGCATAATTTGCATAAATTAAAATGCTACTTTTTTCCTGTTTCATTGGATGTGGTCATGTCACAAACTTATAAACTGAAATTGAATGACACCAATATCTATAATTGTTTTAAAGCTATTCAGCATTTTAATTTTATGCATTAGCCTAATTTGGATACATTAAAATTGTACAATTTTGGAGCATGGTTCATTGAATATGGCTATATCACAAACCTATTAAGTGAAGTTGGAATGGCACCTCTGTTGATAATAGTTTTGAAGCTATTCAAGATTTTAATCCTGCAAAATCACCTAATTTGCATACCATGGTTCATTAAATGCGGCTTTGCCACAAACCTATAAATTGAAGTCGGAATGGCATCTGTATGTATAATAGTTTAGGAGCTGTTCAACTTTTAAAAATTTTCAGTGCCCCCAATTAACATAATTTGAAACTCTACAACTTTCATACACTGTCCATTATATTGGCAGGTGTCACAAACCTTTATATGCACATTTAAAATTTGTGTTTATCTGCAATATATGGAAGATATGGAGCTTTTAAATTTCAATTGCCCCTAATTATTTGCATCATTTTAAACATCATGACTATTCCAAACCATATGCCCAATTTCATTGGTTAGGTTAGTCACCATGGCAAGTTTGGCGGTATTTGGAATAAGAGCGTCTGAGAAAAACTCCGGACAAATTTGGGTGCCATGGAAAAAAAGAAAGAAATAAAGAATGCAAGGAAAAACATAAAGAAAGAAAGAAAGAATTCTGGGAAAAACAAAATGTCTGGGTTGGCACCCAGACATAATTTCAAACTGTCACTGCATTTTTATCTGCAGATATTGGTGATCTGTATGTGTGGGGCTGGAATGAGCGCGGCCAGCTTGGACTACCATGTAAAGAATTGACCAACAACAGGGCTGCATCAAAAGGCATGAGTTCACATGTGACTGTACAACAGCATGGGGTATGCCACAAGGGAGGGGATCATGTCCTTCAGGGTCAGACCTACCTGTGTCCAGACAACCAGGCCGCAGGTTTGGAGGAAATCCGTCGAGACAGAGACTCTAATTGTGGCCCGTACTGTGCCAATGAGAGGACTTCTGGTGACAGTGCTGGACTGACAAGTAGCCACACTGTGGGTGCATGTGATGGGGATACTAGGGTTACACAACTAGCATTGGGAGATACCGCACAACAGAATGTACAACCAAGTGAAAGTGAAACTGAGTCAGAGGTGAACGAGAGGGATCCTCTTTGTGCTAGGAGTGTAGAAGGAGATTCAGAGCTTCCCCAAACTGTCAACTTTCAGATGGTACCTTGCATCGTTGATGTTGACTCAGAGAGAGAATGTTTTGTAAGTGGAGCAAGCTGTGGTTCCAGGCATACAGCAGCAATTACAGGTTTGATACTTTTTGTGCACTTTATGACTTTGTCAATACATTATGTGAAACATTGTATAAAATGGCAAAACAAATAAACCTTGTCTTGCTGCATACTGAATAGCATATATGTACTAGAAAATGTTCTCATCATGTTTATTTGAAAAGATATTTTTTTGTCCTTATATATCATGCATGTTAACTGATGAATACGTACAAGGTTATTTGTCATTAAAATAATTTCTTATTATTTTTGCTGATTTACTATACATTTATTTAAAAAGTTGTTCCTTTTGAAATATGTAATGAAAAAAAACTCATTTTGTTTGCAATAGATGTGTAGATGTTTCAATGGGCTTAGAAATCTTGATTTAGCATAACATGCATTGAAGCTAATTTCAATTGAGATGTTAGTGAAAATTTCAGTTTTATTTTGATGTATACTCCTGACTTATTATTGTTGAAATGAAATCATTTTTCTGATACACCATTCATTTTCTCTCGTTTTGGGAAATACAGACCTTTGTATGTGTTTTCCAGAGCAAGTTACAAAAAGTAAGAATTGAACAATTGGTCCCATTCACAACCTTCAATAGAATACATTGTACGACCTTAGTTTGGTGGTAATATGTGTTATATATTATACCCTTCATGTCAGTTGTTTATTTGATAAGAATGGTAAAAATGATACACATGTATGTTGTTTGTGTACATTGTGTCACAGATGAAGGGGTTTTGTACAGCTGGGGGTGGAACGCCTATGGACAACTGGGCC
Source organism: Hermodice carunculata (assembly GCA_964020975.1). Classification (NCBI taxonomy): domain Eukaryota; kingdom Metazoa; phylum Annelida; class Polychaeta; order Eunicida; family Amphinomidae; genus Hermodice; species Hermodice carunculata. The sequence goes on from OZ026616.1 coordinate 44,540,363, forward strand.
ATGGAGATACCCAATGTCGTGACCAGCCGACGGTAGTACAGTACTTTGTGCGCAATGAGCTCACTGTGAACAGTGTGGAGTGTGGAGACTGGAACACCAGTGTAATAGCTGCAAAGAGATATAATCTACCTGGTGTGTGACTGTAAGACTACTGTAATAATGACATAGAGATATGATCTACCTGGTGTGTGACTGTAAGACTACTGTAATAATGACATAGAGATATGATCTACCTGGTGTGTTACTGTAAGACTACTGTAATAATGACATAGAGATATAATCTACCTGGTGTGTGACTGTAAGACAACTGTAATAATGACATAGAGATATGATCTACCTGGTGTGTTGAGACTGGAGCAAATCTGTTATGGCTACATCGAGACTTGTGACTGCTCTGGCATCCTTAATGCTTGATACATCTTCATGAAATTTATTGGGATTGTGGAGGAGGTGAAAATGTCAATTGCGTATGAGACTAGTGGCACCACCTATTATTTGACAGAAATTCAGAGCCAAGGTGTGTTTAAAGATATAAACTTCCATGTTGAGAAAAGTAATTACATTAGAATTGCCAAATTAATATAGACAATGTCCAATGCTAGTATGTTATATAGTATCAGTGACCTTGAACTATTTTTGTGACCAGCCCAGCATCCTTATTTTTTTTTTGTAGATCTTCATAAAATTTAGTGGGATTGTAGGAGAGGTCAAAGTCTTGGTTGCTTATGACTGGTGGTGCCACCTGTAATTTTATGGAAATTATGGGTTAAAATGTTTTAAAAGACACAAAATCCTATATCTTGAAAAATAATTGAATTAGGCATGCTAATTTATGGGATATAGCCTTTAGATCATGTCTAATGCTAATACATGTATGTTATGTAAGATCAGTGACCTTGACCTATTTTAAGATCACCAGACCTGTTAAGTTTGAAAAGGTGATTTTGTAATGGTAAGGTGTAGCTTGGACATCAATGGCAAAGAGAATTGAGCCTCCAGATCAAAATGACACTTGAGTACATTGTTCACAAAACTACTGGGTAACCTATTTTTCAGCTCTGTCTAGCACTTATGAAAAGGACATTTAATTCAAGATCTTGATAAAGAATAAGGCAAATGATGCCAAACATAACACAAGTGTGTATCATATGGAAGGCTGATATTGCATAATATGGATGACCTTGATTAATTTTTCAAGGTCATGGAGGAATACATTTCAGGGAATGATTTTTTTGTGATTGGTGTCAGCAGAGCATGGGCATCATGTTTATGGTTTATAATAAGAACAAATTGAAAATTGAAACCAAGATGGGACATGCACGTTAATTTCCCACCAATTTCTCTGACCCTGTCATTAGACAACAGTGACAATGAACTGCCAAAATACAAGAACACTGATGGAAAACAAAGGCAATACTTATTCTACATGTATGATGTTTTTGTATATCAAGCTTGTCATGTGTTTGGAAAATATGACTATGACTCTTGTAACAATTTATTTTATGCAAGTTGCTACATTGTATTTTGCCAAGAGAACCATATTTTGCTATGTTTTTACAATGATCTGCCCACAGTGTATATGGGCACTAATTTGTTGAATGATATGGGCCGAAACAGCAAAACAGCTGAAGTGAATGTGGCACATTAAACATTTCCATACATCCAATTGCTTATCTACTAGTACCACATTGATGGCACTGGACACCTCCATGTTGTGTTGCTAACAACTGCCACAATCCAGGTATTTGTGAGAAAATCCATGCAGTCACTTTTCTCACCAAGATATCTGGCAAATGCAGTGAACATGTTTGCTCAAATTTGGCACAAAGGTACTTCATAAGGCAAAGATGCAGCTGATTAAGTATCTGTATCAATGCATGAACACTTTCTCAAGTCTATTCACATTTTTGTCAAGCGTCTTGTCAAAATGTGAAAATTATTTATATTACAGGGATATGTGAAAAGTGACAAAAATGAGTGACTTTTGTAATGTGGATGAGTGAGGTTCAGGAGCAGGGTCTGCTGGAAATTTAGGCAACCTGGATTTAGTGTCACCAAACAAGTGGCTTACATTCTGATTGAGAGGCACTTTCAGGTAAATATCATTAAGTTCTGTGGACAATTCCTGAGTCATTTAATCTTCTCATTCAGTTAACATGGGGCTCCCACCTGTAAAGATGTGCCTTAACTACACAGTAGTTGCTGCCATCTAGTGGTGAAAATGGAAACTGCAGATAGCAGTATCCAGACGTTCTGAATCATTCAACTTCGTAACACTGTATTTATAAGAAAATGGAAAATGCAATTTTTATATTCATTCTGACTGTATTTACAAGGTAAATGTTGCACAAGTGCAAAATGAATGAAGTCCTTCCACATGAATCCCAGATTTTTTAAAAATATATTTTTACCTAAATTTGAGATGAAAATTGTATAATAAATTTCCTCATTGGAAAAGATTTCACTTAACCAACTACTTGCCTGATCTGAAGGCAGTGGTTTTTGCATTGCCTGGTAAGATATAGTACTTGTGCTGCTGCATGGACAGCTGTAGCATCACTTACCAGGTAAAACCAAACTGCTGATCAAGGTCTTTACCTCCATAGCATTCAGTGGGTTAACCCTTTCCCCCTTAAACCGACCAAAACCAGCTGGTGGTCAAATGTCGTCTGCTTCAGTGTTTTCAACAAATTCCAACAATAATGAAAAGCAATTTTACTAATAGTTGTACATGAGACCTATCAAGATCACATGTCCAAGGTTAACAGCTTTCCTTGGCATGGGTTGAACACTTAGTGCCCTACTTATGCCAGGGAAAGCTGTTGACTCAGACTTAATTCTAGGGGAGAAAGGGTTCGTACTTGCCCACTGAGAATGAGAGTCAACAATTTTTCATGGTTCTAGTTGGGCACTCAGTGCCCAATCAGTGTTAAGGAATTGGTGTTGTGCTCTGGAACACTCTCATGAAAGCTATTATCGGCAATTCTCTATCTCAAAATGTTTTTATTTGAAAACAGTTTAAGCAAAAGCACTGAAGTAGATAACATATGACATCTTGAGAAAGAACGGGTTATCATACATTCAGAAAGGAGGAAATCATTAACTCTATTAGAATGACAACCAGTGCCATATGATGCTCTTTTATATGGTGCTATTCTCAGATAAACAATTTCATTTAATGATAATTTAACATGTTTTCATTGGATAGCCTATTTGACTGGTATTCCATATTAGCCATGAATTTCAAGCCAATATGACATGCCACCTGTTGGAGGAATAGGACACCAGAAAATGGAAAGTGAGGATGAAAAATGTGTGCAGTTAGTGGGGTCAAACACAAGTGACAGCAGTCGCAGGCCAGCATTTTACCGCCAGAGCACCTCCCCCCAAAAAATTTGCTACTCTAGAGCTTCACTCATTTTCAGCAATGTGTTGAATGAATAAATGAGTGAGTGAGTGTGGGATTTAAATGAATAAATAAATATGTTATTTAAATAAATAAATAAGTAAATAAGAAAAACAAATCAAACATGGAGGAGGGCAAGGGTTTTTGTGGTGGTAATGATGACGACAACAACAGCGATGACGACAACGACATGAAATTTCTATTTGCTTTGAGCTGTGAACTTAAGTAGTCATTTATCACGTACAATGAAAACTATATTTGAAAATGTGACTGTGTTTGAGCAAATGATGACTTGAGGAAAAAAAATATTTACTTCATGAATTAGGAAAAGCAAAAACAGGAACCCTCCCCTCCCCCCTCCTTCTCCCTCCCCTCAAACATCAGTAAACACAAAGAGGAAACTATGACTCGCCATGCAACATTCACTTCAAAATTAGTAGTCTATGTCTCCCAGGGTGTGGTCTGTCCAGTCCGGAAAAAAAGAAATAAATTCAACAAACATAAATCTGTACTGTAGTGCTTGTGATGAGTACTTATGAAACTTCTATGCAAATTTACTTCAAGGTTTCAAAATCAACTATTACAGGAGGTCTCAGTCAATCATTATTTCTTCTTTTTTTATAACACAGATGTCACAACATAAGTACTATTATTCAGTTTCATCTTAACACATTAATACTGGAATTGCTCAACAGTGCCCAGATGTAAATTGTCAGCCGATTTAATGAGTTTACTTAAATTTTATGGTAATAGAAAAAATGGTTGAGAATGATATACAAAACCATTTAATAAGGCCTTTTAAGTTCCTTTAATGTGGATATATTTTTTTATGTACGGAACGAGAAGTGGCTCGAACTTTGCAACCTTTGGTACCAGTCGCCTAGCTGAAATGGAAAACGCACATATCCACTCGACCAAATCAATGGAGGTAGTTATGTGCGATTGCCATATCAACATGGTTATGCAATATAGTGGTCCCTGTCTTGAGAGACCACCCCTAGGGCAGGTCAAAATGTGGTCTCTCAAAACAGGTGGTCTTTCATTAGAGGTATAATAACATGGAACAGATAGCACAGTGTTCTTAGAGAGTGGTCCTAAAAAGATATGCAGTCTCTCATTGCAGGGGTCTCTCAAGACAGGTACCACTGTACATGTACTGAGACAGCATTTAATTCCTATCGGGGACGTTAAATCCACCAGCAGTAGGGAATATTTAAACTCTGACTTTTGTCTCACTAACCATCCAAGTAAAGTCCCATGAGAACCTGATTTTGAAGGCTGGGCCTGACCTCTCCGTTTGAGCCCCTTTGATCTATCTATCTATCTATCTATCTATCTATCTATCTATCTATCTATCTATCTATCTATCTATCTATCTATCTATCTATCTATCTATCTATCTATCTATCTATCTATCTATCTATCTATCTATCTATCTATCTATCTATCTATCTATCTATCTATCTATCTATCTATCTATCTATCTATCTATCTATCTATCTATCTATCTATCTATCTATCTATCTATCTATCTATCTATCTATCTATCTATCTATCTATCTATCTATCTATCTATCTATCTATCTATCTATCTATCTATCTATCTATCTATCTATCTATCTATCTATCTCCCTCCGTCCGTCCGTCCGTCCGTCCGTCCATCCATCTCTGTCTGTCTGTCTGCCTGTCTATCTATCTATCTATCTATCTATCTATCTATCTATCTATCTATCTATCTATCTGTCTGTCTGTCTGTCTGTCTGTCTATCTATCTATCTATCAATCTAATCTTTCCCTGATCACCTAGATAACAATCAAATTCCCCTAGCAGTTTTTCTAGACCTTTCTAAGGCTTTTGATACTATAGATCATGAGATTCTATTAACCAATCAAGACATTATGATATAAAAAACAAAGAATTAAGCTGGTTCAAAAGCTATCTGTCAATTATAAAACAGATTGTTGAATTGTAGGATGAAACTTCATCACTACAGATAACAACAGGGGTCCCTTAAGGATCAATTTTTGGACCTTTTTTGTTCATCCTTTATGTTAATGATATATCATGGGCTTCAAACTTCAATATTATTACCTTTGCAGATGATGTAATCCTTTCATGGCTACTGTTCACACCAAATAGTCTCAATTCATCTGCAGAAAACCTGGAAGTTACAAATGAAGAGCTGAATAAAATATGCAACTGGGCTTGTTGTCTACAGGCCTTTATTAAATGTTGATAAAACCAAGTATATGATTTTCTATTTCCAGCAGAAAGCTCTCTCATAAAGGAAAATTCCCAAAGGTAACCTTCAAATCCATGGAACTTGTATAATTCTAGTTACACAAATGAAGTTTTTGGGCATACTGTTTGATAGTCATCTAACCTGGAATCAGTTTATCAGTGAATTTGCAAACAAAGGATCATGAATTTGTAGAATTTTTAATAAAACTTAAAAACTATCTACCTACCAATATTCTGGTTCCGATTTATGGAAGTCTCTCAGAATCTCATATTAATTTTGGGATAACATTATGGGGTTTTGGCAGCTTGAATAAGTCGCAAACAGTGCAGAAAAAAGCTATTTGACCTGTAGTTAAATTATACAAATATTGTCTGTTTTACTGGGCAATAGTCCAAATCCATGTACCTGAGAGGTGGTGGTGTCCCAGCTTGACTATTGCCCGAGACCAAAGGTCAAAATTTTTATATATCATAAATTTCACAATAATCAACTACCTTATTACTTTCATAGTTTTCACTTCAGTGTAGCAAATCGGGTTGACCTGACCATAAGAAACTTTCAGGCTCCCAAGTACATGTATATATAGAGGAGAATATCAAATTATGAGCATGCCAAACTCGAGACCTTGCATACCAATTAATTACTAGAACCAAACAAAAAACAAAAAACAAAAAAAAAAAAAAAAAAAAAAAAAAAAACAAACAAAAAAAAATTACTAGGAACTGTATAAGATTTAAAATCCCAGATTTGATTAACTCTGATGTCCTCCCATTAGGTTTGTTGAGAGAGATAACCATACTAGATTTTTATATATTCAAGAAAATATTTTAACAGAATATAATCAACCATTATAGTGAAAGGTGTCAATTAGCAAACTGTTATACATTGTACTTAAAGACAAACTTAATAGGTGAATGTGTACAGGTTATTGTTCATAAGAAATATAATTTGAAACTCAACAAATTTGTCCATGTATTACTGGTAACCCTAAGGTTGTCATTACTATGAAAACCAAAAAAAAAAAAAAAAAACTGTCTTTCTTTCTTTCTTTCTTTCTTTCTTTCTTTCTTTCTTTCTTTCTTTCTTTCTTTCTTTCTTTCTTTCTTTCTTTCTTTCTTTCTTTCTTTCTTTCTTTCTTTCTTTCTTTCTTTCTTTCTTTCTTTCTTTCTTTCTTTCTTTCATTCATTGATGAGTTTTTGCTTCTGTGCTAGCCACTTGTGTATATGAAGTATAGACTTTCAAGTTATCTATATGGTTGTGACTACTCAGAAAGGACATCCTGACCCCTCTACCACCACTCTCTTCCAGCATACAATGCAAGTTCTAATGTTCATGTGACTTTTCATGTGGTTGACTTTTCAGGAAGCTGTCAATAGTGAAATCAATAAACTATCAAAACATATCCCATTTGAACTGGTTTATAAAAGTGACGCACAATTTTTAAACAAGATCTGTGTTGTTTTTAATAAACTGATGTTAATATTGGTGGGGTTTTTTTTGTAATGAACATACCAAACCAATCTCTATTTGTAAACTAGGATTACATATTCAAAATTTTCATATGAGGAATTTGTGATGGGAGATAAGTATTTTTTTGCTTATTTTGATAAGAATGATCAAATAAACATCAATTTTCTACAAATACCAAACCTTATTTACCTGCAATTTCAAGTTAAATATTTGTTGGTGTTGATCAAGTGGACTTGGATCCAATTTAGTGATGATACTAGTTCTATGAAAATATGATCCAGGATTTTGCTGAACATCATTCGAACTTAAATGTAAAATAGACTCAACTTATAATTCCTTTACTGTCGTGATATTCTCTGAATGAAAATAAAAACGTTTAAGGACAATCTTTGGAAAAAGAGAGTGTCCTTTACTAGCATTTGATATATTATTTATCTTTTATAATTTGAGGGCCCAAAATCTTTTTGATCTTTTGCATTTTGCACAACTAAGCTATTTTATGGTTCCAAATACCCACCTTAATGAAAGCAATCAGGATGCACACATTATAATATACATTTTCAGGTCAATTTGATTTTCTTAAAATGTTAGGTTGAACACTTTTTAACGCATGGAATGATTTTTGCCATTTGGGTGTAAAGACTATTTGCACTGGGAAACATTCTTTGTATTCGTGCATTCTTTTCAAAGTGACAGAATCTAAAGCAGCCATGAGTTTTTGTTACTGTTGCCTTTAACATTGGACCTACTTCCCTGTATTTTTGTTCTCTTTTGGGGGGTGTCTGCGGCTTGATGTCGTCCCAAGACTACCCTTTATTTTGGGAACATTTTTCCACGCAAAATGGTACCTTGTTCAGGGAAAGATCTAACTCCCAAGCTATGCAGTGTGGCCTAAAAATGGTGTCATAAATTGCATCAGTGAGAAAATTTGTACGTTGACCGGCACTTTTGTGTCTTACATCATGGGCCCTGGAAAGTAAAAGTATACATTTTGGAGGGGATTTTTTGTGTGTGAAAAATTTGGAAACTTTATGGAAGGAATTTATTTTTAAAATGTGACCTTTACAGCATCACAAACTTGTCATAGTCACTTATTTTCAAAAGTTGGGAACTTCATTGGGGTAAATTGATCGAAAAAAATGTGATTTTACAGCGGCACACCTCTATCATAGTCACTTACGGCAAAGAATCCCGGGTGAAAATGATTCCATGCAATATCTTCATAGCATTTGTCAAGGCAAGGTTTGCCTAGCGCTTGATCGCACATATCTTGTTCGTCTGTCTTAGAATATACTGTGTTTGGTTTTATCAGAAAACACAAACATAAGCTTAAATGTATTCAAGTAAGGCCCTACGAATTCGTCGCTTTTATATGCAAACATAATTCTTGGATGTTGGATCAAAGTGAGAAGTCTCCACAGCATTTGCCAAGGCAAAGATAGGTCTAGTGTTTGATCACTCGTATTTTGTTCGTCTGTCTTAGAAATATACTGTGTTTCGTTTTATGTGTGTGTGTGTGTGTGTGTGTGTGTGTGTGTGTGTGAGAGAGAGAGAGAGAGAGAGAGAGAGAGAGAGAGAGAGAGAGAGAGAGAGAGAGAGAGAGTAAGGTCCTACGAATTCCTCGGTTTTAGGCCTATGTCATGTGCTAGGAGTTGTAATTGTTGGGTGTTGAACCAAAGATTACATAAAATCATCGTTTGAACAATGTTGCGGGTTGTTGGTTGTTCAGTTTCAATATGAATATGGCGTTCTGTGATTCTTGTTCTTGATAACGCCTAAAGATGAGAACATGAAATAGACCCCTGTCCAGTTTCAATTCTAAACTCAATGTCTTTGTGGTGATTCGGCGAGACATAGGCTACGGGCATATTATAATAATTAAGATATCATGTGCATGCCATAAATAGACTTACTTCGGGATACAGTGATGTAGAAACCAACTTTTTAATTGCGAATTGTAAAAACCGTCTCATAATCCCTTGACTGACTAAAAGTATAATTATTTTGGCCTACACTGCTTTTATCAGACATACCATTCATTGACTTGTCAGTGAATATTCACTGACATACAGTGAGACTGTGAGGACCGAGACCGAAAGGCCTGGTCTGTATTTTTAAAAAATTTTCTCAGTGACATGCATGTTGCACACTTTGATTTTAGGCCTAATCTTTTTTTCACCTGTTTGAAAGTGGACCCCGCCCAAACCCCTGTTGCAAAAGTGTACGGGTTGACCCTTAATTTTAGTTGACGTAAAAAAATACTAATCACAATCTAAACAGATAGCCAATCCTATTTGATCTTGCCGTCACATGATACAACCCTTAATTTTAGTTGACGTAAAAAATACTGATCACAATCTAAACAGATAGCCAATCCTATTTGATCTTGCCGTCACATGATACAACAATCAAAATTATAGTCAAATTACGTTTGATCTAGCCGTCACGTGCTGAAACAATAGAACGTCTTAACCAATTACGTTGCCGTATTGGTTGCAGCAACGTATTTGTACTGAGGAACGTAAATAAGATTTCAGATGAGCGTTAATCGTTCAGGGCGAAGCATCCATCGTAGCAGTCGTGCTATATTCGCCAATTGAAAACAATTTTGTTGTCAAGATACCCACTCCAATCAGCACGATGGGTAGTCGCAGATCACTCCGCAAGAGTGTAAGTTGATTTTTCAATATTCTATAAATCTTTTTAACAATAGTTTAAAACTTGGATTGTTTTGCCTTTCTTTCTTTCTTTCTTTCTTTCTTTCTTTCTTTCTTTCTTTCTTTCTTTCTTTCTTTCTTTCTTTCTTTCTTTCTTTCTTTCTTTCTTTCTTTCTTTCTTTCTTTCTTTCTTTCTTTCTTTCTTTCTTTCTTTCTTTCTTTCTTTCTTTCTTTCTTTCTTTTTTTGTTAGCTGAAAAAATGTTTTCTCACATTTCAAACATAGAGAGGAAATGTATAAGATTTACTTAGCCTGGAAATTGTGTGCGTGTGTTTTTTTAATTTTTTTAAATAGAAAATTTAAATGATTTAGAACTATTAATGGTGACATAATCGTTGACAACAAAAAGGAGGCAGTAAAATGACTTACGGCAGGGCTTTAGACAAGGTCTATTTATATGGCAAGCTTTTTCATCAGATGTGTTTAGACCTTAGGTTAAGTTAGGAGTTCGTATTTGATTGCTACCAGACCCGAATATGAATAGAGCATGTTTTTTTGCAAGATGTGAGGCAAAAACCTAAGGATAGAACATGGATACACAAACGTGTTAACAGGTAGATGGCAGATAGTTCGGAGAAACTTTTTCCAAGTGTCTTGCATTTTAGTAAATTTCTAGGTAGGCCTAACACAATTACAGGCGCAAGTACAGAATAGAAGCAGCAAACGTTGCGAAAAGTAATACAGCCGTTATTGACGTTATAGTGACGTGACGTGTCACGTTCGAGCTTCTTAATCGTCATGTCACCCGAACCGTCATGTCACCCGAAGCAACATGAACTGATTTCATGTTAATGCTATACTTACCAGACAACTACGTAGAAACGGAGGCTAAAGTCAATATTTAGAAAATATCATTAAACCATTAGCCTTTTACAATCTCAATGCTGTCTTGCGAAAATTATATCAATATATTATGATATGTCGACGACATCTAAGACAACAGGCCTACGCGACACCTTTTTGATGGTCATATATTTGTGGCAAATCCAAACCGCGATTATAACTTACTTATCTATATGAAGCGGTTAGAACCGCGATTTTTACTTACTTAGCCTATCTGAAGCAGTTACACTTTTGGGAACTCCCTCTATTTTATTTATTTATTTATTGATGGCTAATGCGATTTATGCATTACGTTTTTGTAGAGGTGGGAAATCTGACTCATGTTTTCTTTTTTTTTCTTTTTTAATGAAGTTTACAACTTAAATAGCGGTTCCAATTTTTAACAATGGAGAGATAACATGTCAAATTAATCAATGCCACGAAAATAAATGAGTCGACAAACGCCTAATTGGCTTTCCTCCTACCTTAAAAAGATAATACGTTAGTCTCCTTTTTAAATATAAACCTAACTGGCCAAACGTTCGGATATTAAAGTAGGCTAAACTTATTATAGCTTTGTAGACTAATTATTATATTTTACATTTAATTATAGCCCGCACGCAAGGCAGCCAGCCGTTCCCGGAGCCGAAGCCGAAGCGCTGGCAGAAGCAACAGAAAAGCTAGGGGCCGCTCCACAAGCAAGAGAGTCCGTGTGGTGAAGAAAGCCAACCGCAGCCGCTCCATGGCCAAGAGAACCAGCCGCTCTCGTTCTCGCAGTGGAAGCAACAAGAGAAGCCGTTCCAGAAGTGGCAGCGCTAATCTTCGTCGCTCAAGGCGCTTAAGTGGGGAGAGACCCACCCATCCCAGCGGTCTGACTGAGAGCACTAAGCGCAAGAGAAGCCGCTCCAGGAGTGGAAGCAAAAAGAGGAGGAGCCGATCCAGGAGTGGAAGCAAAAAGAGGAGGAGCCGCTCCAGGAGTGGAAGCAAAAAGAGGAAGAGCCGCTCCAGGAGCGGGAGCAAAAAGAGGAAGAGCCGCTCCAGGAGTGTGAGCAAAAAGAGGAAGAGTCGTTCCAGGAGTGGGAGCAAAAAGAGGAAGAGCCGCTCCAGGAGCGGGAGCAAAAAGAGGAAGAGCCGATCTAGGAGTGGAAGCAAAAAGAGGAAGAGCCGTTCAAGGAGCGGAAGCAAAAAGAGGAAGAACCGCTCCAGGAGTGGAAGCAAAAAGAGGAAGAGCCGCTCCAGGAGTGGAAGCAAAAAGAGGAAGAGTCGCTCCAAGAGCGCCAAGAAGACTTCCCGTCGACGATCGAAGAGCCGTCGGTCAGCCAAAAAGGTAGGGCCTACGTACCGTATCTGTCATTTTGGGCAAACATCATTCAGTGCCACATTTTGGACTGAGTCAACAGCTTTCCTCGGCGCATTCTGGGAGCAATGCGCTCAAAGCGCGCCAAGAAAAGTTGTTCACCATGTATGTCACTGCAGGCATTCTGGTACTTGAATGATAAGTCTTTTCATAAGGAACCGGAAACTGAACCCCTTATCATACTTCACATCAGTCCGCTTTCGGTAGTTCGACTTAAGTGAAAGTTGGCACTTAGAGAGCTAAGTATCGTCGTTGAGAGTTAGGCCTAATCTTGTTTGTTTACTTCAATTCGTTTAATACCAGAGACTTTATGGTAATAATTTAATGAATCAGTTATGCCTCTGTACATAGGAAAAATTCCACTAATATTATATCGATCCAGGTTTAGGCCCGAAGCTTTGACGTTTAATTTTTTTCTTGTAGAAAGTTGTTTCATTTCAGGATCTTTGATTATCAGTTTGCAGGATTTGCGTACTTTGGTTGTTTAGGGCTAACTCAAGTAACTGATCAGTGCATGACGAGGAAAGTTGTTGACCATGACGATGCCAACGGTAAAAACTTCTTCCTTTACATTTTGCAGGGTGCCCGTCGGTCAAGCCGCAGCCCAGCCAGGCGCAACGTCAAGCTGGCAGGCGCCAAGACCAAGAAAGCCGTGACCGCTGCGTCACCACGTCGCTCCCTCCGCCTGCGTCGTAAAAGACGCTAAACTTCACAGATATTTCCAAGACTAAAGAGACTAGATTGGAGTTAAGGTCCATGTAGTCCCTGAATCAGAGACAATCTTCCATCAACATTATTTAACTTATTCACCACTCACCACTCCGTGATTATCATTTAAAACGAGGCTTATTTCAATCAAATTTGGAAACACGCTACAACTTACCAACTAGGTATTCGGTCTTTTAACATGCATTTTATTCTTGCAATGCGACATAACGATTCATCTGCCGTACGTTTTTTAGCTTGTCAACATATTTATGTAACCCTAAGCGACGAATTGACTACAACAGTAAAATCACCAGGTTGCGCAGGATTTTCCTTCATAAGGGTGTACTCTAAATTGTTAACATTGGTGACAGTTTTTGTTCCACCACCTTTCAGGAAAGAAGCTAACTCTTAAAATCATGGAAATGACTCAGTCAATTTCACTGTTTGGTCCATCACACCTGACAAGGAAAGAAGGTAATAAATATTTTCTGTTGACAAGCATTGAAGATGATGCTACCCGTTAAATAAAACTTTGTGAGTACCACAAACAACTCGGTCTTTGTTTATTTTGTGTGTGTGTGTGTGTGTGTGTGTGTGTGTGTGTGTGTGTGTGTGTGTGTGAGAGAGAGAGAGAGAGAGAGAGAGAGAGAGAGAGAGAGAGAGAGAGAGAGAGAGAGAGAGAGAGAGAGAGAGAGAGAGAGAGAGAGACTGTTCCTACTAACATTTAAGTATAAGTGCTTGGAAAAAAGTTAAAATTCTACTTTGCCCAATAAAACCCTAAAATTTTCGGCGTATTCTACTTTGCCCCTTCATATTTCATATATAGCTTTTAAGTGACCCTTTGAGGTTTGTGTCGCGAAATGGAAATCGTTCGGGCTTCCCAGGAACCGAGAGCTCGAGGTTCGTGGCCAGCCCGAACGATTTTGATTTTTTGATTCTGTAACCAAAAGCTGAAAGGGTCACTTTGAAGCTTATTCTGATATGTTCCTGCATAAAAATTTTTCAATATTAATGTCATGTAAAATTGACGCGGGCGCAATAACTGCGCAAGGATTTGACTTATGAGGTTGAAATTTTGCATGATTATGTACCATAATATGAGTTAGGTTGGGATTGTAGGTCGGTGACCTTGACCTATTTTCAAGCTCACGTGGCCACTTTTTAACAATCATTGCAGATGCACTCATGAAATATTTGACTTAAAGAGGTTGACATTTTGTGTGATTATGTTTCTATGCAAGACTTTTGTAAGACCTTGCTTGTAACTGCAGATGTATGACCTTGACCTATTTTTCAAAGTCATGTGGGCATTTCGTCTAAAATCAATCTGGACGTGATAACTCAAGGAAGATTTGACTTGGGAAGTTGAAATTTTATGTTCCTATATGATCTTGCTTTGGCTTGCAGATGGGTGACCTTGACATATTTTTTAAGGTCACGTGGGCATGTCATTTAAAATTGACACGCATGCAACAACTCTGCAAAGATTTGACTTAGGAGGTTGGAATTTTGCTTGTTTATGTTCCATAATACCAACTAGGTTGGGATTGTAGATGGGCGACCTTGACATATTTTCAAGGTCACATGGCCACTTTTTAAAAATCATTGCAGATGCACTCGAGAAAGATTTGTCTTAAAGAGGTTGACATTTTGTGTGACTATGTTTCTATGTAAAACTTTTTTTGTAAGACCTTGCTTGTAACTACAAATGTATGACCTTGACCTATTTTTCAAGGTCACGTGGGCATTTCGTCAAAAATCAAAGTTTTGAAATGTCAATAAAGAGTGTACCTTCACCATATCTGTAGATCATTGGAATCGGTATGCCTATTTATAAAAATAAGGGTGACAATAGTAAGGGCGCGTGGGGAGACATTTGATTTTCTGTTGGAAAATCAGCCTGTTTTAGTTATTATTATATTCTGGGCAGAATCATTGAGTCCCAACCAGAAACACGCGCAAATGATGGTTTATCTTTATCCCATAATGTTTTTATGGAATGTCATATTTAAGTAAAAAACAAACGATAATTTTTAAGCAAAAAAAGGAGGCCAGAAATACGTAGAAAAGCATAACCATCCAACACTGCCATGTGCAGATGAATCGGATTATTTTTCTAGAAATGTACTGTGGTACTATGTGATACGGAAACCAGACGTGATAGCCGTAACACATACATTTATAACTTATTTCTCGGATAGAACTTCCATTTGGTGCGTATTTGCCCTTTTTAGACATAGGCCCGCTAATAGGAGAAAGAAAATAGAGTATGGTTGGCCCATTGGGGATAAAGACAATCCAGAATGGGTTGCTCATTGAGGATAACTTTGGGATCACGAGTTGTTGGATTTTCATGAAATAAGTTTGAAAACGATACCATTTTGAAAGTGGGAGGAATCTGTATTTTATTAAATGCACCATGGCCTCTCAACCAGACATATACTGAACCCCAATGAAAAGTATCCACATGCCAATTTTGAAGTATTTTATTGTTTATACTTGAAACATTTCATACCTAGACGTGCTTAGAACTTAACAAAGCATTCACTTTTCTGGCGTAAAAATAATGTCACGCTCTACCGACATTAACGTCACTTACAGGCAAAAAATGTCATTAACTGCCCTAATTGAAAGTCACACAAATTTTTCTGTTCAATATGGGATGTGGCCACCTCGAGCATCAACACATGCTATACATCTGCGGCGCATACTGCTGACCAGGGTTTGAATTCTGTGTTGGGGAACATTATTCCATTCTTCCTGCAGAGCTTGGATCAGCTGGTTTCGGGTAGTAGGCCTAGGTGTCCTCCGTTGAATACCTTGGCCTAACTGATCCCACAAATGTTCAATAGGGCTCAGATCGGGTGAGAACGCTGGCCATTCCATGACATTGATGTTGTTCTCATTGAGAAAGTTCATTGTTAATCTTGCAGAGTGTGCACGTGCATTGTCCTGCTGAAAGATCGCCAGATCTTGATGCTGCTCCATAAATGGGACCATGTGCGGCTCCAGCACCTCATCAATGTACCGCCTAGCATTGAGGATCCCTTGAATGACCACTAGGGGTGTCCGGTAGCGGTTGCTGATGCCTGCCCACACCATGACAGAGGGTCCACCCCATCGATCTGCCTGACGGACACAGGCATCTGCATATCTCTCCCCAGTCCGGCGCCACACACGTTCTCTGCCATCTGCTCTGCTGACACAAAAACGGGACTCGTCAGTAAAAAGGACGGTATTCCACTGCTGGCGAGTCCACCTGGAGTGTGCTCTACACCACTGCAGTCGTCTTTCTCTTCTGGGTTGGGTCAGCAGGTTACCCCTGTAAGGTCTTCTGGCTGTTAGGCCACTGCTCCTCAGTCGCCTCTCGACAGTAGAACTACTGACAGGACGGTGATTCACCCCTTGAGTCTCACGGGCTGTTTGGGCTGCTGTACGGAAACGGTCTCGCAGGTGCATCAGCCGGATGTGACGGTCTTGGCCAGGTGTTGTCACTCTTTCTCGGCCAGGCCTAGGCCGATCATCTACGGATCCAGTTTCTTGTTGCCGTTCAATTAGTCGTTGGATGGTGCGCCGAGTACACCCCATTCTTTGTGCGATTTGAGTGATTGGGACTCCACCCTCTGCAAGCCCCAAAGCATGGTGTCTTTGACCTTGGCTCAGACGCGGCATGATCGCCTCAACACACCTGAGACCACTGGCTTTTTTCTTGGCTGAACATCCCTTTTTAAAGCCACTGAAAACATCAGGTCATTTTAGCCATCCAATAGGAGTGGTGGTCAGAAGCCATATTCGGTGCACAAAAGTCACATGCATTATGTAACAACCCAGCAAAAGTTAAAAAGTTGTCCTGAATGACCCTGATGTAGGCTCCAAACCATGCATATATGCACACACAGTACTTAGTAACTTACAAAATTAATGTGTTAATTTTTTTATGTGGATACTTTTCATTGGGGTTCAGTATAGCAGAAAACGTTTTCTCCTATGTTATACATGTATTAGACATAGGAGAAAGAAAATCCCGTATGAGTGGCCCATTGGGGATAACGGATTTGTATGTTTTCGCGAGGCACAGCCTCGCGAAAACAAGAAAATCTAACAACTCGTGATCCCAACGTTATCCTCAATGGGCTGCCCATACTGGATTCTCTATATCATGTGCAGCACCAGGGAAGTGAATTGATCTGATTGGTCAATTGTTTTCAATTGCACCAGAATAAGGACTAAACAACTGTGTCTAGCTCAGTAGTCTACCAGTTTGAAATATTGGCTGTTAATATAAGCAACCGAAGTTGGCAGCACCTGCTGGAAAGTCAGAAACTTAAGCTGAGCCTACTTTCTCCAGAATTCATTTTTACCCCGTCACTCGTATTGAGTGTGAAAAGCCTTTCCTTTCAACTTTGCAAAAAAATATGAGTTTTTATTTATTTATTTATTTATTTAAATTCAGATTCAAATTTAGTAATCTCTTAAAACTTCTAAGAACAAAAAGGAACCATATTAAAACATGAATGTTGAGTGTTAATGTATCTTTACATATGCAGTGTTTCGTACCATTATCTTGGGTCGTTAATCGTATGAAAATACCGTGGGTCTGTGTGTAACACTCCACTCAGCATCTGCAGGCAATAGGAGTAGTATCTAGTTGTCACATACAAATAATTTAAAGAAAGTAGCCCAAACACACCGATCTTCACCAAGTATGATTATAAATGTACAACAGTGGACCTTTGCAAATGATTGTGTGCATTCTTTTCCTTATTTTGTGGAACATTACGGAGGTATTTGTTTTATGTATATCCCTGCATCACTTCATCTCTGGAGGTTGATTGCAGCAATCAATTGATCGATCGATCGATGGATCAACCAATCAATCACATGCATCTTTTCAATGTTTTTCAGTTTCACCTGCAGCAATTGACATTTTCGTTTTGGTGAGCTTGCGAACTGAATTTAAACGTGTTTATTTCACCTGGATTACCTGGTAGCGTACAAAGCTAATCTAGAGGTTCTCCAGACACAGAGAACGTACACAAAAGTATTGACAGCATACACAGCACAATTCAAGAGAGAAGGTACCAAGACTGCGTATAATACATACAGTTTACCATTTAACGTAATGTCACTATGGATAAAAAGTTTTCATGGAATTGATGTTGCATAAACCGATGATTTTAGGTGAACAGACAAAACGTCGGTTTTCTGAAATGCAGTTCTGAACGATAGTTAGCTCTTATGCTTAGATCTGGATTGCACATGAGCATAATGCCAAGCATATAACTTCGATTATGGTGAATTAGAAGGAACGGTTTACTCTTGGAGCCAAAATTGAGGCTCCACGTGTCAAGAGTGTCTTACGTAAGTCGGCATATCTAGGACAATTTAATATGAAGTAATTTATGTCCTCGGTGGGTAAATTGCAAGCACAGGAAGCGTCGGCAATGATACTCACTCTGTACAAATGATGGTTCAATGCTGAATGACCAAGTCTCAGCTGGGTCTGGCATATATTTGGTAAACGCTGACCAAGAGCAAGGTAGACCAGATAATTTGGCTCAAAGAATAGACATTTGAGATTGGCTTTGAAGGGAGTTAGGGAAGACTTTCTCGAATGTCAACTGGGAGGTCGTTCCATAGTTTATTTGATGATGGTATAAATGATTCGCCTAAGCGTTGTGACCTACTTTTGAATTGCCTTATGGTATGAGAACCTCTTAAATTTCGACCATAAGTTGTTCCAGATGTATAGGGGACCAGATTGGAGGTGTGTGTGTGTGGGGGGGGGGACCTGTTTATTGATCATTTTATAGAAGAGGACAAGTTTAAAATATCTTCTGTGGATAACTAGCATTTCCTAGCCGAGATGAACGAATAGACGAGCACGATTCATGTGATGTGAGGCACATGAATACGTTTTCGCTGTTTCGCACTGAATTGGTTCCAATTGATCAGATAAGGGTTGACCATAGTTGTCAAATAGTACACACCCATATTTGAGTATGGGGCGGACCAATGAGTTGTATAATTTACAAAGTGCATTTCTAGATAACCTATACTTAAATCGCTTAAGGAGCGCAATCCTACCGCCTTGGTCTAATTCGTAACATATTATGCTTTTCCAATTTGAGCTTGCACAGTGATGCCAAGGTGTGTGTGGCTTGCACCTTCTGAAATTTCATTTCCATTCAAATAAAGTGGCCGGTGATAGGGTTTGTTTCTTTTGGTTGAAAAGCTGAGAAGGAGAGAGAGAGGGAGAGAGAGAGAGAGAGAGAGAGAGAGAGAGAGAGAGAGAGAGAGAGAGAGAGAGAGAGAGAGAGAGAGAGAGAGAGAGAGAGAGAGAGAGAGAGAGAGAGAGAGAGAGAGAGAGAGAGAGAGAGAGAGAGAGAGAGAGAGAGAGAGAGAGAGAGAGAGAGAGAGTGTGTGTGAGAGATTTTAATGCATTAAATGTTACTTTCCATGTCATTCCCCAGGTTCCTATAAGACCCAAGTCTGTGTAATGTAAAACAGAAGGTACCACCAGAGACTGCATAGAGTTTACCATTTTGATGTAATATCATTATGGAGAAAAAGTTCGTTTTTATTATGGAATAGGATGTATACATATCTAAATGCGGTCCTACTCTAACACCTATTGAGCAAAAGAGGGATCCACCTGCATCAGGGCAAATCAATGTATTTAGCTTGATCAAAAGTACTTTCTCAACAAAATGAACAACACAAACAAACAATAATCTGAAGAAAATGTATTAATATATATTTAAAACATAAAGGATGCCTAAATGGATTAGAAATGGGCTCTCTTGTGGTTGAAAACGTTTTACTTATGGATGTTTATGTAGTATATCATACAAATCTGCCCTAATCATGGTGGAAACATCAGTCTGTTGCGCCGGCAACACAGGAAGTGAGCAGGATCGCAGTTAAATATGAATGTCTCCTATTGAAGTTGCATATACCGCCGGTGATTTAGGGTCAAAAGACAAAATGTAATGGTAGGAGAACATTTGTGGATAGATTCCTTGTCTTTGGACGGAATCTGTTGAAGTTTTTACAACTTCAAGAATAGAAGTGTCGTCTTCAAATTGTCTAATTTCTGAATAAACATTAATTTACAACCATGTCATTGACATATATTAGGAACAGAAGGGGACGAAGTATGGACCATTGGGGGGTACACTTGCTTCAAGAGGGAGCCAACTGGATTCTTGCCCTGAAATAAAAACTCTTTGAAAACGGTTCGAAAGATACTCTTCCGTCCAAGACACCAATTGCTCACAAAAGCCAAATGTACGAAGTTTAAACAATAGGCTTTTGAGCCAGACTTTGTCAAAGGCTTTTGACACATCCAAGAAAACCATACGTATTTCATTCCCGCAATCTATGCCACTATAATTTTACGAACAATACTTATGAGTTGGTTCACTATTGAATCATTTCCTTGAAACGAGAGTTTTTCCATATCAATAAATTGTGTGTAATGAAACATTCTCAAAATTTGATGGAATAGAGAAAACTGTTTTAAACCCTGACATTAAATCTGGAAAATGTAACGGTAGGTGAACATTTATGAACAGATTCCTTACATCTATTGAGTATCTCGAAAGCAAATTTGAGACGAAACTTTAAAATAACTATGTTCATTCAATTCCTAAGCCTCCTTCTCTAATTATTAAAACAGCCGACTCGAGAAGCAGCCTTTCTCCATAGTTGAAAGAGTTAAACATTGCCAATCCCGTCACGTACAAAAAGGATTTTTTTTAGTCGGGCAGTAATGTAGCTGCAGTATCTTTCATTTGAATACAACTATGCCGGGAGAGCTGTTTGAAAAAAGTGTCTTACGTTTGGTTTGTTTTTAAACTTATTATCGATGGAAAATGTCTTGAATTTACTAAGTTCCAATAAGCCTACTCAGAAAATGACTCCTCAGTTTATGAATTATTGGAAATATATGACAGTAATAGAAGCAATGGAAGAAGGCAATTTTTTTAAGAAATCAGTGATTCGGGATGTTTCGAGCGCTTTTGGTTCTCTTGAAGTCCATGTTGGTTTTGTCGTATATTAACGATATATGTGGTCAATTTTATTGAGTATAAAATAGGTGTATTCGCTGATGAACATGTTTCGTCTTTCGCTAAAATGGGCAGATTAGAATTCGGTGCAATGTCTGTACATTTGATCTGTTTGCGATACCAACACAGCAGTTTGTTTCTTTGAATGGCTTATGGACAAAATGAATCAACGACCTGAATTTGAAATGAAATGGTAAATAGTTTTTTCTTCTCGTCAAAATCCACAGAAAAATAAAAATGAACTTTTAAGAAGAAATTGGAATCTCCTTGAGGCATCACGAATCTAGGTCAAAACAAGTGAAGATGTTTTTGCCAAAGCAATAAACTGGGTTTACTGCTTGGGAGGGAAGAAGTTCGTGGGAAACATCCAAACTAGTTTAAGTTCATTAGACCAATCCTTGTATATGACAACATGTCTGTGATAGTTGCAGTCAGGTCAGTGAACAGTGACACACTGTAGTGTGCACATCATGGGAAGGGCTGAGGGGTTTTCCTACCTGCTACGGTTAAATCTCGAGCAACATTTTTATTGCCAAGAATTTGCAATGTTAATTCCTTGCGTAATACTATGGCCTTTTTTGACAAGGCTTCACACACACACACACACACACACACACACACACACACACACACACACACACACACACACGCACACACACACACACACATATATATATATATATATCTTAATTTAGGGTGAAATCATTTGGTGATAAATTGTTTGTGACTGATAACGGCCTACAGATTGCTAGTCTGTATCATACCATATTTGATACACGTCGCTAGACAAACACATAAATGTATATATATATATATATATATACAGTAGATGTAGCCATCAAATTGTTTTTTTGTTTTGTTTCTTTGTTGTTCTTGCGTATGATCCTAATGAACAGAGAAAACCCTGAAACAATCGTGTTTGAGTGTTAATTTATATATAATATATATGCATCCCCCCAAAAAAACTCACAAAACAATTCAAAACAAAAACAAAAACAAAAACAAAAACACACAGAAAAAAAAAACAAAACAAAAAACAAACAAACAAACAAACAAACAAAACAACCCCCCCAAAACCCCACGCCTTCAAACAGAAGTCTCCATTCGTAATATGAAGAATTAGAAACTTACGAGTACCGTTTGAATATTAATATTAATATTTATATCAATATTAATATGCGTTGTGAAATGTCCATCAAATTATATCAATCAAAATAATACTGCAAGGCAAACAGCAAAGCATTTATTAAATTTTCAAACGTTGAAGAAACACTGGTCACCGTAGAATAAGACATATTCTGATCTGTGTAGGTTTAGCACACTCTGATTTTACAATTCTGTAGCTTGGAAAAATGACATTGATGTACACATTCTGTTCACATGCTGAGTCCAATTGTAATTTTGCTCTCGTATATATATTGTATATATAAACTGTTGTAACTGTTACTATGGGTATGAATAGGCTATCTGTATGTTGACGCATGCCAGTATACACTTCGATTATTTTGTATCTACAGAAATAGGTATAATTTTGAAACTTTTTTACATTTTGTCGGATCGTTATTCTATGAGTCAGTGTGGCTTCGGACAAAAGTCTGAAAGCGTGTGTGTATAGCGGGATGCCCAATTATAGGCCTATGATTGATGTGACAGCCGGTCCTATCCAAACTTGAAGAAGGGCAAAAAAGGTACCATGGAAACAAACACATGAGGCAGAGGGGATATGTTGAAACTTGAGAGACTGCGATGGGCAAAACGATACCAGTCTTCTTCCGATTAATGTCCATTTTTTGACAAACAAGCAAGAACAAAACTGTTTTACCGCAGTAAAACACCATACGTCAGCGTGAAACTTAAATCTGCTGCACCAAGGCCCCTGTGAGAAAGACATTTCTACCGTGTAGGTGAGTGAACTTAATTGCATTTTGAACATGAGATAAATGACACATTTGATGGAACAATCTGCCCCAAGGCTTCAACTATTTTAATCTAGAGAAGTTTTGTCATGTATGTCATCAACACCGAATGTATTTAACAAAAAAAGCTTAACAAGACACAGCGGAAACGACAATCTGTAATGGGTCTATGATGAATCTAACTGTAGATAAATATGTCTATTTTGACGCCGTCAAGCAGATTCTCGGATCAAAGGTTGATGATGAAAAATGTCTCTCAGGATCATGCATGTTGTGTGCCACTAAACTTCCATTCTGGTAGCGTCTAGCACTGTTGACTGGGATGGGCAGTTGCATATGTAGACCGCATATTTTGCTTTCTTTTTGTTTCCACTAAAAAATTTGAGTTGAATTATCTTTTGAAGTATACCATTGCTGCTATGGAAGCATATTTTTCATGGATTATGTCATAAACGTCGATGGCAGATCGTATTTAATGCCTTTAAAATAAAGCTTTGTTTTGATATTTATGAAGAGAAAAAATATATTCTGAAGCTATGGGAAGCCAGAAGTTTCAAACAGGTATGAATGTGGAGTAATTCTAAAGAGTACCATACGTTGAAAGCTTTGCCTATCAAGTGCTCAAAACTCATTACTTGCGAATAATTAGAATAACAAGACAGAAGATTTATGTCCGAAATTGTCAGAATATCAATCGAGCCTCCTTATGGCATAATAATTGGTTTGGGATGTGTTTCTTTCGTTGAAAAATACTTTTGGATCGTTTTCAGTCATGCTTGATAAATACATCAGTACTATAGTACGGATAATCAAATGTCAAATCTGACAACTGAAAATACGTACACAGTATGATGCGCAGATAAACATGTCTTATGGTCAATCGGAATTATCAAGTTGGTTGCAACATTGTAGTTCATTCCTGTTGCTATTCAGAAAGTTTGCACTCTAGATAGCAGTCAGAGAAAGGATTACATGAACATCTTAAATTCTGCAACGTTACTTTTCTTTCATACTTAACCCAGTCTTCTTGCAGTCAAGCTTATTGCAGTATTTTCTTGCCTCCTGGGCAGTGTAACTGGGTTTGAGCAAACTTTCAGAAGTTCAACAAACGAACGATATGCTAAAATATCACTGAACCAACTCACTCAGGTAGAATTTTTTTATTGTAATTGCAAAGCAAGTTATTCTACCGTTGTTTTAGAAAACGCGCTTTAATATATTGGTGCCATAAACTGAATATTGTGTTAACCTTTCTGAAGACCTTGGTATACGTGTTCCTGTCACAGTAAATTAAAACAAAAACAGTCAACACTGAACAAAATAGATCTTTTCTGAATAATACCTCTAAATTGACATTTTGTTCAAACCTGAATAGGTCAAACGCTACCTCTGATGCATGCTCAGGAACCGTATATTTTGCTTGTGAGAGACACTGCTTTAAGGAATTACCTATTTTCATTCAGAATAACAATATAAAGCTGAAATTTAAGATGGAAACTTTATTCTTTAGTCTAGAAAAAAATATTTTGTTAAACAGTTACGAAGTGAAATCATTAATGCACGCTGGCACTATAAGATGTTCTCTTGTTACTGAAAGTATTGTTCGTCAGTTTGTCCATTCATATTGCTGCGATATTATTATGCAAAATATATTAACTATAAGTCTGTCATATGTATGTTACAGTATTTGAGTTTAA
Source organism: Hermodice carunculata (assembly GCA_964020975.1). NCBI lineage: Eukaryota > Metazoa > Annelida > Polychaeta > Eunicida > Amphinomidae > Hermodice > Hermodice carunculata. The sequence continues at coordinate 44,564,770 of OZ026616.1, forward strand.
TAAAAGTACGGGTTATGCTGGAATATAATTTTTTACAGCTTCATGCGTCAAATTGAGGTTCTATTCAAATCGGAAGATGGTGATCAATAACAAAGTCGCCATGGCAACAATCACATGACCCAGGTGGTATCCTGAGCGGCAAGGGGCTGGAACAAAATACAAATTATCGTTACACATTTACAACTTTTAACTATTTCTCTAAGGGATTGATTATTTGTTTTATAGTGCCAATTGCCTAAATACAAGTGCTGCCCCAATACTGTCTGCAGATGACCTCGGATATTATGACTGTGCAACAAATTGTTACAATTTGTACGTGCAGTCATGCAGGCATGCTAGTACAAACAGTTAAAATATATAGTGACGTTTGTTAGTGAAAGATGGACTAAGGTAAGCAGCTGACAGAAAATGACTGACCCAAGTCGAGAAAATATTCATATTTGCCACTTTTATGATGATAGGAAGTTGTGAAGGCGCACCGGAAATTCACGGAAAAAATAAAACAATATTGCAGGCAAGTCCTGTCTTGCATATAGTACAGTTGTCATGTATTCTAGCGATTATAAAGTGGGAGAAGACATGCTTCTGGATAAAGCCTGCTGCAACAGCCCATGTAAAACCCTGAATCAGCGGTAAAAGAACGTATCAGTAGTTTGTACAGATTTAGGTCAATTTGACGAAATGTGGGGGTCCATAGGTTTGATGCGTTAATCCAAAGTGTATATATTTAGTGACAGAGCATTCCTCCGCCTCATGATGAATCTGACGGTTGGTGGGTCCAAAAATCTTACAGTGCGTTTGGGCTAGACCTTACCATGATTAATTGTTGCTTAAAAAAAGATGAGACAAAATGGTTAATTTGGGTTTATCAGTACGTAGAAGTCGGAGGCAGATCATTGGTACTATTGCTCATTTTAGTCAGTGAGATATTTTACTATGCCCACAGTTTTGTGCAGACTACAAGAACGATTGCATCAGAAGATGTATTTACATGACTATCTGGTAACATCCGCCCTCGATTGTGGATAAAATTCAGGAAATAAGAGACGATGTTGCCTGCAAAGCACACTAAGTTCCGTGTTACTACCCAAGGAGTAGGCAAAATACGCAGCTTGGGTCAGCTTTGGAGGCAAGGGTCGATGGTGTAGTCATAGCAATTTGACTTCTGCAGAGAATATACAAGACTTGGTCATAATGCGAACGATATCATGGATTACTTAACCTAATAGTGTATGTCTGCCTTTGATCACTCATCCCATACATCAGGCCTGATATCTCTACACTCTTGATTCGTTGCAGGTATCACGACAGGAATAATACTCGCACTTCGAGGAAAAATGGTGAATTGATAGGTGATATACATTTCTGCTTCTGTATACTGTGACCTGCTAGCAATTAATGCGAAGGTCAACTGGTGCAGTCACATTATGTTGGTCCATGTAAACGAAATTCTCATACAACTCGATCCGATCTGCCCAAAATGGTTAAGTAGAAAGGCAGCTGCAGAGAAGTTTGGGACAGCCCTTGTAAATTTGCAACAAATATACATGTTTAGGTGAACATAATAATTTTAACTAAGTACCAATGACGTATTAGTAGGGGTAAAATGCTCAAAATCCATTGAAATCAGCTGATTCACTGAACATCCTGAGTCCTTTGGTAATAGATAGACAGATAATTTATTACCATTTGCATCGATAAAACTATGAACAATTAGGTTATGATAAAACATCGTGTGTTTATAAACTACCTGGGAGCAACATCTGCTTAAAAACAAATCGATGTTTTCCCTCGTGGGTGCTGAACATGTATGTGCATTTAAGCTTAAGTTCGTGGTCATGCGTCAGTTAAATGCACTGATTTTCTTCCTTTCCTTTTTGACAAAAAGACGATCAAAATGAATGAATGCACAAACGAACAAATTAATTAATTAATTAATTCCCATTTTGAGTGCTTTCCATTGTAAATATTTATGTGTTGCTCACCATCGCTGCCCATGAGAGCTGCGAACGCAGCAAGGTCTGGCTTAGCGGCGCACATCTGTTCATCGTCTCCTCCGTTGCAATCCTGTTTACCATCGCAGACCTGCACTGATTCAATGCATGTTGTGTTGTCTTTGCAGGCGTATTGGCCAAATGTACACACAACTGGAAATAGAAATATCAGCATCATAAGTGGACAAATTTAATATCTTGATACCAGAGGCAATGATAATGACCCTTCATTGCGTAAATGGAGGGGCAGTTTTGAAATAGACTAGAAATAGAAATGTCAGCAATAAAAGTGGACACGTTTAATGTCTTCATACTAGAGGTAATGGTAATTATAGGAGCATATTTGAAACAAACTAAAGACTTCTTTAACTGTGACAGACAAGACGCAAAAATTTTCTCATATTGGCTCCATAAAATAATGGTTCCCACGCCAAACTTCTTTAAAATGGAGGAGAAAGGTCGTTTTTTTTTATCTCTTTCTAAAATATAAATGTCAGGTTATGTACCAGTTTGTGTGCCAGCACCACTGTCGGATCCACCAGTCTGTGAACCACTGCTTGATCCACCGGTTTGGGTTCCTGTTCCACCTGATATTGAACGATAGATTATTACGGTTTGTTTTTCTTTTGGGAGGGGTTTTAATGATACCTCTGCTTTCCTATGCTATGTCTTGACAATTACATTGATGCGAGCACTCATAAGCGCATACTGTCATGAAGGAAATGTGAATAAAGCTTTCAATAACTTTCTAGAAAGCTCCAAACTGTAATCTGAGCAAACCTTGAGCTTGCATTATGTTCTTGAGATGGAAACAACTGTGGCAAATCTATGGCGGCAAAATGAGTAGTTAACTTCTAAACTTCTGAGAAAAAGTCGTTTTTTATTGGTAGTCAATCTAGTATGTTCATAAAAGCGAACTCACAATTATGTACATTATTAAAATACCGGTTGTAAACCATTGATGTTTTGCTCTTCAAGCTCAAGGTGGCGCCCCATGACCCATTACCTGTATGAAGAGGACCATTCAGGAAATGGATCACCGGATAGTCAAATTACAGTTTACACAACTGTTCACGATGACAAATTATCAGACAGAGATTGTGTGGTACTTGACCAGTGCAATGATAGAGTACACACACACACACACACACACACACACACACACACACACACACACACACACACACACACACACACACACACACACACATACATGTATATGTAACGAGTATGGGATATTACCATTACTAGATGGTGATGCTGATGGTGCAGGTGTTGGCGCAGGCGTTGGTGTTGTTGTTGGTGCTGGGGTTGGACAGGCGTTTGTGTTACATGGCTTTGACTCTGATGCCGAGCCAACACAGTCCTTGCCACCATGTGCTGGGGAAGGCTTGGTGCATGTTCTGGAACGCACAGTCTGACCTCCACCACATTTCTTTGAACACGGACTCCATGCTTCAAAGTCTGACCAACCACCATCAACTACAAAACATTATCATACGAATGGTCGTTTGAGATTTAAGTGACAGTTTCTTAGCATTTATTATTGGTTGCAAACGGAAGTTTTTTTGAAATATTTTCTTGTAATTTTGTCGGCAAGAAGCTGGGTATAAGTACCAAAGCCTAAATTATTTATAGAAGCAAATATATCCAGACACAAAGGCTTATAAATGCAACAGGCATAAAAGCAGCTAAAGGTCTAACCTGGGCACGGTTTAATGGTGCATGTTCTTGATTCTGTATTTGATCCACTACAGGTTTTGCCCCCATGCGCTGCTGGTGGGCTGTCACAAGCCCTCTGGCGTGTCTGAGTGCCTGTACCACAGGGTTTGGAGCACGTGGTCCAATCATCCCAATCTCCCCATCCTCCGTCCACTACAATCATCATCATCATCATCATCATCATCATCATCATCATCATCATCATCATCATCATCATCATCATCATCATCATCATCATCATCATCATCATCATCATCATCATCATCATCATGGCTTGATTTTCACTTTTGTGTTATAAAGGAGAAGAATTTCAAAATCATTGCCAAGAATATAGGAACACTACATTTTTTTATTTGAAAAATATACACAGCATTATGTATCTACAAGCGCGGAAATATTGTCCAGCAGCATAGGCCTTTGCAAAAGAGAAGTGTGGGTGAGCTACCAAAGTTATCTAAGATTCCCCCACTTCCCCATGCATACCATACATGCCTGTTAATGTTTCAGAAATAGAAAAAAGCGTACCTGGGCACGGTTTTAGAGTGCATGTTCGGGATTCCGTGGTCTCTCCAACGCAAGCCTTTCCACCATGGGCAGGCGCTGGAGTGTCACACTTTCTGGCTCGGGTCTGAGTGCCAGGACCACAAGGCTTGGAGCAGGTGGTCCATTCGTCCCAGGCTCCAAAACCACCATCCACTGGAGATAATGTTATATGCAAAATATTGATTTTGATTTTGAATGAATAAAGTCGTCCTTTAAATCTTTACAATGAGAAATTACATTAAGAAACCCTGAATAATGTTTGATTCTAAATGATCAAAAACAGTGTTTTTATTTGGTCTGGACACAGATGAAATTTTCCAGCACAAACGTCCAAAACCCCACCGAAAATCAGTTGATCTAGATATTGAAAATGCAGTTTAAAACAAATCCTGCCAGAAAATTCATAAAATGTTTCAAAAGGTTTCAATCTAAAAATGAATTTTGAAAGTGACAAAAAGTAATCAGCATATTTTCTAAAACATATTATTATTACATGTCCTTTATTTATGAAATGAAATGCTTTTTACACCATTTTCTGGTCATATGACTGCGCAAATTGCATTTCTTGGTTTGGGTTGAGCACAATAATCTGCTTTAAGAAAAGATATTGACCCAGGCGTTACGTCATGATATATATGTTTTTTTAATCTCCAATTCTCAGCAAAAATGATTTTATTAACGTTTAACTTTTGCTAAAACATTAAAACTGATGGCAAATTACATCCGGGCGATTTAAGAGGAGAGGGTTCAGATGCTCTTTTGTTTCACTGTTGCCTCATACTTCATCTACTGGAATATGGTATGCATGGCACCTGGCCATCTTTCGTTATGTATTGGGAGGACACGTTACGTCTGTTGACTGTTACCCGAACTCAACCACCAAGGGTGAATTTTAAAATCTATTTCATGTCACTGTGATGTGAAAAATACAATAGTGTTAGTTTGATGGTAACGTGGTTATGGCTGTATAGAGCAGGCAATGTCTCCTACCATAACATAGTTGACCGCCGTCATGTAAGCCTTATTTGGTCACCAGTCCACGCTATCACGTAAAGCAGGGAGCACATTCTTCAAAGTCTCACTAACCAGCATACAGTTCAAAGACGAGTGTATTTAATTTTCACAAAGAGCACAAAGAAAAGTTAATTTCGCTTGTGGCTTGTTAATGCACTATGTCGGTCCCAACCACATATCGCTTTTCATCAAACAGAAATAAGGGACGAAAACTTTTTGCTCTCACTTTTCAACAACTACCAACAGCATGCAGCAGACAGCTGTTAAGTGAGGGCAAGGAAAATAATATCTATTCTTGACTAAAACATATTTTAAATTAGGGTAGGTAAGTTAGTTTTTTTTCTATCATTGCGAATTTTCGTTTCGTTAATATTGATTTCGAGTAGGTCCTAGAACTTTTAACTGTGTTAAATAAAACGAAAAACCTAAATAAATGAGTCAACCCTTATTTATGTATATAAAAAAATCACTCCTGTGTGTTTATGTCATCCTAAATAGGACAAAAATCTGTCCTGTGATTTAAAATGGAATTCTCTAGCAAAATCGAAATTACAGTGTGCAAAAACCAAAACACCAAAAAACCTAAGAAAACCCAAAGTAAAAAAATACCCCCCCAAAAAACAAAAACAAAAAATGAAAAAAAAGAAAAGAAAAGAAAAATAAAAAAAACAACAACAAAAAACGAACAAACAAGCAAACAAACAAAAAAAAAAAAAAAAAAAAAAAAAAAACAAAAAACAAAAAACAAAAAACCACCCCCCTAAAAAAAACAATAAAAAAACCCTCCTCAATTATTGAGGAAAAAGAGGTCTACATCTGATAAAAGTCCATGGTCTGGAATGAAAAGTACATTTTCTTGACCATGTTTTACGAAATTCGATGCTCGAGTATGTTTAGATCTGACAGGTAACCGAAAACAGAGGTACTTATTTCGTTAGTTTTCATACACGAACTGACCAGCTGACATGTAATATAAAAACAGGTTTGTCTTCGGAAGACAAATTATAGGGCAAGTGTTTTTTCATTTCCGTATAATTTTTTCACAATTTTGTAACTACATATCATAATCAAGCAGATTCCTGTACACTGTTGCCTCTGCCCCAAATCTGTAAGACGTCATTTCTGTGACAGATATTGAAAGCAGAAACAAGGAAATCCAAGTCGATTCCTTGAAACATATTTGCTCACAGAAGTAGCTAATTGGGCAAAATTGTGAAGAATATACTCCATTTTTTCCTCAAAATTTGTATGAACTGGATGGTGCTTCAAAAATACGAACCTGGACATGGTTTTATGGTACAGGCACGTGACTCGGTGGCACTACCACTACATGGATTGCCGCCCTGAGCAGGGGTTGGTTTGTTACAAGCCCTCGTTCTGGTCTGGGTTCCGGGTCCACAAAGTTTAGAGCATGTGGTCCAATTATCAAATTCGCCCCATCCACCATGAACTGTGCAGTACGTTAAACAGTAAACTCAGAAAAAGACATATTTCCCTCACTTTGAACTTTCTTTTTTATTTTGAATAGACTAGATTTTAGAACCTGTATTAACACTTTAGCACTAAGAGCCTGGACTAAATTGGGTCAATTTACTTAATTATAAATATTGACTCCGTTTCCGCACACTGGAATAAATTTACTTCAGAAGAAGCACGTTTCAACACCAATGATTTTGGCATATCAATCTTTGCACATTTATTTAAATTGTACAAGTTACACTAATATACATCCGGTGAAACAACAATTCAGGAAATATGTAATGAGTGCGGAATCAGCCTTTGAAAGCTGGCAACATATACAGTTATGTCAACTGAAGTATAACGTAAGACAAAACATCTGTAAAATACGTGGTAACTAGTGATTTGAAAATTCGTCGCGTATTTTTCTTACACTTACCTGGGCATGGTTTTATGGTACATGACCGTGTTTCAGTAGCACTGCCACTACATGGATTGCCGCCATAAGCAGGGGTTGGTTTGTCACAAGCCCTCGTTCTGGTCTGGGTGCCGGGTCCACACGGTTTGGAGCAAGTTGTCCAATCATCAAAATCTCCCCATCCGCCATGAACTGTTACATAAGGTAAGTCAAACAGGTAAAATAAGACAAAGCTTATTTTCGTCAGTTTGCACTCTACAGAAGCCTTTTTATGCAAATAAATTCAATTTAACAATCTTTGTTAACACTTTTTGGATCAAAGGATTTGGACTTAAACTGGATCCATTTGCCACGGTTATAAAGAATGATTAATTATCTAAAGACTGTAACAAATTGCCTTGACCAATTGCACTCCGCGGCTTTGATACACAAGCATTGTACATTAAAATTGTTCAAAGTTCAGCAATGCATATCTTGTGAAGAAAACAATTCAAAAAATATATCAACTCATTCCACCCTAATAACGTTTTTTCCTGCCAATATCTAAATGTCGTCTGCAAATTTTATTTTACTAATTTAGAGATTATTTTTCAAAAATTGTGGATGGAACTTGCATGGAAGACCATTCCAAATTATATGCCCATGATCAACAGCTTTCCTTGGTGCGCTCTGGGCGCAGAGACATGTCTTGAGAGCATAATGTTGTGCCAACAGAAGTAGCTTGTCAGGCAAAACTTCCATAAAATACGTGGTAACTACTAGTTTGAAAATTCCTTGTGTAATTTTGTACACTAACCTGGACATGGTTTTATGGTACAGGCACGTGACTCGGTAGCACTACCATTACATGGATTGCCGCCATGAGCAGGGGTTGGTTTGTTACAAGTCCTCGTTCTGGTCTGGGTTCCGGGTCCACAAAGTTTAGAGCAAGTTGTCCAATCGTCGAAATCGCCCCAACCTCCATGAACTGGTATATGAGGTAAATCAAACGTGTGTCATCAGAAAATAAACGTGTTGTCAACAGTTTGCACTCTGCAGAGAGGTTTTTCAGGTACATAAATTCGATAATACATTTCTTTGCCTTTTCATGCGCTAACAGGCTCATGGTTACATATGTGTACATTTAAATGAAATAAAATCATTCATCAGCAATCTCAACATAAAATATAATGCAGTGACTAAAAACAGAAATGGGAATCTATGTACGTTTGACGCCGATGCATGCTCTTATGTTGCGTTGGTAACAGGGTAGGCTGTGTTTTCATCTGGTGACATGAGGATTTTTATTTTGTGTTCACATCTAGATAGTCTAAATTGCAGTGGAGAATTTTGAGTTGGTCAAAGACAGAGACTCTTATATCATTAAATAGGTCACAAATTAACATAATATGCATTTGACTTTCCAACATTTGGTCGGAGAGAAATAGGTAAATACGTCGCCCACTGGCTCATTTTGGTAACGACCCAGTTCAACACGGAGTCTGTGATTGCTAAGTTGAAGCGCGGGAACGCTTCACAAAGTTTAAATTTTTTCAATTTCTATATGATTTTCAGGTTCATAATTTTCTTTAAATAAACGATAAAATCTTAACGTGTTTAACGTCGTTGTCCAGAATCTACCTCACTCCAATACATAAAAAGTATCAAGAGACTCACCTGACAACTACAGAGGTATCTCAAATATTATTTGTTACCACTTTCTAGCGCGAAAGATCCTGAACTAAACTAGGTGTATTTGCTGAGGTTATAAATTTTGATTACTTCTCTAAACACCGGAGTAAGTTGCCTTGTGTATAAGATGGATGTTATGACAAAAAGGCTTTGAATTTGATACACAAGCAGTGTACATTAAAATTATTCAAATTACGGTAATACATAGCTGGTGAAATTACAATTCAAGAAATATATGAAATGCAGAAATAAAGTTTAAAAGGTCAAATGTCCTTGACAAAATAAAATTGTGCCAACGGAAGTACTTTATAGAGCAAAACTTTTGTGAAATACATGGTAACTGGAGATTTGAAAATTCTTTGTGCAATTTTCTTACTTACCTGGACATGGTTTAATGGTACAGGCCCGTGACTCGGTAGCACTACCACTACATGGATTGCCGCCATGAGCAGGGGTTGGTTTGTTGCAAGCCCTGGTTCGGGTCTGAGTTCCGGGTCCACACGGTTTAGAGCAAGTAGTCCAATCCTCAAAATCTCCCCAGCCGCCATGAACTGTTATGTGAGGTAAGTCAAACAAGTAAAATCAGAAAAAGCATATTTTTTTTTACCACACAACAGCTTACAGAGAACTTTTAATGCGGAAAAATGGCTTTAATATTCTCTGTTAACACTTCTGGGCTAACAACATCTTTGAGTAAACTGGGTCTATTTAAATAGGCTTTGAATCTTGATTATGTATCTAAACACTGGAATAAATTACCTTTACACGACACAAGTTATGACATGAAGGCTTGGATACACAAGTAGTGTACATTTAAATTATTCAAATTACACCAATGTATATCTGGTGAAAAAACAATTCAAGAAATATATTCAATGTAGAAATAAAGTTTGGAAGGTGGTATGTCTTGAGAACATAAAGTTGTGCCAACAGAAGTAGCTTGTCAGGCAAAACGTCAATGAAATACGTGGTGACTGGTATTTTGAATATTTTTCATGTAATATAAACTGTTATGTGAGGTAAGCCAAACAAGCAAAATCAGAAAAAACCCAGATATTAGACATTGTACACTAGAACAGCCTTTTCTTATGCATAATAAATTCTGTATACGTTTTTTTTATCAAGTCATTTGGCGCAAAAGATCCGGAATTTATTACTTCTCCAGACCACTGGAATAAACTGCCTTTACAAGATGCACATTATAACACCAAGGATTTGGCACATAAATAATGCGTATTGAAAATATGTATATATACATACATATACATATTCTTCAGAAAGTAGAGCTGTGTCAACAGAAGTGGTCCGTTAGGCAAAAGTTTGGTGAAATGCCTGGTGACTTGTAATTTAAAGAATCTTTGTGCATTTTGCTTTCACTTGCCTGGACAAGGTTTTATGGTACATGAGCGTGTTTCAGTGGTACTACCACTACATGGATTGCCGCCATGAGCAGGGGTTGGTTTGTTACACGCCCTCGTTCGGGTCTGGGTTCCGGGTCCACACGGTTTAGAGCAGGCGGTCCAGTCATCAAAATTGCCCCATCCACCATGAACTGGTGTGTTAAAATACGTCTACTCAGCAAAATTTTTTAAACATGTATTTCTTCATCACTTTGCACTTTGAAGAATGAAAATATTAGTGTGCAGAAATGAACATGAACGTTTCTTTAGGCAGAGAAAGGTATATTCACTAAATAATTTGATGACTTCTCATTGCACTTGAAAAAATCCTTTTACATTCAGCTGAAAGTTAAAACGCCACAGTGTACACAAATGAGGAGCGGGATGTGTGATAAAATAACATATATACTTGATACTGTGTGAAAAGTGTGATGTGGTTACATTGTAGGTTTACTGGTAATGGACAAAGATTTGTTCACATGGGTTGTTCACATGGGTTATTATTTCAATAATTTACATCAGCATAGACATACTATGTATGCCAGGGCAATCAACTTAAAGCTTACATTAAGTTCTCATATGCCACGGTATTTTCATTGACAGTTTTTCTTAAAGTCTATTCTCTCTTAACTAACCTGGACATGGTTTTATAGTACAAGCACGTGTTTCTATAGCACTGCCACTACATAGCTTGCCACCGTGAGCAGGCGTTGGTTTATTACAAACCCTGCTTCTCGTCTGGGTTCCGGGTCCACAAGGTTTAGAGCAGGTGGTCCAATCATCAAAATCGCCCCAGCCGCCATGTACTACAAAAACACATATACCACTTATGAAAACAAGAAACTGTTGAAGAGTTATGTTGGAATTGCTTTTTTCCTGTGCAAGTCTAATATAGTAGCTGTACGGATCTGACGAGTAGCTGTAATCATTAAAAACCTGTTTGTGTTTGAAAATCAAGTGAGAGAACATACCTGTCATATATATATATATATATATATATATATATATATATATATATATATATATATATATATATATATATATATATATATATATATATTTAAAGTGAACGACATAGTTTTTCATTCTACACTGTGAAGATGACTGCTTATATTTTGAAGCAGATTACTCAAGCGATACAAATAAGAAAATCCCCATTAGGGAACGCAACGTCTTTATGACACGTATACGACAAAAGAGATACTTTTTTGTGCAAAACCACGTTGGTAGCAACGTGTTTATAACCCACTTTCCCCCATTTTGCCTGGCATACCCCGAGGGACCAAACCACAGTCATGAGTAAACCAACTTATTTTAAGTGATTGCATTGGGGAGGCAAAAGGTATAAATCAGCGTAATCAAAGCATGTTGATACTGACTTACGAAATTTGCTTCTGCCATGAGTTTTTAGCATAATTAAATCGATGGTACATCTTTAATTCTGTTCTTGGTTTCAAAGTTGTGTTTTTGCACGACCTTTGGGAAGACAAATTCGCAATCGACCACTTGTAGATAGTAGTCATTCTAACATAGAATTGAATGCAGCGTAATATGGGTTCTTCTTCGGCATTAACTTGAAATTTAGGACCCAGATAGCAGCACTTGATGGTGTCATTTGCATAATTTGGATATTTTGCATCACAAAAGCTTCAAAGGAATTTGTTATTATGCACATCATGCTTGTTTTAAGATGCGTTTGCCCTGCTCCCACTCTTTGAATCCTTACCGATAGAAACCCAATGTATGGGCATACAACTGTTTGAAAACCAGCAGCAAGCATGTAGTGTTGTAAATATACTCTACAATTGTTTCTCATTAACAACATTCTACCTTCAGTCAACAGCTTTCCTCGACTGCACTTTTGATGCTATGCACCGGCAAAACGTGGTGCATTCTGTTTGAGTGTAGTGCACAATAAAACATTTTCGTATTAATGTGATCACCACTTCAAGCACCAGAGGTCACCACTCATGGGAAGGATTGCATCTCTGTTTTTGACCAATCGACTGCGGCATGACGCGGTGTGTTATCCCCTGAAATTGGCCAGTGGTGTTCCTTTGCCGATCCGTCTATAATAGGTTCATTTCATTATGACTTACAACCTGTATCGTGCCAGCAGTATCAGTATGTGTGGGTCAGTGATTCAATGTTGAACGTGTACCACCATAAACAAAGCAAATCTATGAGTGATATCCACACATTTTACCAGCAAATCAAAAAAAGTATAAAAGACAACCACTGCAAGAATATGTGTCCCTATATCAGTCACAGTAACTGCATGTTAGGATTAATGCAATAATGTAAAAGGCAATGTCCAAAAACATGTGATCAAAGTGCATTGTTATACATGAAAGAAAATCCATATAAAATTGCACTGGAGCAGGGTACGTTAAAAAGAGGTTTCTGGCTCCAGCGTTATAACACGTCAGTTGCAACCAGTGTCATGCTCTGTCACATCTACATTATAAAGTAATTGAGGCTCAATCCCAGAAGTCGGATCTCCTTTGTTGTATCGGTCAAATGCATGCACCGAATGTACATGTATATATTTATGGTGACAATCAATGTCGAGAAGATTTCATGCAAAAGAGTGGAATATGATTATAGATATTCAGCCAAATGTTGCTTCACCTTCAGTTTAAGCAAATTAACGTAAATCCACATCCATATTCAAATTTATCCCTTCTGTGGGATTTGCTCTTACAGCATCACAGCCCGCAGAAAATGTCACTTTTCTTAATTAACCCCGAAAAGTAATGTTTATGTGAGAACCCAACATGTGGTTTTACCTGGACAAGGTTTTATTTGACATTTTCGAGTTTCCGTGGAGGCCCCACTACATTGTCGGCCTCCGTGTAGTGGAGCTGGGCTGTCACAGGCTCTCGCTCGGGTTTGTGTGCCGGGACCACAAGACTTAGAGCAGACGGTCCAGTCCTCCCACTGCCCCCAGTCCCCATGCACTGCAAAAGTAACAATGACTCCCTTAGGTTTTGGTGTGAAACACGCAAGTTTTCAGTTATAAGATTATCTTTGACTGCTTATTATCATTCTTGGGTGGGGGGCAACAATTTTAAACCATTATTCTTAAAATACCCGAGTTTCAGGCTCCCTATATGGAAACTTTCTCATATTTCCTCTGGAAATCAATTCTGCAAATGACAATATTAGATCTTGCAATCATTTCCACCAAAGACAAATGAGCATGCAAAATAAAAGCCACAATCTGCATAGTGACTCTCATTTTTTAGATGAAGATCCTTCTTGATAGATGCAGGGTCATTGCTCACGCAAATATCAGTTTATTTCTCGGGGACTTGCTACTGACGCATGTGACATCGGCTAAACCAAATTGCCACTGGCCTTTTCAAACAAACAAAAGAACGTGCTAGTAACTAAGAAAGAAACAAACAGAAAATAAGTAAACAAACAAATAAATGGTACCTGGGCAAGGTATGATGGTGCAAGTTCGAGATTGCTTGAGAGCGCCAACGCAACCTTTGCCACCCCACGCAGGGGCTGGGTTATCACAGGCTCTGGAGCGGGTCTGGGTACCCGGACCACACAGTTTGGAGCAGGTGGTCCATTTCTGCCAGTCTCCCCATCCACCGTCCACTGCAAAGTATTCATAAATTTTTCTTCCACATATGTAAATTATGAACTATAAAATCGCCACACCATGTCTTCTTTAGTAAATTTTTTAAAAAAAATCACAAACAGGTTATTTATAATAGAACATCCAGCCATGACTGAAACTATTTTCCATGATCAACTCACTGAACATCTGCTGTTTACGATTTGAATATAATGAAAAGTGGCACTGATGTATAGTTGTAACAAACCATAATTATGATCCAACGTTCATTGTACGTGTAACTAAATATGGTGTTTTGTTGTGACGTGTCCATTACCTGGGCATCTCTTGATCATACATGACTGGGACTGAGTAGTTGGTCCTTTGCACGGCTTGCCTCCGTGTGCGGGAGATGGTTTGTCGCAGGCTCTGGTCCTGGTTTGACTTCCGAGCCCACAAGGCTTCGAACATACTGACCAAGCTCCATAATCTCCCCAGTCACCATGGACTGTAAATATATGGACTTGTTAAGTGTAATTAACTAATTTTAATCCTGCGGTTTGCAAGCTGCCCCTAACAAATCTTATAACTGTATTTCGTCAATAATTGCTACCAGAAACTTTTGTTTTCGGCTTATAGATACAATGTATGTTGCGTAGGGATTTGGTGCTGTGACGGATTTGTTTGCACCACTAGTGAAACAGTGAACACAATATTGCACGCTCGCAGCTACATCTTTCTCCATTGGGCTTAATTTGTAAATTTTGCGCAAGCAGGCTGTCACCATCATGCAAGTTGATGGTCAGGGATATATTGATATCTATATTAGCTTAAGTGAACTTCTGTTGTGGAAATAGTTTCATTATTTTCTTTTTCACATAAAACAGAATCAAATATTATAATCAAAAGACCACATAAATTCACCTTTGTGGCCAGCTATTTGTTTTGAAGTACATGACCAACTTACCTTCAGCGTGAAACCTACATGTAACAGATTTTATTTCATCATTTCAGAAACATTTTCTGTCTGGGTAATTCGAGTGGGGTTGATTGAAAAAAATCTGAACACTAGTACATATTATTTTAACCTTGTATTAACATAACTTTTTCATCATTTCAGAACATTTTCTGGCCCTGTGATCAGAGTGGGTCTGAAACAAAATCTGAACATTGGTCTACATTATTTTGCTGTTGTATTAAGGTTTTCCTGTTATCAAGAAAAATTAAATATTGTTGTGCCACATTATACGTTACTTAGTGATGGTTATATAGCATCATGTTCACAACAAACTGGCGCAGATTCAGCGGAAGCGCCAGAAGCATATGCAACCCCTCCTTAAAAAAAGGCACTGCCCTGGACCCCTTTGGGGGCTCTGCAGCCCCCTGTATACAAATCCTAGAAACGCCCTTGGCATATGACCAAGAATTTGATGCCTTCTACAAGATACCCTGGCAAGATATAATCATACGTAAAAATATCACTGTAGAACTGTACAGTATAAGGCATCCAGGAAGTCAGTCCTAGGACAGAACAACAGTTGGTAGCATCTTTTGGTTACAAGTATCAGGTCTGACTTGCAGAATTACGATTGCCGAATCCTTCAAATAACAGCAAGCAAGCGAGGACTTTACCTGGACAAGGCTTTATCTGGCATTTGCGAATTTCCTTTGATGCCCCTGCACATAATCTGCCACCATAAAGTGGCGCTGGACTGTCGCAAGCTCTTATTCGGGTTTGTGTGCCAGGACCACAAGCTGCCGAGCAGACCGCCCAGTCTTTCCATTTTCCCCAGTCGCCATGAACTGTCAACAAGACGCCAAGTGTAAGGTCCTAAAGTCTTATCATTTGTCAACATGTAATTGAAAGGATAAAAGAAGCATTTTAAAGACCACTGAGCATCATAATGTGTTGTCTCCTCGTTGCACACGTTACTGCATATTGTTCAGCTTCTGTTTCACAAAGCTGCCTGCAAATACATGCAAATTAAACATAAATCAGTACGCTTACTTTGAAAGCTAGTATTACACACGGAGGTTGGTTCCTGCTCAAGAATTTAGCGTTGGCAATGCAATGCATGTAAAATGTTGAATAATATTCACACACCTAAGCAATTTCCGAGCAATTAAAACGAAACTGAAGAGAAAAGATTTGTACCTGGGCATGGCTTTATGTTGCAAGTTCGTGACTCCTTGGAGGCACCACTGCAAGGTTTGCCGCCGTAAAGTGGCGTTGGTTTAGTGCAAGTTCTGGATCGGGTCTGAGTGCCGCGCCCACAAGGCTTGGAACATGGAGTCCATTTAAACCAGTCTCCCCATCCACCGTCCACTGTAATTAAAATAGAGTGAAATAGGGCATGTAACATGCACTATTGTACATGGTAACAGCAACTACTACATGGCATTTTCAACCAATCAATGAAGAAGGTTTTCTCTATATCCATCTGCAAGAAGTGGATGCCAGGGAAGTTACCCATAGTGCCATTTGCAAGTGACACGATCCACTGGAAGCAGATCTATGTTCGTGGATGCAAAGAGCAATATTTGTGACAGGCTGCCACGATTGGACTCCTAACCATGCAATCTTAATAAAGATTCTCAAATTAAATTTAACGAATCAGCGTTTATGACAATAACACACGTGGCTTCGTTACCATATGGTACCAGCTAGTGTTAGGGAACAACTTCCTGATAACAACAAATGACAGGCTTATATGTTTTACATGGATTAAAACAGGGCAAGTGGTCACCTTTCATGACACGCGAGTATATTCTATAAGGTCTAATCTGCTACGAACCGAAATACTAAAGAGAAACGACTGTGGGCAGAACGAGTGGCAAGAAGTCTCACGCCCTATATGCTAACCTGGATCGCATGGGTGAAATGCGAGCGACCTGCTGCTCATCAAACGTGTAATTTTAATAAACACCAATGAAATGATATAAATGATATTATTCGCGAGAAGTCATTTTCAATTATTCCACACAGTTTATCCGAATAGGTTACAGTGGAATTGGCCCATCAGAAACGCAAAGCAATGTAATTCTCGGAACTTTCTCAACAATATTATTGTGCAGGCAAGTACTTTCAATAGTTTATCCTACACTGCCAATTATTGCTCAAACAATTCCCATATGCCATTGATTGGAGTGCCTTGTCCATGACTGCATCATCCACTCATATTAGCCATTTGTGCACCAATCCAGGAATTCAACGATCACTCAATCGATACAGGATTATATGCTGTCTCAATCGAGACAGCATATAATCTTATTAGGCCATAAAGCAGAGCACTTTGCTCTTACCACCTGGGGTGGTGGAAGGTGGTGGTGTTAATGGGTACCATTTCAATGATGTTATAATGCGTAAATCATTTTGTATGATAGCCTTGTCAGAACTGAAGCTGTTTATTGTTACAGCCGCTTTTCTAAAAATACCACCCCCAAAATATGATAGTTTATGATGCATTATAATTATTTGTTAAAATCTTCACTTTTTCTTTACTTATTTTAACAACATATGCCAAATAGATTTG